>JAJTUV010000393.1:600000-1017891 GCA_021653895.1 Mastomys natalensis
GGTCTCTCCATTTCCAAGACTTAAGTGGGATGCTTCCCTGTTTGGGCCCACAGAGTTTGTGCTGTCGGAGCCCCTACTTCCTCTGGCATTCACATCTCCCCCTGCATCCCGCTGTCCTGCAGCTTTGGCCGTCCAGAGACTGACATGTCCCCTCTGCCTTCTTCCATCAGGGTACCAGCACCAAGTACAGCCCACAGCGGGTAGGCCTGACTCACACTATGGAGCATGAGGATGTCATCCAAATTGTGAAGAAGTAATCATACCACCTTCCTGCGGCTTGGCTCCTGGGGAGTTGGACCCCCTGGAACACACAAACAGGAAAAGTACAAACACATACCCCAGGAAGCGACTCTTGAGTTGGCTGGTTCATGATCTCCTTCAGTAAGCAGTGTTGGGACAGGCAAGGCTGGGGACCAGGGCTTAACTGAGGACATTCCCTATAAAGCCTGTACCCATGGCAGGCTTACCCAGCACCCTACAGCCTGTGTCCATGTCCTGTGGCCCATCTGGGCACTCAAGGAGCTAGTTACCCATATCCTCCCAGCTAGACCTAAGCTGACACCAGCTTAGGTAGGGTCCCCGAGGCTGAGACTCCTGACAGCAACTCTAGCACATTGTGGCCTCAAGATGAAGCCTTCCACAGTCCTCCCAACACAGGGCTGTCCCTCGTGGAAGCCAGGGACCAGCCAGTGTCCTAAAGTGCTCTCCCCTCTGGAGCCCCTCCCAGAGCAGCCTCCTGCCTGGGTGGGACCTCTGATCTGGCTCCATTTCCTTCTAAGCTCCTATGTCTGCCCTCCGTTCTGAAATAAAATTTAAAAAAAGAAAAAAGTGGTTCCAGACCAGACCAGGGGAACTTGTGTTTCTGTGCTTGGTCCAGTGGGAATGGGGAATGGGGCAGCAGGGAACCTGGCAATGAATGGAAGATCGGCCTATGAGGGACTGGCCTGGGCCTGGGTAACCAGGAGAAGGCAGAATCCGTCCAGCCAAGACGTCTGTCGAGAGGCTGCAGGTTCCCCCACCCCTAGCCCCCATGGCCTTTCTAGAGGCCAGGCTCAGATGTCAGCGTAGATGGCATCCTCAGGAAGCCCTCGAGACTATTGGAATAGCAAAAGGCTTCTCTAAGTGCAGCTGATGCTCGAGCCGGGCTGGAGGCTCCACTGGTGCTGCCTGAGAAGTGGACTTTGGAGTGCAGTACCCGATTTCTCTACAGTCACCAGGAAGGGAGAGAGCTCTAAGGCCGGAGCCAGACTGCAGTTCAGCCTGCTGCTCTCCAGGCTGTTCCTTGCTCCCATGTCAGCTGCTCATGCTTTCCAGAGACAAAACAGGAATAATAGATGTCATTAAATATACATTGGGCCCCAGGCGGTCAATGTGGCAGCCTGAGCCTCTCTTCCATCTCTGTGGAGGCAGACATAGGACCCCCAGGAAACAGCATGCAGGTTGGGAGCCAGCCACAGGACCCAGGTAAGGGACCCTGGATCCTCGGGTTCTGCCACTGGCCCCTGACATTGCAGAGAGAAGAGAAGGGGCGACAGTAGAGCTGAACCTTGGCCTTGCCTTACTGGGTACCCTTCTGACCTTCACTGTCTTCTGTGAGATGGGCATAGTGCCAGCGTGACTCCTTGGCAACAGTGCTATACCAGGACAGGTAAAGATTAGCTATTTGTGGGGAACACTAGAGCAGGTAAAGGTGTAACTGTTTGTTTCCGCTCCTTTCCCGAAGGATTCAAGGAAGGAATCCAGCACACAAAGCCTTTTCCTACTCAACTTCCGGGAGATGTTTGTTTGGTCCACGAGCTCCCTGGGCAGCAACTTAGCCCAGGCCTGTTCTGTTCTTTCAGTGTGCGGAGGAAGGCTGGAAGCTGGGTCGGGGGCAGTTCTGACTGAATTCTGGCTTGACTCCTGGACTAGCTGTATGTTTTTCAGGTGTCCCCATCTGTCCTGTTTGTGTGTGACTGGGCTGTGTGACTGTAGCCATTCTGGTCCTACAGTCTAAGCCTACATGTGAAAGGGGGTCCACCTGTCACTAAGGTACTATTAACCACCTTGATCCCTTTCTGTGACTGTCATTCCAGCCATCCTTTAGCAGAAACCCCCGAGTTCTCTCTCAAAATCCTAGCGACCCAAAGCGCAGGTCAGAGTGAGCAGGGCTGCTTTCCCTTGCTTCCAAAGATTCCTTTTTACTGTGTTCCCAAGTATTCTTCCTTTGTACCTTCACCCAGAAAGTTAAATGTCCCAAGCTATCTTCCCTTTTGTCCACTTCCCTTTCGTGACTCAGTTTCCCAATACAGTTGCCTCAACCCATCAGTGTCTCCCACCCAATGGCTCCTGATGTCTCTTGTTTGGAAACAACTATGATTGGAGCCATGCTTTCTTGGCTGTACCAGGCTCAACACAGCTGGCTGCCCCTGTCTCCTCTCATGTCTTCCCTCCCTTGCTGTTCTCGGGGAATTAGTGTCTCCTTTTACAGATATGCAGTCTTACAAATAAAAAGAATTTATAACGGACTCAGGAGAAAGTTTGGGGACAATTTGATTGGAGTCTGAGAGAAAAGCATCAGAGTAAAGAGCTGGGACCCTGCAACTGCTGGGTGGGGGTAAGGCGAGGTCAGGGTTTGAGCCACAAGGAAGGCAGGTGAGCTCTGCAGCGGAAGACTCCAGGCAGCTGAGTGAGCGGATGGTCCTCAGCAGGAGAATGGCTGGGCGTGGTGCCGCATTCCTTTAATCCCTGCACTTGGGAAGCAGAAGCAGGCAGAGCTCTGTGGCTTCACAGCCAGCCTGGTCTACTGAGAGAGGACAGCCTGGGCTACACCGAGAGACCCTGCCTTTCAAAAAACAGAGAGAAAGAGGTCAAACCAGTGGTTTAGGAGTTTGGTACCCAAACAGATAAAAGAAAAAGCTACACTTTTGTGTCTGTGTGTACACACTCATGTATTTGCATATGCTTGCATCCATGCACGTGGAGTACAGTGGTTTATGTGGGTGTCTTTGACCATTCTTTACCTTATTTTTGAGACAGGGCCTTCTACTGAACCTGGACCTTACAGTTTTGTTTAAAATAGCTGGCCAGCAAGCTGCAGGAGTAACTCACCTGTCTCTGCCCTCCCTACCCCACAGCACGGGTTCCAGACATGTGCCACTGTGCCTGCTTCTATGTGGGTGTTGAGGATTCACAACTCAGGCTTTATGTCTGTGCAGCAACTGTTTTATCCACTACAACCATCTCTCCAGCCCCCAAAGCTATGCTTTAAAAGGGGGGGGGGGTATTTTTAATTACATGTATCTGTACATGAGTGAAGGTCCCTACAAAGGCCAACGGTGTCACACTCCCCTGGAGGTGGAGTTACAGGCGTCTATGAACTGTCATGTAGGGGTTGGGAACCTGGGTCCTGTGGAAGAGCAGTGAGTCATCTCACTAGCCCTAAATTGACTCGTAAAAAGCAGGCAGGCTCAGAAGTAAGGACTGGGGTCCAGCAAGCTGGCTCTGCAGGTAGAGCCTGTTGCCAAGCCTGATGCTTTTACACGGTGGGAGAACCAACTTCAGTTGAAGTTGTCTTCTGACCTCCACACGAATACACAATAAATAAAAGAATAAAATAAGGTTTAAAACAATTCTATAAACATTTCAATCACAGGAAGGGCTCCTGGTGTATGTATGCATTAAGAGATAATCATTTTCCTACTTCCTTAACACATCTGTCAGGAAGATCACCTTTCCTGAGGGGTAGCCTCCTAACTAGTGATTCACAGGTTCTTGGATTAACTCTTTTTTGTTGTTGTTGTTTGTTTTGTTTTTTCGAGACAGGGTTTCTCTGTATAGCCCTGGAACTCATTCTATAGACCAGGCTGGCTTCGAACTCAGAAATCCGCCTGCCTCTGCCTCCTAAGTGCTGGGATTAAAGGCGTGCGCCACCACTGCCTGGTTTGGGATTAACTCTTAAGGGAGGGATCAATAGGATGTTTTGTGGACAGTCAGTTTAGACTGCCATGGGTTTTTAAAGGGGTTGTAGAGGGGAAAAGTCTCACATAGCCCAGGATGTATTTCCTGTATAGCCAAGAATAACCATAAATGTCTGATCTTCCTACCAGCCTTTCCCTGTTATAGGTGAATACTGAGGTCTTGCTGGTATTTCCAGGTTCTTGGTCCTAGAACAAGGAACTGGTCAGGGCCATGAGGATAGTGGCAGTATAAGTGATTTTGTTCTTAAGCTCTCCTGGAAGCTGGGGAGACTCGGACAGGTCTTGCAGTAGGAAAACAACAGAGTTCTTTTTGTCTGTGTGGAATTGGCCCTGGTTACTTTAACCTGTCAGCAAACATCAGAAGATATTTATATCTTTGAAAATGAAACATTCGAGTAAAATCTGTCTACCATCATTGCCACAGTCACTGCAGCTTCTAAGTATCCGAGATGCCCACACTACAGAATCAGCCTGGAAAAAGAAGCTATAGGTGTAGAAATGTCTTCTGACTTAGGTGAGGACTCCCGATGTTACCTTGTGGGTGGGCCATGTGGACTGTGATTGTCAAAGCAGAGGCAAACACAACTCCTTTGGCTAACTGACATCCCCACTAACACTGGTTACTATACAAGTTCATTTAGCAACAGATCCTAGGTCGTAAATTAGGCAGAGAGTGGAGCCCCAATATTAGAAACAAAGTTAAAACTTTGAGGGTCTTGTTTGGTTTTGAGAAAAGGCTCCTATATAGTCTGGCTGTTCTGGAGCTTGCTAAGTAGACCAGGCTGACATGGAACTCACTGAGATTCTTCTGCCTCTGCCTCCAGAACGCTGGACATAAAAGTGCAACATTATAACCAGTCTATCAAAATTGATATTTGTCACTGTCATTTCACAAGTCACCCCAGGTGCCTGATGGCCTCAGTTGCTCGAGTAGGGCTTTTAATAGGAAACCTTGAACGGTATCAGTCTGTAAGGACTCTGAGTTCGAGGCCAGCCTGGTCTAGAGAATGAGTTCCAGGACAGCCAGGGCTACACAGAGAAACCCTGTCTCGAAAACAAAACAGAACAAAACCAAAAAGGTAAGAAAAAGGAAAAAAAAAAAAAAAAAAAAGAAAGAAAACAGGCAAAACAAAAAAAGCAATAGAAAAGAAAAGCACAATGAACACACACAGAGACACAAAATCAGACACCATATATATATATATGCAAAAGACCAATAAGATTTAAAAAAAACAAAGCAAGATGAGACAAAACCTATCCAAAAATACTATTGAGTTCATTTTGTTTTTTCATTTGCTCTTAGGCATGGGGCCTACCCTCAGTGTAGTTTATACACCCAGTGAGACTCCATTGGAGAAAACCAGTATTTCCTTTGCAAGTGGTTGGTTAGGGATGGAAGGTCATGTCCACTTCCTTTCAAAGTGCTTGGGAAGGGCTCAGACCAGTGCATGCTGCACAGTCCCTGGAACTCAGCTCACACGTACATTATCCTGACGTGTCTGGAAGCCAGGGTTTCCTTGGTGTCTTCCATCTCCAGTCTTAGAATCTTTCTGCTTCCTCTTCTGCGGAGTTACTTAATGGTTTCTCTTTGCCTTTTCTTAACACTATTACTTCATTCCAAAGGAAACTCCAGCAGCCTAGTGAAAGCAAGAGCTCAGAAGCCTCCACTTGTGAGGCACACTTTGCGGCAGTGCCTTCCTGCTTATCGAGAAGCTGCAGGAAAGGGGACGGCCTAGACAAACTGAATTCTGGTTTTTTGGGGGTTTGTTTTGTTTTTTTGAGACAGGTTCTTTCTATGTAGCCCTGACTAGCCTGGAATAAACTATATAGACCAGGTGGCCTCAAATTCATGGAGATTCTACTGTCTCTGCTTCCCAAGTGCTGAGTGCTGGAATTAAAAGCAAGTGCCACCATGCCTGACCTTGTTTTTATTTATTTGGCCTTAATCAAGATGTTTTTCTTTAGAAGCAAAATTATTCTGATCCTCAAGGATGTCCCCTAGTAGAGAAAGGAACAGAAAGCAAGCTTGCCAAGATGATGCAAGGAGAGAAAAAAAACAAAAGGCCTCACCAGGTGGTGGTGGCTTGTCAGGAGTGAATGTGCGTGTGTGTGCACACACACACACACCCCTTTAATCTCAGCATTCAGGAAGCAGAGGCCAGCCTGGTCTACAGAGGTAGTGCCAGGAAAGCCAGGGCTTGAGAAAACAAAAAAAAGCAAAGAAGAAGCCTCTGCAGTAGGGGAGCCATCCTTCATAGTCACGTGCAGAGTCCCCAAGAGGCCTGTCTTAGTGTTTCCATTGCTGTAAAGAGACACCACGACCAAGGCAACTCTTATTAAGGACATTTAATTGTGGCTGGCTTACGAAGTTAAGTCCATTATCATAGCAGGAAGCATGGCAGCATGCAGGCAGACATGTGCTGAAGGAGCCAAGAGGGTCTACATCTTGATCCTAAAGCAACCAGGAGACTGTGTCTTTCATAGGTAGATAGGAGTCTCTTAAAGTTCACTCCTACAGTGACATGCTTCCTCCAATAAGACCACACTTATTCCAACAAGGCCACACCTCCTAAATAGTGCTACTTCCCATGGGCCAAGCATATACAGAACCACTAGGCCCTCCTACCAGAAACTCCTGTACAGTCCACAGGAAACTCAAAAGCACTGCTTTGAATCTTGGACTCTGTGGGCTTACTCATCCTCAGCCAGGTCCCACCCAGACACATGTGTTATCTTCCAGGGACCAAGTCCTACTACACTGGCACTGCTCCAGGCATTTCTGGGCTTTTTTTTTTTTTTTTTTAACCTTTGAATAAGATCTCTTTCCTAAGAGGCTCTACAAAAGAGCCTGAATATGACCAGCCCCAACATTTCCCAGTTTAAAATGCAAAGTAGGAGCCACCCCTTCTTCTCTCTTCTCTCCTTCCTACCTTCCCCTCTCTCTCCCTTCCTCCCCCAGGGAATGTTTTACTGTGAAAGATGGATACCACTACCTTAATTAATAGTATGAACACCACCACCGCCGCCCTGCTACCATCTTGACAGCCTGGGGGGAAGCTGAGCTTCTGTTGTTCAGCCACAGCTGTATGCATACACCACAGCCTGTGTGGATGCTATGCTGTCATCCCACACCACGACAGAAGATACACGGTGTCCCAGGGCCACCTCTAAGGCCTTGTGGTTGGGCATGAGCCCGCCCTATCAGAGCGAGGGACTGGATACACACACCACACACACACACACACCACACACACACACACACACACACACACACACACACTAGTATGTGATACAACACAGAGGAGGGGGCTAGAGAAATGGCTGAGCAGTTTAGAACACTGCTTCCCCACCCCCTTCTGTCCCCAAGACAGGGTTTCTTTGTATAAACCTTGCTGTCCTGGAACTCACTCTGTAGACCAGGCTGGCCTCGAACTCAGAGATCTGCTGCCTCTGCCTCCAGAGTACTGGGATTAAAGGTGTGTGCTCAGCCACTTATTGCTTTTACAGAGAACCTTGTTTTGATTCCCAGAACCCACATGGTGACTCAACACCACTTGTAACTCTTAATTCCAGAGGATTTAATGCCTTCTTCTGGCCTCCCAGACATGCACGTGGTATGCTGACATACCTACAGGCAAAACATTCATACCTATGAAATGAATCTAAAAACAACCAATCCTAAGAAAGACGCTGAGGAAGAGAGGAGAGAAGCAGGTTGGATCCAGATGTGGCTCCAGCCACACACATGCATTATGCACACATCAAGTGGCATGAGCTGGTGGCTCACCAACCGCCATGGGTGAACATCAGGGCCCAGTGGGCACTCACTGGTATTACCAGGCCCTTGGGTCCTGAAATAAGAAATTGGATAGAGAGGGCCAGCAAAATGGCTCAACAAGTAGAGGTTCTTCCCACACAAGTCCAGTGACATGGAATCCACATGAAGGTGTAAGGAGAGACTCAGCTCCACGGTTACCCTCAACCTCCACACACGTGCTCTGACACATGTGCACACAATGCACACAGTTTTTTTTTTCTTTTTGAGACAAAGTCTATTTGACCTGGCTGTCATGAAACTTGCTTGTAGACCATCCTGGCCTCAAACTCACAGAGATCTGCCTGCCTCTGCCTGTCAAATGCTGAGATTGAAGGTATTCACTACCACATCTAACAATTTTTTAAAATTTTATTTTATTTAGTTGGGGGAGTCCATGGAGGCTGGAATGGGGACATTGGATCCCTTACAGCTGGAGTTATTGTGTTTGTCAGCTGCCTGATGTGTGTGCTGGGATCCAGGTCCCAGTGACAGGGCAACAGTAAGTCCTTAACTACCATCTCTTCAGCATCCCGTTCCCTACCCCATTGCATCACAAATACATATAAAAATTAATAAATTGGACAGGGACACATGGCTAGTTGTGGAAGAAGAGACAGGAAAGAAAGCACTCCCAAGAGAAGAAGCGGGCCAGGACTAGGAAGATCAGAAACTCAAGGGCTCCATGTCCCATGGCCTTTATAGAGTGCATGCTTTTTCCCTTGAAAATTAGATATTTCCAACTTGATTTTTTGAGGCAGAGGCAGGTGGGTTTCTGTAGTTTGAGGCCTGCATGGTCTACATAGCAAATTTGGGCTAGCCAGGGCTACATAGGGAAACTCTGTCTCAAAATAAAATTTCATTTTTATATGTCTGTGTGTAAGCATGCATTGTAGGGGTATCCACAGAGGCCAGAAGAATACACCAGGTTCCTTAGAGCTGGAGTTACAAGTATCTGTGAGCTGCCCAACTTATGTACAGAGAACTTGGGTACTCTGAAGAGCTGAGCCACCTCTTCAGCATAATTTCTTTAATATGCTGGGTTCTCTTTTCTTTACTCTGCTGCCACATCTCACTAAGACTAAGCATGTGCCATCCCTGATTCTATGTATTGGTGAGGTCACAGCTCAGGACTTTGTGGACACTGGCTGTCACTCTAGGAACTTGGCTGCCCGCAGGTCACAAATCTTACTCTTCCAACCATAAACAATGTAACAGTAGAATTTTAAAATATATTTGTTTATTTATGTATTTTGTATATATGTGTGTCTTCTCTGCATGTGCATTTGCACACCATAAGGGTATTGGATCCCATGGGTCTAGAGTTATAGATGCTGAGAGCTACCATGTGGGTGTCAAGATTTGAACTCAAGACCTCTGGAAGAACAGCCAATGCTCATAACTGCTGAGCTATCCCTTCAGCCCCAACAGAAATTTTAATTTGTATTTTATTTTATATGTGTGGGTGTTCTGCCTGCATCTATATATGTGTATCACGTGAGTGCTTAGTGCCCACTGAGGTCAGATGAGGCGTTGAATCCCGAAATTGCAGTTATGGATGGTTGTGAGCAGACTTGTGGGTCTTCTGCAGGAGCAACAAGTGTTCTTAATTTTTGAACCATCTCTCCAGCCACATAATAGTAGAGTTTTTAAAAAGAATTAAGCCAGGCAGTGGTGGCATGCCTTTAATCCAGCACTTGGGAGGCAGAGGCAGGTGGATTTCTGAGTTCAAGGCCAGCCTGGTCTACAGAGTGAGTTCAGGACAGCCAGGACTACATAGAGAAACCCTGTCTTGAAAAACCAAAAAAAAAAAAAAAAAAAAGAATTAAAATTTTGGGCCAGGCATGCTGGCACACCCCTTTAATCCCAACATTCATGAGTCAGAGGCAGGTAGATTTCTATGTTGAAGGCTAACCTGTCCTACATTGAGAGATCCTGCCAATAAATAAATACATACATACATAAATAAACTAATTTTAAAAAATCTAGGCCTGGAAATATAACTCAGTTGGAAATGAAGGCAAGAGGATCAGAAGTTCAAGGCCACATAGGAGACTAGAAAGTTTTTCTTTAAAATGAGTAAATGTTTAATCCCAGCACTCAAGAGGCAAAGGCAGAAAAATCTCAGTGAGCTCAAGACCAGCCTGGTCTACATAGAGAGTTTCAGAATAGTCAGAGCTACATAGAGAGACACTGTCTCAAAAAAATACAAAGGTAAATAAATAAAATCAATACATCGGTGAACTAGTCATGTCTTATCAGGAAGAAGTAGCTCTCCTGTGACGGGCCTCCACAGAGGCTGGCTACCCATGCCCTCCTTCCTTCCTTTCATGTGGCACTTTCAGTCTCAAAGGGAGTTGTGATGCCTCCTCTACATAGCATTTTCACTTCTAATAAGGTCAACTGTGATATTGCACCTTTCTAAAAATTAGTTATCAGGGCAATCGGGTTCAAAACTGGTGGTGATGGTGATGGGGTCCATTCTCATGCCCCCAAGTCTACTAAAGTTTCTCTTCCCTCTCTTCCTCTTCTTCCTCTCCCTCCTTCTTCTCCCCCTCCTCTTTCTTCTTCTCTCCCTCCTCCTTCTTCTCCTCCCTTACTCCTTTTTCTTCTCCTCTCCCTCTCCTCTCCCTCCCTGTCTCCTTTCTTCCTTTTCCTCTCTCCCTCTTTCTTCTCCTCATCTTCCTCTTCCTCCTCCCACTCCCTGACTGTGAATTGCTCTGGATCAGATCCAGAGCAGAAATGAGCCTCCTGCCCCTCCCCCACCCCCAATAGCATGCGTCTGCACGTGGTAAGGACCACCAAGAGGCCCCTCCTGCCTTGTAAACTGCACAGCCGGTCCATTAGGTCTTCCCCTTCCCAGTGAAAGAAGCAGGGCACAGCAGATCCCTCCCGTTCTACAGAAAGGAAGCCACAGTGCAGATGGGGAAAGGGCCTTCCTGGGGCTACATAGTGGATCAATGGCAGGACAGGAGAGCTGGATCAAGCTGCATTTTTGTGCTCAGTGCTCTGCCCCTCCCCATAACCTGCAGAGACATTCAGCCTGCTGGGCTTTTTGAGTCAGGAGCTGTGCTCTCCCTGATGTATTATTCAGTTCCCTGGAGTTGGCCAGCTCCTGTTACACTGGCCGCAGCCCTGGGCACCAGCCTCTCACTTCTAGTTCCCCTCTAAGGTGATGTGGTGGGGTCGTGATCATCCTATCCTGGCTTCAGGAGACCTGACTCCACTTTGGGCCCAGGCAAGGGGTTTAGGGTAGATGATGTCCCCCCTCTGGAGATTAATGTCCTGCTCTGTAAAACTGAGCCAGCTGAGACACAGGAGGGCTTGGCCAGAGACAGCAAGTTGTTGCCATGGTGACTTTCAAGCTGGGCTGCGGCCCCAGCACAGGCCTCTCAGTCTACCCTCACTAGAAAACAACACCCAAGCACTTTCCACCACCTCTCAAAGGTGAAACCCAAGGCTGATCTAGAGGATGAATTATGGATCCTCTCTCTCCATGCCACCCAGCCAGTCCCAGCTGCTCAGACACTGAGGAGAGACTGTAGGTCCAGCTACAAGCAAGAAGACCTAGCTGGTCTCCAAGCAGTGTCTCCAAGTCCCTGAACCTGTGACACCTACCCCAGGTATCATCAGGCACAGAGGCCACCATGGCGAAAGAGGAAGATGAGGAGAAGAAAGCGAAGAAAGGGAAGAAGGGGAAGAAGGCCCCGGAGCCTGAGAAACCCAAACGGAGTCTCAAGGGCACATCTCGGCTCTTCATGGGCTTCCGGGACCGCACGCCCAAGATCTCCAAGAAAGGTCAGTTTCGGAGTGCATCAGCCTTCTTCTGGGGCCTCCACACTGGCCCACAGAAGACCAAACGCAAGAAGAAGGCTCGTACTGTTCTCAAGTCCACATCCAAGCTCATGACACAGATGCGTGTGGGCAAAAAGAAGCGGGCGATGAAGGGAAAGAAGCCTTCATTCATGGTGATCCGCTTCCCCGGACGGCGAGGCTATGGCCGCTTGAGGCCTCGTGCGCAGTCACTTAGCAAGGCGTCCACAGCTATTAACTGGCTGACCAAGAAGTTCCTCCTCAAGAAGGCCGAGGAGTCAGGCAGTGAGCAGGCCACACTGGACGCCTGGCTCCAGCGCTCCAGCTCCCGTGTGGGATCGCGTAAGCTGCCCTTCCCGTCGGGTGCTGAGATCCTGCGCCATGGAGGCCGGCTCCGCAGGTTCCCCCGCAGTCACAGCATCTACTCATCCGGAGAGCCCGTGGGCTTCCTGCCTTTGAGGACGAGGCCCCATTTCGGCATGCAGGCTCCCGCAAGTCATTGTATGGGCTCGAGGGCTTCCAGGACCTGGGTGAATATTACGACTACCACCGGGAAGGCGACGACTACTATGACCAGCAATCACTATACCACTACGAGGAGCAGGAGCCCTACTTGGCTGGGTTCGGTGGGTATAGCCCGGCCTGGCCACCCTATGACGACTACGGGTACCCATCCGGAGACCCGTACAACTACTACCACCCTGACTACTATGGTGACACCCTCTATCCTGGCTATGGCTATGGCTACGGCTATGATGATTTTGAAACCCCCATATGCGCCCCCTTCAGGGTATTCATCTCCTTATAGCTACCACGACAGTTTTGAGAATGAGGCCTACCCATATAGCTACTACCTAGGATCCCTATGCAACTCACCACATGCCCTATCCACCCTATGACTTTCCATATGACACTCCTTATGACATACCCTACTTTGATCCTTATGGGGTTCCCTATGCTGAAGGCATCTATGGCGGTGGAGCCGAGGCCATCTATCCCCCGGGGTGCCCTATGTCTATCCAGAAGAGCCAGCTTTTATGTACCCCTGGGTACCACCACCCATAATGTCCCCTCACAACCCATATGCCCACCCCATGGACGACATTGCAGAGCTGGAGGAGCCTGAAGAAATAGGTGGAGAGCGTCAGAGCACCTCCTTCCGCCTGCCCAGTGCCGCCTTCTTCGAGCAACAAGGTATGGACAAACAAGCCAGATCTAAACTGTCCCTCATCCGGAAGTTCCGCCTCTTCCCACGGCCTCAGGTGAAGCTGTTTGGGAAAGAGAAGCTAGAGGTGCCCCTGCCACCCTCCCTCGATATTCCTCTGCCTTTAGGGGATGCAGAGGGAGAGGACGAGGAGGAGGAAATGCCTCCAGTGCCCACGATGCCATACACCCACCCTTACTGGAGCTTCCTCACACCACGCCAGCGAAACCTACAGCGGGCCCTGTCAGCCTTTGGTGCCCGCCAAGGCCTAGGCTTTGGCCCTGAGTTTGGCCACCCACCACCACGCCCAGCTACCTCACTGGCACGGTTCCTCAAAAAGACACTCTCAGAAAAGAAGCCCATTCCACGACTCAGAGGCAGCCAGAAGGCCCGAGGCGGGAGGCCCCCAGTCAGGGAGGCAGCTTACAAACGCTTTGGCTACAAGCTGGCCGGCATGGACCCTGATCGGCCCAACACGCCCATTGTGCTGAGACGCAGCCAGCCACAAGCTCGCAACAACAACAACTCCCACCGCCCACCCTCACCCAGGCCCGCACCTAGGACCCTCACGCACTGGAGTGCTCTCATCTCTCCTCCAATGCCTGGGCCATCTCCCAGCCCCGCCTCTCCATTGACTCCACCCTTCTCTCCAACCCTTTCTAGGCCTCCAAGGCTAGCTTCCCCCTACAGCTCACCCTATGGCTCCCTCCGCCAGCATCCACCACCCTGGGCTGCCCCAGCTCATGTGCCCTTTCCACCCCAGGCAAATTGGTGGGACTTTGCTGAACCCCCTGGAACAAGCCCAGAGGTTGCACCTGACCTTCTGGCTTTTCCTGTACCCCGGCCCTCATTCAGGGCTTCTCGCAGTCGGAGGGCAGCTTATGGTTTCCCCAGACCTTCCCTGATAGGATCAAGGAGAAGGCCCCATCTGCCCTCACCCCAGCCCTCTCTGAGGAGCCTGCCAGGCCAGGCTACCACTCACCATTGGGGCCCTTGTCTCCTCAGTTGTCCCTCCGAAGGGGCCCTTTCCAGCCACCCTTTCCACCCCCTCCACGCAGGCCCCAGTCACTTCGGGAGACCTTCTCTCTACATCGAGCTTCTGGGCGCCTGGGCCCACCCCGCTCACCAGTGCTAGGTTCTCCCCGACCACCCTCACCACCCCCACTCCTGAAACACGGCCCCCGGCACCGGTCCCTCAACCTGCCCTCACGCCTTCCACGAACCTGGCGGCGCCTCAGCGAGCCACCGACCCGGGCTGTGAAGCCATGGGTACATAGAGCCTACCACCCGCCACCCAGTGCTGGGCCCTGGGGGGCAACCACGGGGTCTTTGGAGCACCAAGAAAACCAGCGTGAACCAGAGGACTCAGAGACACCGTGGACAATTCCCCCATTGGCCCCCAGCTGGGATGTGGATATACCTCCTACACAGCGCCCACCTTCTCCATGGCCAGAAGGTATAGGCAGCCTTAGAGGCTTCTCCAGGCCCCCTCCTGTGCCTGAAAACCCATTGCTTGAGCATACAAGCCCTTCATGTGAACCACAGCCTGAAGACCAAGCCTCCAATTTAACTGGTATCTTCCTGGGCCAACACCATGACCCAGGGCCTGGGCAACTCACCAAGTCAGCCAACCAACTTGGAGAATCCTGAAGAAGCGGTCATCCCAGGGGACCCTCAGCCACCAGCTGAGCCTGAGACCCAAAATACAACACCTCCAAACAAAAATGTTGTCTCAGAGAGGAAGGCTTTACGACTCAGCGCCTCATACCCGCTGGTCACTTGTAAGCAGGCGAGGGCCACATGGCCACAATGGCACCGCTGGAAGACAGTGTCTAGAACCCCAGCTCCCTTGGCCCCCACCAGAGCCCCAGGGCCCTTGCTCAAGGCTGGTGAGCAGCCCCGGGCTGAACCTGGGCGGTTTGCAGTTGTTATGCCTCAGGTACGTGGGCTGAGCTCCTTCCAGCAAAAAGGGCCTGCTCCTGTGCAGCCTCCAGAGCATCCAGACCAAGACCCAGAGCATGGCCCAGCAGTCCAAGCCTGTAGTCTACGCTGGCCCCGCCTCTGGTCACCAGCAGATGTTCACTGTCCCTGGCCACGAATACATACCCATTCCTCTCAATCCCACCTCCGAGGTCATGGAGGTGACTGCCAGTCCCACAAGGGCCTCTGGAAAAAGACTCGCCCTCAAAGCTGGCACAACAAGGTATGGAGGCGCAGGTCAGAGGGTGGGGTTGGGAGTTCTGACCTAGGAACCAGAAGAAGAGGTGCCTGAAGAGTCACACACAGTCCTGGCAATTGGTGGTCTACGTGGACCTCTGTCTCCCTTCCGAAGGTGGGGAGAACTGCCTGGACCTTGCAGGGCATCTGGGGCTTGAACAAAGGAGTGCCCAACATAGCAGGCCCTGGAGGAAAGGACTAGACATAGGGTAGAGGCATTGGTTCCTATGTTGCAGGGGAGGGAAACTGAGACTCAGAAGCCAGGAGTCTGTGGAGTCTAGGCAGGCAAGCCTGTCTCAGGGAGTTCTAGACTGGCTGCCACGTATGTGGCAGAAGGTGAGCTGCATTCTGGGTGGCCCTTGGAGGAGGTGGATGATCACTCTAACCTCCCTGGGGACACCCAGAATGGGTGGGGCAAGCAATGATGGGCGGTACTTCTCCACCTCTGCAGACCGTGCCCCACAGAGCAGGCATCGAGCTGGCTTGGCAATGGCAACTGGGGCAGCCTGGCTGCTAGGGGGACCCTGGCCCCGACGACGGGTGCCCCGTGCTGTGTGGGCTGCAGCATTGCGGGAGCGGGGCACAGGGTGCCCAGGGGTGAGGGGCAAGGATGCCTGGGCCCTCCTCACTCTGGAATACGTGAGTGGCTGAATTATTCAGGGTCTGTGGCCGCTGGCAAGCACGTGAGCCGATGGGTGGGCTGGAGGCCAGGGCCGGAAGGGTTGATACTTGCTGCGCCCTACTTAACAGTGTGAGGGCATATAGTATGCAGGCCCTCCTGTATCCTCTTTCCTTGCCTAGGGAGGGTGCACTGGGGTGGGAAAGGCCAGGGCTGTACACGTGTATGCTCGCAGTTACACAGAACCTTGCAGGTCCATGTGCCTGAATATGCATGAGTGAATACCATGGGCAAGCAAGGAAAGCAGATATGTGCCGAGTCTGAGCAGACATGGCATCCTGCCACGGAGGTGTGTGCCATCAGCCTATCCTTTGAATGTGCACACACCTGTGTGCACATAAGGAGCACTGTGAAGCTCCTCAGCCCCAAGCTGACACCAGGACTCCCACTCTCAAGATCCTCAAGGTGGGAGGACCCTAACTGCGATAGGCTGGTACATTCCAAGTGGATGTTGAGTGTACCTATATAAGGGTATGCCCTCAATCAAGCACACGGGCCTGCAGGTAGCCACAGCATACTGAAAGCATGCAGATACATATGAGAGCTATGAAAATGGCAACCGCTTATGGCAGCCACTTCAGGAGGCCCTATGCAGTATCTACACAATCACCCTGAGCATTTTGTCCCCATCCTGGGACAGCCTCCACCTTTGTCTTTTCTTTTTTTCTTTTTTAAAGATATATTTATTTTATGTATATGAGTACACTGTAGCTGTCTTCAGACACACCAGAAGAGGGCATCGGATCCCATTACAGATGGTTGTGAACCACCATGTGGTTGCTGGGAATGGAACTCAGGACCTCTGGAAGAGCAGTCAGTGCTCTTAACTGCTGAGCCATCTCTCCAGCCCCCCACCTTTGTCTATCCAAGGGCCTTGTGCACCAAGACACAAGTGTCCATCAAACTGTCACACAAGCCAACACATGGGGTCTGTGGGGAGCAGGGTAGGGACACAGAGAGGACAGAAGTAAGAATGGGACAGACTCTTGCCCTTGTTTGTGTATGTGTGTGGTGAATGTATCTGTGTGTGCTCACTCCCTGAGCAGGACACTTGTGGCTCAGACTCATGCTCATCCCAGGATGCTTAGACTCATGTGATCTCTAAGGCAAGGAGGCTGACAGACCCAGCCCTTCAATAGCTAACCATGAAGTTCCTCTCTGACAAATGGAAGCAAGGTGCCTGGCATGTCCAAGCCAGGGTCCACCCAAGCCTTCAGCTTGTCCCCCAACCCTCTCTCACAGATGCACTCCATACGCAACCTGCCTTCTGTACGGTCCCGTGAGCAGCACAGGGAAGATGGAGTGGAGGACATGACACAGCTGGAGTAAGTGGATGGATGGGGTGAGGGAGGAGGCCTGGTAGGATTCCTATGCTCCCAGCCTTAGTGCTCTGGAAATCGCCAGAGCCTCAGTTTCCCCATTTGCAAATGGTGTCATCAAGTGTCACACAAGCTAAATGTGTGTAACCCACAGCTTTATGAGGTAGAACCCCATTTACTAGCTAGGCAGCCGTGGACATCATTTCTCTGCATTGTGCCTCAGTTTCTCATCTACAAGGTTTGGGCAGTGGCTATGAGAATACTGGCAGGTGTCTGAAATCTCAGAAATCTCCAACCGTAAATAATTCAGCCTATGTCTTCTGCCCCAGTGTCTACCAAGGTCCCACAAAGTAGGTGTGATGTT
Organism: Mastomys natalensis; assembly: GCA_021653895.1. Classification (NCBI taxonomy): domain Eukaryota; kingdom Metazoa; phylum Chordata; class Mammalia; order Rodentia; family Muridae; genus Mastomys; species Mastomys natalensis. The sequence goes on from JAJTUV010000393.1 coordinate 617,370, forward strand.
TGCCACTCTATTGAACAGTTGAAGAAACTGAGGTATAAGACGAAGTAACTAATTATCTTGCTCAAGTCTCATAGCTGGTCAGTAGCAGAGATGAGCTTGATCCCAGACATACCTGACCAAGACACCATGCCAAGTAGGGTGGAGCCTGTGCCAGGAATGGGACCCTCACAGTACCTCCCTGTCCTTCCAGAGACCTCCAAGAGACCACTGTGCTATCCAACTTAAAGACCAGATTTGAGCGGAACCTCATCTATGTAAGTCTGGGACTTTCCAGAGCAAGGACCTGCTTGAATTCTAGACTAGGAGTGGTCAGAAAGATGGAGGAAACTCTGATCCAGAGCTACAGGAGAGAGGGCTTGAGGCCTGGAGCCACTTCCAATAGGCTTATGTACCTATAGGGCTTTAAAATAATTTATTCATTTTAATTTCATGTATATTAGTGTTTTGTCCTGTATGTAGGTTTGTATGAAAGTGTCAGATCCTCTGGAGCTGGAGTTACAGGCTGTTATGAGCTGCCATGTGGGTGCTGGGAATTGAACCCAGGCCCTCTAGATGAGCAGTCAGTGCTTTTTTTTTTTTTTTAAGATTCACTCATTCATTTATTTAATATATGTGAAGTCACTGTGTTCAGACACACCAGAAGAGAGCATCAGATCCCATTGCAGATGGTTGTGAGCCACCATGTGGTTGCTGGGAGTTGAACTTAGGACCTCTGGAAGAGCAGCAGTGCTCTTAACCACTGAGCCATCTCTCCAGCTCGCAGTCAGTTCTCTTGAACACTGAGCAATCTCTCCTGTTCCCATCTGTAGGGCTTTAATGACTTCGGGGCACCTGGGCTCCCTGCTTCCCTGTTCTAACAACCAACAGTAGTGGTTGACCTTGGCGGGGGCAGAAATGCCTGCAGCCTGGGCCTGAGTATGAATAAATGAGGTGGTCAAGAGATTACCTGCCATCTTGGCCTGATTAAGACTGTGGGGCCTGGTTCACCCCACATTCACAACTTCAGCCTATGCATTCTGGGACGAATGAGGCCAGACAGCCAAGCACATGTCTCATTGGTAAGGGACTCCTTGCTCAAAGCATAAAGAAGGGGGCCACAGGTGGCCTCGATAACCTTGTCGCTGAGTCACTGTCTATTGACAGACCTATATCGGCAGTATTCTGGTGTCGGTGAACCCATATCGCATGTTTGCCATCTACGGGCCCGAGCAGGTGCAGCAATACAGTGGGCGTGCCCTCGGAGAAAATCCCCCGTGAGTATCTATGGGATGCGAGGGTGTTGTCCTGGGGTGTTCCAGGTCTACTTCTGAGTTTGGGGAGCCCCGATGCCTTTCATGAGTTGAGATGAGTGAGAGTCAGCAACCCGCAACTCAGCCCAATCTCTCCCCAGGCACGGCACAGTCCTGGTTTAGAGACCACTGTAGCCCTGACTTATGTACCATAAGGGCTCAGAGGTGAGGGGTGGGCAGCACTGGCCGCTGGCTGAACAGAGATACCCTTCTCCCCAATCCCTGGCAGTCTTGGGACTGTGGAAACTAACTGCCAGAGACAGTGACACCTAGTGGCCTGTCTCACCAGGCACCTCTTTGCAATTGCTAATCTCGCCTTCGCCAAAATGCTTGATGCCAAACAGAACCAGTGTGTCATCATCAGGTAAGTCAGGCTGTGCTCAGGTGGGGGGCAGATAGGGGCACCTTGGGCAGTAGGTTTATATCCAGACATCTAGATGGTGAGATGCGAGCCTACTGTGTACCTGGAAAGACTACTGGGTGCCTCTGGGCTTCTGCATGGCTCCTGGGTTGGAGTGTGTGTGGAGAGTCAGAGGAGAGCTCTGGCCCTGTGTTCCACCAGTGGGGAGAGTGGCTCTGGAAAGACAGAGGCTACAAAGCTGATTCTACGTTGCCTGGCTGCCATGAACCAGAGACGCGACGTCATGCAGCAGGTGAGACCTACCATCCAGCCGTCATGGGGTTGCCCTGTCTGCTTGGGAACCCTGGCCCAGCACCCTTGCTGAGCAAATGCCCCAATAGATCAGAATCTTGTGTGCGCACCTGAGTGAAGGAGACGGAATTCCAGATAGGCCAGCAGGGGTGGCTCAACGCGGGGCTTCTCTGTCTCCCTTTTCCCCAGGGAAGCTCCTGGGAATAGACAGGGAAGCCGGTTTTATGGAGGTCCAGGCTGACCTCCATAGTCTCATACCAAATGCTGAACAGGTTCAAGTGTAGCCGCAACAAGAGGCAGAGGCAGCAAAAGACTTAGGCTCATAGACCAGACATGAGAACATTAAATCCTGCAATCTGACACTGTTCTTGGAAACTCATTCCCTCAGTAAAGCTTTAGTGAGGCCTTAAAGGCTTACTGATGCCTTAAGCAAGGAACAGAATATTCAAGACAGAATATTTATAACTTTGTGGGAGTTTCATTTTATTCCAGGAAATGGAGAAGAAGAAAATCTAAGTAACTGTTAAATAAATTGTGTATACTGCAAAGAGTAGTATTAGTATATGTTGAGGAGAAAAACAGGGGCGAGGAGCAAGAGCTGGGAGCATCATTATAAGCATGAGGCAGCAATGAGGCCCTGAGCAGGTCAGAGAAGATTGAGGAGGCTGAGGAAAGATCTTGTGCACAGGTGCACGCAGTTGTCGGCTTCCACAGGACATAGAATGGCAATGTGGAGTCTGGATCAGAGAAGCTGAGGGCTCAGATGCCGGGGACTGTGGTGTTGGTATACAAGAATGCATTCAGGGGCAGGGCAAAGGCAGTCAGCAGCTTGACTGAAGGATCCAGACACAGTGTGAGAAGCGCTAAAACTAAGAGTGACCACAGGCAGAATGGAAAAAGAGGAACTCCTGAGAAAATGTACCCATCAGGTGTCCACTCAGAGGCTATGGGATCCAGGGCTCGGGGAGGACAAGGCTCAGTGTTCAGAACCACAGGCTCTCAAAGTTGCAGCTCTTGGGCCCATGAAAGTTGACAAATGGCTATAATGCTAAAGCCAGTGGCCATCTTGGCAGGGCCTCTTGGTGGTTGACCCAGGCCCTCTCTGCTCTGGGCAGTTTTCAGTTTCTTCGGCATGGCTGGGAGAGCCCATGAAAGAGGCAGGGAGAGAGGTTGGCTCCATGAGTTCTACCTTGGGTGCCTTCCATCTGCCTCCACAGAGCCGCATGGCCTCCCTGGGAAATTGCATCTGTGAGCACTTACAGTTTGGAAACTGATGTCTGGGAAGAAAAATGACCTGCCCAGTGCCTCCAGATGAGGTGATAGGGAGGAATTTATATTCCATGGTAACAAGTATGGAGAAGACAAGTGAGGGTATATGACATCCTAGGTCTAAGAGTTTCTGAACCAGGCAACAGCATGGGGACACTGGACAGGTCAGATCTAGGGTCAGTTTCAGGCATGGCTGTATCTAGGGTCATAACCAATGGGCATGTTCTGTTCCACCCCCATACACTCCCACCAGCAAAATGGTGTTTGTGGTACCTTCTTCATTTCAGAAAAGTCCAACTCATAGAATAGCTTGGGTCATGATCCCCATTGGACCCAACCACACAATGGGCCCTTCTCCTCCCTACAATGTTTATAGATCCTAGCCCATGAGACACCCCCTTCCTAGTTTTCTGGGTTCATGTCCTGTCCTATGCTGGGTACCAGGAGCAGAGATGAGGCCACACACCTCTTGGAACCTTCCGGAGTCTCCAGACTAAAGGACAATATAGAACAACAGCCTACTGAATTTGACTATGAGCAACTGCAGGCAGCCCCACCCTCTGCGGCTCTGTACTGGGAGCTCAGCAGGTACCCGGCTGAGTGCGGATGTAAACAGAAAGGCACTGCCACCATGGGAGGCTACAGGTGTCATGTCTGTGGGAACTGGGCCCCCAAACTACTCCTCCAAAAACTTCCTAAAAACACAACTTAACCATAAACAATGCCCTATGCATACTGAGAGTATGTTTGCCAGTCACTGCTCAAGACCTACTCTTCTGGATTTGGATGCTCGTATCTCACAACACCTCTCAACATCCCAGTTTCTGAGTTTTTGAGACAGCATTGATGTTAGCACCTATGTATAGGATACTTCCATGAACAAAAATTAGGGTGTAGTAGCACAGACCTACTGTCCCAGAGATTAGAGAGGCTGAGATAGGAGGGTCATGAACCCTGGGCTTGCCTGGGCTATATCATGAGATACTGCCTCAAACTAAAAATAAATGAAAGGCTGGGGATGGGATGTGGCTCAGTGGCAGGGCCACTAGCACGTGTGAAGTCTTGACGTCCATACCTAGCACTGGGGGTGGGGAAGGCAGAATAATTGGCAAGGCAAAATGTCTAGCACACAGTAGGTGCTTATAGCTAGGTACCACAGTTAGCTATGAGCACCCTGGGTGGTTCTGCCACGAGATGCTAAACTCCTTGTTTTCACCCACTTAGAGAATTTTTGAGGACTTGCTATGAATCCGTTAGCCCTGTGCAGAGACTGGGACTCAAGTGTACTCATCCACAGAGTGGTTTCCTATAGGGACACAGATAATACCCAGGGAAATGTATTTGTTGAGGCACCGAGTACCTGGAGGAACAGAAGCCTGCAGAGGCTCCCTGAAAGAGGAGAGAGAAGCATGCAATGCTCCAGGCACAAGGATCAGCAGGTGCAGATTCCTGAGGCAGGGATGGGTGTAGATGTAGTGGATTGGTGAAGCAGGAGAGACACACCGAAGAAGGGGAGGCAGGAAGCAATGAGATAAGGCCTGGACTCAGAGAACAGAGCAGGACTGTGGTTAGCCCTGATAAGGTAGGTGCCAGACGGATGGGATGGGTTCCTAAGAACACATTGGTGACTGTGTTGAGCCTAACAGGAGATGTAAGAGCAAGGAACTGTGAGAGGGGATCCTGGGGGATGGATGGCAGGACTCAGCTATGAGGCAAAAGGAAATAGTGTATGCCCGGGCCTTGTGGAAAGCACGTGCCACTCCCTGAGGCCAGGCTTCAGTCCCATGGCTTTGGATCTTGGAGGCTCACAGGATTTGCAACAGGGATCTAAAAGAGTCTACCAGTTTCTCCACAGTCCAAAGTTCCTGGCTTCTGAAGGGAGAGGTGTCTGGTCCTGTTAGTAAACTACTTTTGTTGTCTCTTGTTCCTGCTCCGGTTTCACCAACACCTCAACATCTCTGAAGATAAAGGTATGCTGGTGTGTGTGTGTGTGTGTGTGTGTGGTGTGTTGTGTGTGGTGTGCCACAGCCAGGACGGTCAGGGAGAGGGAGCACAGGGCTTAGAGCTAACCATGTGGGTGGGTCTGTGAGGAACAGAGACGAGACTCTGGGGTTCTATAAGGAATCTACTTCAGGTCACCCCTCCAAAGGGAGGGTTCTCTGGGAAAGCCTCTCTTTGGTATCTAGAATCATGCCTGGAGTCCAGTGCCTGTCTCTCCCCTAACCTCTCCTTCCTGGTCCAGATCCTGGAGGCAACCCTCTCCTGGAGGCCTTTGGTAATGCCAAAACCGTCAGGAATGACAACTCCAGCCGCTTTGGGAAGTTTGTGGAAATCTTTTTGGAAGGGTGAGTGAGGCTGTGGCAGATGCTTGGAGGCCCTGCAGAGCCTTGGTGGTGCACAGCAGCACCCAAGGCTAAGGGAGCCACCTCAGTCTCCAAGATCTGACTGTTCTTCCCCAGGGGTGTGATCTGTGGTGCCATAACCTCTCAGTACCTGCTGGAGAAGTCAAGGATCGTGTTCCAGGTAGGCAGGCCAGAGGCCTGTGTGGTGCCAACACTCAGAGCCTGGCTTGGGTTGAACAAATATGTGTATGCATGTGTGTGTGTGTGTGTGTGTGTGTGTGTGTGTGTAGATTCTGCAGGCATGCTGTCTGTGTCCCTGAGTCTGTGACCTGTCACCTTACTTCTTTTACCCCAACATCCTGGTTGGTTCATTATCCCCACCCAAGAGATCAACAGAGATGCATGCATGTGTGGCCGAACACTCTGTGCCCTCCAAGTCTTCCTGCCATGTCCCTTGCTCAAGGAAGTCACTTACCCTATGCAGTCCTTTGTTCCCATCATGACCCCTCCTGTCAGTGCTTCATCTATGGCACACATTATCTTTAACTAACTAAATGTCTCCGGATAGCAGATGGGTTCTGTGAGGTCTGTCCCATGCTGTCCCATGGGGCTTGGGATTCAAGAAGACTCCAGCCAAATAGAATAACTGAACCATCTAAAGCCCCATGTGTGCACATGTGGGCCATAGAGTTGAGTGTCTTCAGATGTGCAGGGCTAGTGTACATAAGAGAAAAATAGGTGGGCTTATTACTATTTTTCCAAAGCAAGGCCAGCACCCCATCACACTAAGATGCCTTGGGGTCTCACCCCAGAGATGCCAGCCATCCTCCAGGTCCCTGTGTGTTGACATGTTTTTATGTACACACCTGAGCCTAGATAAGTGGCTGAGGGGGAGGGGCACTCTTTTCTGTATCCATCTTGCTTCCCCTACAGGCCAAAAATGAGAGAAATTATCATATTTTCTATGAGCTGCTGGCCGGGCTTCCCGCCCAACTGAGGCAGGCCTTCAGCCTGCAGGAGGCTGAGACCTACTACTACCTGAACCAGGTGAGTCACAAAGAGTCACCAGCTCTGTGGCTCCAAAGCCCCAAAGGCCCACAGCTCCTGGCAGCTGCGACAGGAACATCAGGCCTCCGAGAGAGAGGACCCTGCCTGATTGTTCCTCTCTTCACAACAAACGTGATGGGACTACATGTCCCCTCTCCAGGTCTCAGTCTCCTCTTCTGAGAAATGGGAAGCACCTCTAGGTAGAGGTGTGGGTGAGGAAAACATCTGATGGCTTGGTACTAGCTTACCCTTCATTAATGCTGGCTATGGTCAGGTGGCAAGCCCCTGTTCTTCCTCACAGTCTATGAAGCTCTCCTGGGCCCAGAACCTCCTGGAAAGCAGGACCTGATGGGGCCTCAACTTGAGAACTGGACACTGACCCCAGTCCCTGTCCCAACCAGGGTGGGAACTGTGAGATCGCTGGAAAGAGCGATGCAGATGATTTCCGCCGCCTGCTGGCTGCTATGGAGGTGCTCGGCTTCACCAGTGAGGACCAGGACAGTATCTTCCGCATCCTTGCCTCCATCTTACACCTGGGCAAGTCTATTTTGAGAAACATGAGGTTAGAGGTGCTCAAAGCCTCTTACAGACCCAGCAAAGCTGGACCTATGCACTTCCACTCTGGTCACACAATGCATGCATGACCTGTGCACTTCCTCTCTGGTCACACAATGCATGCATGACCTGTGCACTTTCGCTCTGCTCACACAATGCATGTGTGTTTCTTCTGCCCTGCTTGGGTTTATTATTTTCTCATGACATCTGAGAATTCTTTGTATGTGTTAGAAAAGTCAGACAATTATTTATAGATGACCGAAAACCTATTGCTTATGTTTTGATATTTTTCTTTGGAGGTATTGCCATGTAGATTATTTTAAAATTACTTTTAAGCAAGTTTATCTGTCTTTTCTTATACTTTGTGGATGTTCTGGTAATTTTGAGAGAGACCCGCCTCTCTCGGCTGGGGATATAGCTTGCTTGACAGGGTGCCTGGGTAGCATACAAGAAGTCCTGGACTTGATCCTTGTCTTCCCATAAAATCAAGTGTGTGCTGTACACCTGTGGGTGGGGGAAGGAAAACAGGAGACCAGGTTCATCCTCAGAGACACGCTGAGCTTGAGGGTAGCCTGGGCTGTGCCTTAGTTAGGGTTTCCATTGCTTCAAAGAGACACCATGACCAAGGCAAATCTTATAAAGGAAAACATTTCACTGGGGCTAGCTCACAGTTTCCGAGGTTCAGTCCATTATCATCATGGCAGGAAGCATGGCAGCCTGCAGCAGACATGGTGCTGGAGAGGGAGCTGAGAGTTCTATACCTTGATCCACAAGCAGCAAGGAGGAAACGGGATGTGTTTCACACTGGGCATAGCTTGAGCATTTAAGATCTCAAAGCCTTGTGTCCACAGTGACACACTTCCTCTAACAAGGGCACAGGTTCTAACAGTGCCACTCCCGGGGTCAAGCATTCAAACCGTGAAATCTATGGGGGGCTGAACCTATTCAAACTACCACAGACTTCATTAGCCTCTGTCTCAAAAACAAAAACAAAAACAGCCTAGTAAGGATTGGCAAAATGTTCATCAGGTAAAAGCACTTTGGGGGCCCACATGGAGGAGGGAGAGAACTAACTCCTGCATGTTGCCCTCTGACCCCCATGCATGGCATGTCATGCATACCCACACATAAAACACAATGAATGAATGAATGAATAAATAAATAAATAAATAAATAAATAAATAATAAATGTGGTTTAAAAAAAAAAAAAAACAACTTCTTTTTGGTTGGGTGGTGGTGACTCACTTTAGTCCCAGCACTTGAGAGGCAGAGGCACATGGATCTCTGAGTTCAAAGCCAGCCAGGACAGCCAAAGATACCTCAAAAAAAAAAAAAAAAAAAGAAGAAGAAAATTAAAAAAATACACATTTATTTTATTAATCTTAAAATAATAGTCCATTGTAGTAAAGTATGAGATAGGAATCCAATTGACATAATTTCCAGATACTTACTGTGTACATAATTGCCAGATATATTTATGCCTGATTCTAGACTTTTTGTTTTTTGTTGTTGTTGCTGTTGCTTGTTGTCTTTGTTGTTTTGTTTTCTTTGAAATACAGTCTTGCTTTGTAGCTCTCCTGCCTCAGCCTTTCAAATTCTAATACTGTAGGCATGTGCCTCTGTAGCTGCTGGTGCTGAGAAGTCTGTCTTTTAAACTGTATGTCTGTGTGCATGTGTATGTACCATGTGTGCACATGCTCAAGGACACCCAAAGAGGGTGTTGTGTCGCTCAGAGGCAGTTAGAGATGGCTGTGCACTGAACTCAGGTCCTCTGGAAGGGCAGCACATTCTCTTAACTGCAGAGCATCTCTGCAGCCCCACCCTCCCTGTGATGGAGGCTAGGGACCAAAACTGAGGCTCTTCTTCCATTTCCAATGAACCAATCACTGAGGCCCTGGACTTGATCCGTCCGTTCAGTGCGGGATTATAGATAAACACCACCATGCCTGGCTTTTACTGAGTGCTGGGATCTGAACTCAGGTCCTCACACTTGCACAGCAAGTGTTTTATCCACTGAGCCACCTCCCCAGCCCAACTCCAGGTCTTCTAATGGGCATCATCTATCTGTAGTACACACTGTATCTGTAGCCTGTGTGTTTTGTTTTGCATGTTTATTTTGATGTTGAGGATGGAACCTAAGACCCCACACATGCTAGGTAAATGCCGTACTCTTGAGCCACACCGTCACACCAGGCTGCTTTAATGTCAGTACTCTGTTTCTACTACCTCAGAGAGCGTCCTCCACTTCTTCTCTTAGATCTCTCTGGTATTCTCGTTTGTTTCTGCTTTTCTAAACTCAGCCCGGTGGTTTAGCTCAGGCTTATGGGCTCATGTTTTGCATAGACTGATGCCCAGGAGGTGGCCTCGGTGGTGAGCGCCCGGGAGATCCAGGCCGTGGCAGAGCTGCTTCAGGTCTCTCCTGAGGGCCTGCAGAAGGCTATCACCTTCAAAGTGACTGTGAGTCTGAGGGCCCTGCATCCTGACAAGGGCCTATTCCTCCAGGGCCACCGTTCCCCTTTTCTCCCCACCTCATAGGTCACCTCCCAGTAAAATCTGGAGAGGTGGAGCCTCACTTCAGGCCTCTGTGTGGGCTTTCCCCAGCCTCCAGAGGTTTCCTAAGGCTTTGGTCAGTCAGCTGTCACTCAAAGGTCGTGTTCTTCCCAGGAGACAATTCGAGAGAAGATCTTCACACCCCTAACAGTGGAGAGTGCCGTAGATGCCAGGTGAGGCTGTGCCCTTCCGTCCTGATTCCCAGACTCACAGTACCTCTGCCCTGAGCCCACTCACCCTCAGCCCAACATGACTTCTGCTCCAGGGACGCCATCGCCAAGGTCTTGTATGCACTGCTGTTTGGCTGGCTTATCACCAGGGTCAACGCTCTAGTGTCTCCAAAACAAGATACATTGTCCATCGCCATCCTGGACATATATGGCTTTGAGGTAGGGCCGAGTGGGACCAGACTGGGCCTTGCCCTTGGGAAGCTGCTCAGTGAGGCTGGTTGGGCACAATGTGTGACAGGCTTATGTGATCGCAGCTCTGACCTGCAGCACTGAGGAGCCTTCAAGCTCTCACCTCAGCTGGTCAGGGGTCAGAGGCAACTTTCTGGCAGAAAGAAACATTTCTAGGTGAAGGAGCAGCATCTGTAGAGGTCAGAGGCAGGGGAGTACCTATTTTGAGGAGCCAGTGTTATTGTGGGAAGACTGTTGTATTCAGGGAGGATAATGGGTAAAACTTCCATGCTATAGCAGACACTTAAAAGACATTGTTGTTTATAAAGCCACATCACCCAGAAACCATGTAAGGGAGGTGTTCCCAGGGTCCCCCTGTTTTACAAACAGCCAGAAAGTTGCAAAGCCAGGACTGGAACCCAGGCAGAAGACCTGGTGGCCCAAGCTTTGGGCTCTTCTATAGCCCCCATCTGGTGTACAGAAGGCCTTAGGATCTCTGTGGTCAGAGTCCAGCTTTTTGAAACGGCAGCCATGAAATGCAGGGAGGGGCCTAGGCTTGGACCTGGAGAAGCTACACAGCGCCCATGGTGGGGATAGATGGGTTGCTGACCAAGGAGGAACCAGACCTAGCCCCCATCTGCCTGGCAGGACCTAAGCTTCAACAGTTTCGAACAACTGTGCATCAACTATGCCAACGAGAACCTTCAGTACCTGTTCAACAAGATCGTCTTCCAGGAGGAACAGGTATGCAGCCTCCACTCTCCTGCCTGTCCAGCCTTGCTGGGCCAGGGAGTCAGGAAGGGAGGCCCTGAGGGTCCATATCACCCGCCTAGGATACTGGCTCCATGTAACAGAAGGCAGGACACAGAGCTAGGCCAGCCTGGGTGGAGGTGGCTGAGCCCACACTTTTCACAGGAGGAGTACATCCGAGAGCAGATGGACTGGCGAGAGATCGCCTTTGCTGACAACCAGCCCTGCATCAACCTCATCTCCCTGAAGCCCTACGGCATCCTGCGCATCCTGGACGACCAGTGCTGTTTTCCACAGGTAAGCCCTGATGCTTCTGAGTCCTAGTCCGGTTGACTTCCTGCCTGAGTCCATCCCTCTGCACTCAGGCCTAGAGCAGGAAATGTGGTATTAGGACCTCATCACCTCCAGGCACCTGGAGTGGCTAAGGATGGAAGCCCCAGATGAGGTGTCCTGGGTTTGAGCCTCATACTCTGACTTAAACACAGGGTATGATGTCGGTACAGGCAGCTGGAAATTGACTGATAGAGGCACAGCGGTGGCCTCTCTTCCATGACTCAGCCTCCAATGACTTAGACATTCTCCTCCAGCACCTTTTGGGGAGCAGAACAATCAGGGCTGAAGAATTTAACACTGGGCCAGAAACAGGTGCCCAGCCCCCCCCCTGCCTCCCTCCCCCACAGGCCACAGACCACACATTCCTGCAGAAGTGCCACTACCACCACGGCGCCAACCCGCTCTACTCTAAGCCTAAGATGCCACTGCCTGAGTTCACCATCAAGCACTACGCAGGCAAGGTCACCTACCAGGTGAGAGTGGAGGCAGCCAGCATGGCCTCAGGTCCCAGGCCCCACAGGCTGGAGACAGAACCACAGTGTGGGCCTCACCATGATTCCAGTTCTGGACCTGTAACCCCTCATCTGTGTGGCCTTGGGAAATTACTTAAGTTCTCTGAGCCTGTTTCCTCATCTAAAAAAAAAAAAATGGGACTAATAATGCCAATCTTCTGGGGTAATATGAGACTTGGGGTAGATTTGACAGAGTGCCAGTTACTGGTAATGGTGTCAAGTGGTCACTATTATGTAAGTCACGGCGTAGGATTTCAAGCTTCTGTCTCCATTTGGGCCTTATTTTCCTCGTCTGCAGAATGGGTAGAAGGAAGTGAGGCCCAGTCTGGATAGTACCCCTCCTGGAAGAGTGAGCAGGGTGGAGTGGATGGGGAGAGGCCAGGCCAGAGGGGAGAGCCTGTTCCCTCCTAGGACGGAAGGCAGATGGAAGTCTGGTAGAAGATGAAGGACCACGGAGGGCTGGGAACACGCCCTTGCTGCATCCTGGCTGTAGACAGGTGTGGGTGAGTGGGACCAGCCACAGACCCATCAGTCTCCTTTTCAGGTGCACAAGTTCCTGGACAAAAACCATGACCAAGTGCGCCAAGATGTCCTGGACTTGTTTGTGCACAGTCGCACTAGGGTGAGCCAGACTGGTCTTGCACTGGCCCCAACCCCATGGCCCCTGCCCACATTCCTGACAGTACCTATTGCCCCTTATTTGGTCTAGCCTCCACTAGCTCTATCCCTGGCTCTTCTCAGTCCAGGAAAAGGGAAGCCCCCTAACTCCATCTTTCTCTTTAACTCACCCCTTCTCAGTCACCTGCCAGCCCACTTGTCATGGACCCCACCTCAGTCCCTCCTGAGACCCTTCCAACCAGGCTCACACTTTAACCAGCACGTCACCAACACTAAGTTCTGAATTCATTTACATTTGAATCCTGACACTCCGGGGAGTACATAGAGGCCAAATTTGGGTTGCTTGGAAGGCCAGCTCCATTGCTCATCAGCAGGGGACCTATGACAGAAGGATGATTGCCTCCCCTCCCCTGTGGGCCAGCCTTTTCCTGACCAGGGCCAAGTTCACAGCAAGAGCTGTGCATTCCCCCAGAATAGAGGGAGAAGCAGCCTTGCTGGGGGCTGGGTCCCCTGGGAGGTGAGGCAAGCCAGGGTGGTAGGATATCTAGAGTTAAGTTGTTTTTCAGAACCTTTCAGTCCAGGGACTTGACCCTTTCCCTGTCTGTCTGTCACTGGCTTCCAATGCCCTGGCCCCTGCAGGTTGTAGCACATCTCTTCTCCAGCCACGCTGCACAGACTGCCCCTCCACGCCTGGGCAAGAGCAGCTCCATTACCCGACTCTACAAGGCTCACACAGTGGCAGCCAAGTTCCAGCAGTCCCTCCTGGACCTGGTGGAAAAGATGGAGAGGTGGGTCGGATGAGAGGGCAGAGTATCCAGCATCACCTTTATCCCGTGGCCCTCAGAGCATGAGCATCCACTCTCTTTCTCTGAGACCTCACACAGCCTCTCCTGCCTCTAACCAGGTGTAACCCTTTGTTCGTGCGTTGCCTGAAACCCAACCATAAGAAGGTGAAGCCCCTGGGAAAGCCAAATCCTTCCCCCTATGAAGTGTGACCCTGGACATGTGGCTTGGCCTCTCTGGCCCCCTACCTGCCCACTGCAGGGACTCCTCACCCTGGAGGGAGCCTCTGTACTTGGATGGAAGGTATGCAGGTGTCCTTTCTGCACATTCCTCTAGGAACCCGGTCTCTTTGAGCCAGATGTGATGATGGCACAGTTACGCTATTCAGGGGTTCTGGAGACTGTGCGGATCCGCAAGGAAGGCTTTCCAGTGCGGCTACCCTTCCAGATGTTTATCGACAGGTACTTCCATTGAGTAGTTCCTAACTGCGCAGACTTCCTCCAGGCCTCCACAGCCTAAGCAATGTACACTGCTGTTCAGGCCGTACACTATACAAAACATGTTAGGTTCGACATGGGAAATATATTTGTTCTGTCGCTTCTTACTACTACTACTACATCTTTGTGTGGCTCAAACATGTCACGCAGTGTGTGTGGAGGTTGCAGGACAACTTTAGGAATCAATACTCTCTTTCCATCATGAAAACATGAGTCACCAGAGAGTAAACTCGGGATGTGAGGCCTGGTGACAGGAACCTTCCTTTTCATAGTTTCCATCTGTATTGAATCCCTCTAGGGTGATTTTAATAGTTATTAGGACAAGTTCCAGCAGATGTCAGTAAAGAGTCCTGTTCTGCTGAAATAGTAGATTATAGTTTTGACACCTTGAACTAGTTTTGAGGATTGTAGCAAGCCACTCATGGGACCACGACTCCTAGTCATGGGGATGGGATAATATCAAGCCCTCAGGCTGAGTTTGGTTCCCCAGGTACCGGTGCCTGGTGGCCCTCAAGCTCAACGTGCCAGCAGATGGGGACATGTGTGTGTCATTGCTGAGCCGGCTGTGCACGGTCACTCCAGACATGTATCGTGTTGGGGTTAGCAAGGTGAGTCCAGAAGACTCCGAATTCAGTGATATTCAAGGGGTACCCCAGATGTCTCAGCTTAGGATGTTAGTTCACTTCTGCTCTGCTCAGATGCCCCCTACCCATGTCTGGTGTAGCTGTACCCTAGCTTTTTCGGCTCCAAACACCCAGCCGAGCTCTGGGAGGCAGCCTTCTCTTCTCGGATTTTGTGGGGTCCTCAATAGGGGTATCCATTGCTGCCTTCCACCTCCAGCTCTTCCTTAAGGAGCACCTGCACCAGCTCCTGGAGAGCATGCGGGAGCGAGTCCAGAACCGAGCTGCCCTCACCCTGCAGCGCTATCTGAGAGGTTTTTTCATCCAACGGCACTTCCGGTCCTTGCGGCGGAAGATCATCCTGCTGCAGAGCAGAGCCCGTGGTTTTCTGGCCAGGTGAGGCCCACAGAAGGGGAAGGAAGTCTCTGGCATCCTTCAGGCTCGGAGGAGCCTAGGCTCAAACAGTGAGTTCCCTGTCTCTGGAGGCATGCAAGCTGAAAGAAGCTTCCACAGGAAGGATGACTGATTCTCCAAGTCACTATCCTCTGACTGTGGACCCAGCTGAGGGGGTATTTCTGTCATCCACACATCAGGGGCCCCTGGACTAACACATAGGTAGCACATGACCACTGTGCAATCAACTCAGGCCCCGCCACTAGATTTGCTGTGTGTGTTGGGCTACATCCCTGTCCCATATCAACTCCTTTTTTCCTTTGAGACAAAGGGTCCCAGGATGAAATACGAGCAGTCTTAGTGACATCTCTGACCCTTTGTCACTCCGTGGCCTCATTTTTGACTCCTCAGACAACGCTACCAGCAGATGAGGCAGAGTCTGCTGAAGTTTCGTTCCCTGGTGCACACCTATGTGAACCGCCGCCGCTACCTCAAGGTACAGGCCTGCCTGGGTCGGGGCACACTTAGCTCAAGAGGATCCCATCCCAACTACAAGTCCCTACCATGCCCTCATCCTGAGCTGGGTAGCTGTGGCTCCTCTGAGGCCTGTTTTCTGGCATGTCCCTTGGGCATAGGGAAGGATGGAAGGAGATGCTGTATGGAGTGATGTAACCAGCACTGGGGTCATAGAGAGCTGCAGACATGGCTGGCACTGGGTGACTTGAGTCTCTTTAGTGTGGTCTGGTACTTAGCTCACTGGCAGTCTTGGCCTCTGTCACGTAAACCAACTGCCAGTGATAAATAACATTTCCAAAGCTCGGAAGGTATGCAAGGTTTCCCAGAATCCTTCCGAAGCTCCACCTGGCACCTCCTCCCATCTCTGGCTACACCTTTGCCTCTCTTCCTTGTCACTACCTCAGTCCTATCAGTGCCACCAGGAGCCTCCAGGCCACAGGCCCTTCCCTACTGCTCGCGCCTGCCCAGGCTACCTGTGCCCTGACCATTTGCTCTCCTGCAGCTGAGGGCAGAGCGGAGACGCCGGGCACAGGAGGCATGGCTACGTGAGCAGGAGGTGGGTGCAGGGTCTGAGCCACAGCAGGGGACAGGGAGGGAGAGCAGCAGGTAAGGTGTGGCAGTTGTCCCTTCATCCCTTGACCATCCCTTTAGGAGCTGAGCAAGCGCGAAGTGGTCCCAGTGAGACACCTGGAGGTGCCAGCTGAGGTGGCTGGGCTCCTGCAAGCGGCAGCAGGTGTGTCATCTCTAACAGCAGGGGAGGGCTGGGGAGAAGGGAGCAGTCACTACATGCTTGCACTGTTTCTAGGCCTCAAGCTGTCCAGTGTGCCCCAGGTGGCCATTGTCCGGGCTCCTAGGCTCCAGGCTGAGCCCTGTGTCACACTTCCCCTTGACATCAACAACTACCCCATGGCCAAGTTCATCCGATGCCACTTCAAGGTAAGGGCTGGCAAGGCAGCCTGACACGGGCACTGACACTCAGACCTGCCACAGCTTCCCGGAAAGCTCTTATGGAGTGAATGTGAACTTATTGGAAGCCCTGGGGTCCTAACAGTAGCGAGACTCTCTTGGACTCTGGCTGTATAGTGCACCAACCAGCCTGGATAGTCAAGACCTGACTAGGAGGTGGCACAACACTCACCTCTGTGTCCTGTCTTCTGAGATGGGCCCAGATGGGCTCTGCCTCCCCTAGTTGCTCTCTGTGGGCCATAGTCTTCCTTCACTGGACCCTACGTTCTTTAACTAGGCACTGGAGTGAGAAGCCCACTTCATGGTCTTCTATACTCTTCCCCAACACAGATATGTGTGTTGTCCCCAGTGTTACCTCTCATGCCCTCCTTGTGTCCCCAGGAACCCTCCTTTGGGATGCTGACAGTGCCCCTGAAGATGCCTCTTACACGGCTGCCTGTGGAGCACCATGCAGAAGCCATAAGTGTCTTTAAGCTAGTACGGGATCCGCCCTAGTCCAGGTTCAAGTGCATACCCCTACCATAATACCAGGCCACAGGCGCCCCTGGCCCTGGGCATCAAGTGCATCGCCTTACATGATAGGAGGTTATGGTCTTCCGTATTATACCCTGGACATCCCCCTTAGTCTTCAAGCCCAGCTCCTGCACCCCACGCCTCTTCTTGGGAACAGAAGCTTACAGCAGCATAAAGATCTGGGCCTCCTTCTGAGAGCCTTTTCTCCAAGTTATCCTCCTGGCAATGCTGCCTCAGAGGCTCTCTGGCACCTCCTAAGGACTCCCCCAGGCTGAGGGAAACAGTTTCTGTTGTGACCCAGGGCCACCAATTTATACAGAGGGAAGATCAGAGGCTGGGAACCCAAATGAAGTCACAGGTACAAGTAGACAAGCCACAGAAGACAGCCTGGAGGAGGAGGCATTGGAGATGAGGAAAGATTACATATTAGGAAAAGAAGCAACTTAGTAGGAGCAGAACAAGAGGGGTGTGGGGGGAGTGGCCAGTGAGGCATAGATTGCAGGCCTCCAGGTCCCATCTCAGCAGAGAGCTGGTGGGGGACTCTGGAAGATGCTTCCTGGGAGTGATGTGGTCAGATCTGAATGCTAGAGAACCCTCTGGACCAGGCGAGCCTGGGGGAGGCCAAGGGTACAAGAGGATACTGGCAATGAGTGCAAGCCACAGGAGATTCATGGGCAGGAGAGGAAGCCTTGTGTACTTTGGATCCTCATTTTCCTGTGGGTTCTTTGACATTGACTAGGAGAGTGATATTGAAATACGAGGGATATGAAATAGGAGAGGATATTGAAATCGGCAGCAGAACATGACAAGAAAGCATGTTGAAGGGCGGGCAGAAGCCCACGAGAGTCTGTCTGTCCTATGCCCTAGATCCTGCGTTTCATGGGAGACCCCCACCTGCATGGCACCCAGGAGATGATCCTAGGGAACTACATTGTGCACCAGGGGCTGGTGGAGCCAGCTCTGAGGGATGAGATCCTAGCCCAGCTGGCCAACCAAGTGTGGCGCAATCCCAACGCCTATAATGCCAAGCGTGGCTGGTTGCTGCTGGCTGCCTGCCTAAGTGGCTTCGCACCTTCCTCGCACCTTGACAAGTTCCTCCTCAAGTGAGTGCTGCCCAGGGGGCAATAGGTGGCTAAATAGGAGCTTGGAGGTCAGGCCAGTGGACACTTTTGTGTTGCCAGAAGACCAGCATGGATGGCAGCCAGAACTGCAGTCACTTAGCTGAACCCAGAGCCAAAAGACCAGAAGGCTTTACTGCAGTGGGGAGGAGTTAGGTCAGAATGAATGGAGACTGACAGAGCCCAGGGTGGAGTGTGGAGAACTAAGAGTCAACAGGAGTTAGGTCCACAGCTGGACTCAAAGCAATCTGGATTTAAGTCCCAAGCTGAACTCTGTGACTTCAGGCAAGTTACTTAACCTCTCCAGGCCTCGGCTTCATCTCCTATAAACTGAGGTGGTGACAGCAACTACTCGACAGTACATGTTAAGTATGCAGAACAGAGAGGAGCATTTAGCAAGTGCCATGTGGGCATTACCATGATGACAATCTGACCTTACTGCTGGCGAGGCGCAGGGGCTGTGAGACAGTGTACCAGCCCACCACATGGCCCAGGGCCAGTCTTTTCTCTGCTGAAAGTGGGAGATGGTAACCAGATCCACCTATCAGGATACCAATGAACACCAGATTATGAGGAACCTCTCCAGGCCAGCATGCAGAAGGTGGACATACCTCAGCCAGTACTGTGGCTCTGGTGACTCTAACAGCAGGGTAGGGCAACTGACTGACTGCCTTTGTGGGGCCTTCTTGAAAGCAGGACCCTGGTTCCTCTCAGAGCAGAATAGGTAAGGGCATGAGGAGGACCTGCTGGTATGCAAAGCTCACTAGCCCTGAGCTGAGTTGAACCCTCTCAACCATCTCTTACACAGATGGAAACTAGGAGGCCAGGCAAAGAGCCAGTGGTTACCCAGACTAGGGAGTGAAGGGTTGGGGCAAAGCCCTCTAGAGCCCAGTTTCTGGCTCATGTTTAGTCATACACCCCATCTGAACAATGACATTCTACTCAGTCCTTCCACTTCTGTGCTAGACTGGATATTTCTGGGCTATCCTGGGTGTTGCAAGATATTTATTTGATCATAATGTGAACCCCGAGATTGTGTTATTTACTGAAGAAACTGTTTCTAGTTGTGGTGTGGCTCAGCCTTAGCACACAGCTGTAATCCCTCTGGCTGGTATACAGACACACCCTTAGCACACATCTTTAATCCCAAACAATGAAGGTAAAGTTAGTTTGCAGAAGAAAGCAGCCATGTTTGAAAGTGATGTCTAATTGAGTGGCAGACAAAGTGATGACTCAGAGAAAGATTTGACAGAACAGGATCTGCCTAATCTCATGAGAAGAGAGAGAGAAGGGAAGCTACTTAAGAGAGAGCAGCACACACACACACACACACACACACACACACACACACACGGGGGCAGGGGGGCAGTTTTATCAGGACAGTTGTACAGAGACAGGTTAAAGAGAGAACAAGCTAGACATAGATAAAGACAGAATGAGCCAGAGACTGGGCAGAAGTTAGATTAGAATAGATTGCCAGAGTTAGTATGAGACCAAGCAGAGCAATTCAAGAGAAGCTTAGAAAAGCCAGTTTGAATCAGTCAGCTTGGAGAGGCATTTGAGCCAGTACAGCTGAGTTGAACCAGCCAGCTAGAGTTCAGAAAGAACCAGACAGGGTGAGCTTACTCAGCAGTAAGTCTCAGAGGCTGAGAACACTCTAGGCCTATATAAGATTGTATGGAGGCTAGAAGCTTCCAGGACTAGGCCTAGGTTAGCACACTGAGGCAGTAAGCTTCCGAGATGACTATTACTTCAAGTGAATAAAAGGTATTTTTACACCTGGGATTTCCTTTTTGAGGCCAGCCTCAGTTCACTAGGTTATGAGAGACCTTTAGGTACTCTATAACCTAACCCATTTGTGAGTTAGCCTGAGGCTGTTCCACTTCACCTTAGAGCTAAGGACTAGCCTGAGCCTCCAGCAGGCTTCAACTCCTGATTCTTCTCCCAGGTTTGTATCTGATTATGGACAGAATGGCTTCCAGGCTGTGTGCCAGCATCGCCTCCTGCAGGCTATGGGCTCAGGGGCTGCCCGGACTTTCCCCCCAACTCAGCTGGAGTGGACTGCCATTCAGGAGAAAGCCAGTATGGCCCTAGATGTGAGCTGCTTCAATGGTATGTAGGCTCATCCCTTAGGCTGCTTCTCTTCCTGAAGGAAGAACAGCTGGAATCAGCAGCAACCACAGAAGGTTCTGAAGCCAGGGAGGGGCTTGTGCCAGTGTGGCAGTGCAGGGAAGTGGGGGTCAAAATAGGGGATAGGGGCACAGGAGCCAGTGAGGCTGACCTGAAGATGCCCCAGACTGAGTACAGCAATTGGCCATGCCAGGTGACCAGTTCTCCTGTCCGGTGCAGCCTGGAGTACAGGGGAAGCAGTGGCTGGAGACATTCTAAAGCACAGGTTGGCTCCTAGAATGCCCCCACCCAGTACCCTATGACTTGGAAAGGAGTGAGGGGCAGGAGACACCATCCCTGGGAGGTGCAGAGGACCACTTTGACCATGCCTGGGGTCTGACTCGTACCCCAGGGTCTCCAGGCAGTGCCTACCAGTTTCACACTTTATCTCTATTCCTCCGCACACTGACCAGAGGGCTGGCTGATGGTTGGAGGGGCTGGACTGTGGCCATGAAGAATGGAGTCCAGTGGGCAGAGCTGGCTGGACACGACTATGTGCTGGACCTGGTGTCAGACCTGGAACTGCTCAGGGATTTCCCACGACAGAAATCCTACTTTATAGTGGGTGCAGAAGGGCCTTTGGCTGGCAGGGGAGACACCAGAGGGTATGTAGCTACTTGCCCAGACCACCTCCCTGGGCAGCTGGCTTTACCCATCAACTGTTGGGAAAAGCTGAGTTCTGGGGTTGGGGACTGTTTTATGTTTGGTAGTTTGAGCTAGGTGAACCTCGAGCTCCTGGGCTCAAGCTATCCTACCCCAGCTTCTGGAGCCTGGAGCTGCAAGTGTACACCACCACATCTAGTAATACCTCAGCTGTGGAAGCTACCCAACCCAGGACACATAGAAGTTTCAAGGGACCTTTTTGAGGTCGGCTGTCCTGTGCCTTCCTGTTCATCCACAGAGTGTTTGGGAACTGCTGGGACTCAGACGAGGACACACCCACAAGGCCCCACCCCCAGGACCACAGGGCCAAAATGCCTGACTTTGATGGGTACTGTAGTCACAAGAGGATGGTACAAATGGAGAAACCGAGGCCCAGAGATGGACATCGAACCGCCAAGGTTAATCAGGAGTGGCCATTGTACTAGAGGGACAAGCATCCAGATGGCGTGATCACCCACAGGAAAAGTAAACTTGGTCCTTTTGTGCCCTACCAGCAGCTGTGGACAGCACTGGAGAGCCCTCGGTGCCCCCCAGGGAACTGGATGGCTACTTGGACAGTCTCTTCGACCCTGTGCTGGCCTGTGGGGATGCGGTAGGGATGCAAAGGGATGTCTGTGAGTGGCAGGCTCAGTGCGTGTACCAGAGATATATTTCATTTCTTCGAGTAACACTCTGAGCCTTACACAGCCAGGGCCCTGGGACAAGGAGTCCAGCCTGGGTCTAGCTGGGAACAGGGAAACCTTGGGGTCACCTGGCAGCTGAGGATGTTCCTGACTGCCCTGGAAGGACCCTCAGCTAACTCTTAGGACCCCAGCTGTCACATCTGGCAGAAGTCACCCTAATAGAATGGCTTGCTGGACCACCTGTTCCCAAATCTCACAAGACTTCCTTCCCCTAGGAAACCCCAGCACAGACACCAACTCCCACAGTCCATTTCTTGTGGAGGGGTGGGTTGGGAGCTTGGGCTGGTGTCAGGTGCCTGTTGCCATGGATCCTGGGGATCACAGCAGTGAGGTGGCCACTGCTGCCCCAGGACCTGGAGAAGCCGACAGCCATCGCCTACCGCATGAAAGGTGGGGGCCAGCCAGGTGGAAGTGGTAGCAGTGCTTCTGAAGATACCTCCCGGAGACCTCCAGAACCCAAGCTCAAGCCCAGTCAGTGCCTCCTAAGCATGCTTCTGGGCTAGGGGTGGGCGGTGCACAGGGGAGCTCCTGCTTCCCCAACACCTGTGCCCCATCTGTGTCCTCTGCCTGGCTCCCCAGTCCCAGGCCTGGATGCCTCCACACTGGCTCTGCAGCAAGCCTTCATCCACAGGCAGGCTGTGCTACTGGTGAGTAGGGAAAGGGCACGGGGTGTGTGTGTACGTGCACACATGCATGCATACGTGCGTGTGTGCGTGCATGTGTGTTTCTGTGTATGTGTGTGTGTATTGGTGTGTACACAGAAATAGATCCACCTGGTCACCATGGTCACCATTCCCAGGCCCGGGAGATGACCCTACAGGCTCTGGCACTCCAGCAGCAGCCTCTGAGTGCAACCTCAAGACCTCAGCTCCCAGAGGTGAGCAGAGCTGCCCAGGATAAACAGGAATATTGTGGTAACCCAGGAGTTTATTGTGCCTCACTCTGAAGGCCAGGAATCCTGTAGTCCACTTTGGGCAGAAATGGGGTGCCTAGGCATAAGCCAGTATGTCCTGGATGGCCACCTCATGGCCTGTTCTCCACAGAGACCTCTAGCACCAGAGGCACGGCCAAAGACTGTAGGCACTGGCCCCCCAGCCAAGCCTGTGCTGGTGCGTCCGACTCCACAGTCGTTGGCCCCAGGCTCTGTGGCAAAGGCCCCGAAGATACCTAGCAAGCCTGTGGCTGCCCCAATCCTAGCTCAGGATTGGACTGCTCCAGAATCCAGTAAGTATCCATACAAGTCCAGAGACTTCCCAGATACGCCACAGCAACTAGGCCTGATGACCTCACCTGGCCACCTGTTCTCACAGTTTCGGCCTCCCCTGAGCTGGTTCGATATTCCACTCTCAACTCAGAGCACTTCCCACAGCCCACACAGCAGATCAGAAGCATCGTCAAGCAGTACAAACAGCCACCCTGGGCAGGACACTCTGAGGCCCGCAGGTGGGTGTCATCAGCCCTCAGCTTACCTTCAGCAGCAATGTACTGGGCTCATCACCAAGCAAGATGGGCCCCTGGGCAACCAGAGGCTCAGGCTGACATGGTCTCTGTTATGCCAGACAGCCTCGGCTTCTCTCTGCTTGTTTGTGTTGGTGTGTAGGGCAGGGGACCCCGTTATGGGGATTGTGGATAAGGGGATACCTCATGTCTAACCTGCCATGGGTCCCCTGCCAGAACGGATGGTGGGAAAGTGTTCAGGAGGCCACCTGACCCCCATGAGGAGGCCTTAATGATTCTGAAGGGACAGAAGACTCAACTGGCAGTAGTGCCTGGCACTCAGGTAAAGAGTGGGTTGGGTACCCCATAGGGATAGAGGCCTCAGAAGCCAGCTGCCCTCTCAGCATGGCCCTGTGCCTCTCCTCCATGGCCTGCTTACTGCCCCCTGAGTGCTCTGTTTGTGGTGGGACAGGTGTCCAGAGAGTCTGTGGCCATGGTGAAGCCAGTGACCAGTGCTCCAAGGCCATGCATGGGGCCCACTCCAGGTGAGGACCACAGGGTGGAACATGCCAGTGGTGTCCAAGTGAGTGAGTGAGCCTGTGAGCACAGTGGGGGTGTCTCTGGGGCTGTGTGTGTCTCTGAGTCCAAAATACACACTGTGTCATTATAACATCACCCCTTAAATACCTGGTTTCAGGCCAGCCCCACCTTGGCTTCAGAGAATCCTATAGAAGCTCATCAAAACAATACTATTTGTTCCTACCTGTTAAAGATGGGGAGACAGAGGCACAGAGATGTTTAATGGCTTCCCAAGGTCACACAGCTTGAAAGTATCAGTCCAGAGATATAAACCATTGTGCTAAAAAAGAAGCCCTAATCGGGCAGTGACCCTAAAATATGTATGAGTCAGTTCACATCACATCTCTGACAAAAGCTCCTATAATGAAACCTAACTCTTCACTGTGATCTTGACTGACCATCCTGTATGATCTATTTGCCCAGTCCCATGGCCTTCCCTCTCCCCTCCTTCCTCTTGGCACTTTCAGTTCCTGTAACTAACACACCAAACTTGCTTCCACCTCAAGACTTTTACATGGCTATCTCCTCGAAGAGGAGGAGTCTTTGGGCACCTGGCCCCTTCTTACCCATCAATCAGGTGTCAGCTCAAATATCACTTCAGAGAGGTTTGTCTAGCCCACCCAATTACCCTGTTGTACTTCCACGACACCTTCTCTCAGCCCCTCGTGGTATTGCCTTTCCTGCTGGGTCCCAGGAAACCTGCTCCTGCCCTCTACAGTGCAGCCTTCAAGGTCACTGGAGCCTCCAGAGGATCCTGTGCAGACACAGCTGCACCGCCTAGTCAACCCCAACTTCTATGGCTACCAGGACGCCCCCTGGCGGATCTTCCTGCGCAAAGAGGTGCCAGTAGCAGGCCAGAGGATGAGCTAAATAAATATGGGCGGAGCTAAATAAATATGGGTGGGGTTAAATAAATATGGGCAGAGCTAAATAAATATGGGTGGAGCTAAATATGTGCAGCGCTATCTAGGGAGCCAGGGCAGGGGAACCGTGAAGAATGGGAGTGGGGCTGGAGCTAGGGTAGGAATCAGCCAGGGACTGCATCTGGGGGTGAGGCCCAATCAAAACGAGAGGCAACCCATGAATAATTAAGGCCTACTCACACAGGTATTTTACCCTAAGGACAGCTACAGTCACCCGGTGCAGCTAGACCTTCTGTTCCGGCAGGTGAGGCCGCCTTCTTCCCTCCCACCTGCAGGGTCTGTGGGTTTGAGAGCTGCTTACTGATCCCCTCCCCAACTCCCATAAACAAGGTCAGCAAGGCCACACATTCATCTAATAAGTCACAATTCAAAATATGTGCATGCCTATAACCCCAGCACCCAGAAGGTAGAGGAAGAAGCATCAGGAGTTTTGATATAAAGCCCTGTATCAACAAAACAAAACGCCAGGTGGTGGTGGCACACGCCTTTAATCCCAGCACTTGGGAGGCAGAGGCAGGCGGATTTCTAAGTTCAAGGCCAGTCTGGTCTACAGAGTGAGTTCCAGGACAGCCCGGGCTACACAGGGAAACCCTGTCTCGAAAGACCAAAAAAAAAAAAAGAAAAAACAAAAAACAATACAAAACAGCCAGCCACTCTACATTCAGTAGAGCCCAGAGGTCAAATCCCAGACTCACTGAACACATGTGGAAACCAAGGTCTGGGAAAGGCAAAAAGGGTTAGGAAGGTGACCATGTGAAGGCTCCTATAACAAAGGCAGCCCAGTTTACAGATGACCCCAGTGCTGCAGAGCAGGAACGCCTTCCCATGAACCCAGACATAGACCTCAGTATCTGACAGGGACACTCATTAGCCAGCTGCTGGGACACACTTCTTCCTGCAGATCCTGCATGACACACTCTCTGAGGCTTGCCTGCGCATATCTGAGGATGAGCGGCTGCAGATGAAGGCCCTGTTTGGTACCTTGGGGAAGGGAAGGGACACTGATGGGCAGTCAACCAGACTGGGGGCCAGCCCTTGCCTGGAAGGAAGCTAAGGACACACCCAGGCCTCTTGCCTTCCACATGTGCTTGTCCTTATTCAGCCTCTCCAGGCTGAATGCTTGGAGGCCAGCAAGCAACATGTAGCATACAGTATGGCCCTTGTATCTACCCGTGGCTTCTACTGGTCAGACATCTTGTTGTTGACGCCAGCCTCTTACCCCTACCCCATTCCAACTCCTTGAATGTGAGCTGGCAAGGAGGGAAAAAGGTCTTGAGCAGAACTTGTCTTCCTTAGCCCAGAACCAGCTGGACACACAACGGCCTCTGGTAACAGAAAATGTGAAGCGGGCTGCAATCAGCATGGCCCGAGACAGCTGGGAGATCTACTTCTCCCGCCTCTTCCCAGCAATGGTAGGAGTCCCTGATCACCCTTTCCTGCCTGCCCAGAGCAGCCGGGGATAATGATGGAAGGCCTCACCAGGCTCACACTTTCTAGGGCAGTGTCGGCACTGGTGTGCAGATCCTAGCTGTTTCCCACACTGGCATCAAGCTCCTGAGGATGGTCAAAGGCAGCAGGGAGGCCAGCAGACGGCTTCGGGTCCTGTGTGCATACAGGTGATTGGCAGGCAGGTGGGAGTGGGCTGTCTGGGTATAGGCACAGATTAGTGTCCACAGCTCACTGTGCTCCTCTGGGCTGCTATTAAGCACTTGTGATGCACTGGCTATGCCAAACCTGTAATTGAAGTCCATGTTAGAGATTTGGAAAGTGAGGCATACAGAGAGAAGTTGATGGTCTCTGGTCACATAGGCAAGAAGTGGTCAAGCTGGGAGCCACTACTCTGCTTCTGAAGCCACTTGCCAGCCCATCCTGCAGAGCTCACTGTACAGAGGGGTAACTGCTGAGATCAACCAAGTCCCCAGGCATCTGGGGGAGATGTCCCTAGCCCTGATTCCCTGCTGAGTGCTCAGACTTCTTAGTGAAGTCCTTTTGTCCCTTTCCTCGTGAGGCCAGGAAAGAGCTTTGATCACTGGTCATGCAAAAGCTCCTTGCTCTGAGGGATAAAATGGAGAAAACTGGGCCAACAGTTGAGACAGATATTGTGTGGGCATAGTCTGGTTTGGGGGTTGGACTGTGGGCTGGAATATGGTTCAAGGGTTTTAAGAGATACGTAGAACCCACAGATGGATCAGAGCAGGGAAACAGGAACAGAAAACGCCTGTGGAGAGGGGCACGGGGAGCATCTTCTTGGTCATAAGGTTCTGGTCTCCTGCCACCTTCTCTTCCTCCAGCTTTGCAGACATCCTGTTTGTAACCATGCCATCTCAGAACATGCTAGAGTTCAACCTGACCAACGAGAAAGTCATCCTCTTCTCAGCCCGGGCTCGGCAGGTCAAGACCCTAGTAGACACCTTCATTCTGGAACTGAAGAAGGTTGGGATTCCTCACAAGTGTTGCCTGCAACTACAGTACAGACAGACCACAGCCTCTCTGCCCAGAGTGTGAATACACTATGACGTGTGCACACCACAGAACATATCCACAGACCTCTACGCCAATGAGCTGTATCTTCCCTCTGCCATGCTTTTTGCTTTCCCAGCATCTTCACGCCTGCCCTCAGCAGTGTGGAATGTGTCTCCTCTAAGCCCCCAAGCAATTATCTCCTCAGAACTGCATTACTTGCTTTCTGAACCTCCTTCTCTGCTTACCCCTTCACTTGGGCAGGATATGACCCAGGCCCAGCACCCAGCCCAGGGGGAGACAGCAGAAGGCTTAGGGAGGGATCGGTGGCTAAGGCACAAAAGTGTGCCTAGAAACCTCAGGCCTGTGGAGCTCTATCCTGTGTAATGCCTTACCCTCTGCTCATCTAGAGGACACTCGTCACTTCTCCCTGCCCAGAGAAGGAATGTCCCTTCTCTGGTGACTTGGGAGAATGGAGGGAGCAGTAGAAAGGCTGGAAGCCCCTGGAATGAAGGCAGTCAGTACACAGCACTCTATTCCTGGTGTTTCCCAGGATTCTGATTATGTGGTGGCAGTGAGGAACTTCCTGTCTGAAGACCCTGAGCTGCTATCCTTCCACAAGGGTGACATCATCCACCTGCAGAGCCTGGAACCACCTAGAGTGGGTCAGTTCCATGGCTGTGTAGAAGAGCTCAAAAGAAGGGAGGCTGGGAGAAGGGCTTCCTTGGTATATGCTGATGCAAGCTCCTGTCACAGGCTACAGCGCGGGTTGTGTAGTCCGCAAGAAACTTGTGTACCTGGAGGAGCTGCGGCGGAGAGGCCCTGACTTTGGTGAGTACTTGCAGATACTCCAAACCTGGAGCGCCACACTGCAGACACATGATAAGAGTTGGTACCCCCTTGGTCTCCTATGGTGACCTGACAGTGCGAGCCAACAGCTCTTCAACCCAACCCTCTGCCTGCACAGGTGGCTGAGGTGTGTCTCCAAGCCTGTAGCCTGTTGTTCTTGGCATTCATTCCCAGTGCCACAAAACAAACAACAAAAAACAAAAGACAAAAACAGTACTAGGAATGGGCCAAGGGGGCGCCAAAACCTCCTTAAAGGACCCGCTCTGTCCCAAGATAAGACCTTCCCGTTTTTCTCTACATGTCCCTAGGCTGGCGGTTCGGGGCTGTCCACGGGCGCGTAGGCCGCTTTCCTTCAGAGCTCGTGCAGCCCGCCGCTGCACCAGACTTCTTGCAGCTCCCAGCCGAGCCGGGGCGGGGCCGGGCTGCCGC
This sequence comes from Mastomys natalensis, assembly GCA_021653895.1. Taxonomy (NCBI): domain Eukaryota; kingdom Metazoa; phylum Chordata; class Mammalia; order Rodentia; family Muridae; genus Mastomys; species Mastomys natalensis. Next base: position 645,283 of record JAJTUV010000393.1, read on the forward strand.
GGTGGCCGCCGCCGTGGCCTCTGCAGCAGCCGCACGGGAGGTGGGGCGCCGGAGAGAGGTGAGGGGCAAGGCAGAAACTCCAGGGGCAGGCCCAGCCGTGGATGCAGCCAATCCCATGCAAGGGGCTGGCCTAGAGGGCGGGGCCTAACTTAGAAGCAGAGTCTTTGCAAGTGGTGAGTGAGGCTCGAAGTCTTGATACTTGGCCGGCTGGGAGGTCAGCTTTCACAGGACGGTCGAGGTGGGGGTGGCGATGGACCTTGGCAACTGCACCTATCCCACAGGGTCCCCCAGTCAGGGCGCGTTCAGCTGACAGCGGAGAGGACTCCGTGGCTCTCCCACCGAGCACTATGCTCGAATTTGCCCAGAAGTATTTCCGAGACCCTCGGAGGCGTCCCCGGTGGTAGTGATCCGTCTTCCTCTTCCCCTTCTTTGTCTTGAACTCGGTCAAGCTGTAGCCTGTTGGCCACCAGCTCCGCTTCTGCAGGGTGGATCAGGAGGCCCCTCAGTCTCAGACTCTGAGTGTCTCCTGTCGGGAGACTGACTGGAAGGGGCAGAGATGTGGCCAAAGGCGGGGATGTAAGACTGGGTAGCAGCGCCCATTTGTTGCAGGGATGGCCTCAAACTGAAGTCTAAGGAGGACCGGGAATCGAAAACTCTGGAGGACATGCTTTGCTTCACAAAGGTGCATGTTCTGTGCCTCAGTTTCCTCATCTGTAAGGTGGTGTTGCAGAAACCTTCTTTCTATTCCCTAGAGCAAATACATGTCCCCATTGAAAGCCTCTGGCTGTCAGGATCTGGAGCCAGGCTTCCTTGCAGCACAGTCAGTGACTGTCCCTATTTTGCGGTCTGGGCTCTCCAGGGGGCTGTAATTCAATCTGAAAGCATGATGCAGACCCTCTTCTGTTTTGTCCCCACTCCGTTATGATACAACCCTTTGGTCTCCTCACAGGTCCCGATCCAGGAATCCCTCATTGAACTCAGTGACAGCAATCTCAACAAGATGGCGGTTGACATGTTTGTAGGTGTGTGGGATGCAAATACTGTGTAATCTGTGTTTGTTACCTCTCTTCTCTGGTTCTCAGAGTTGTCTGTTTCCCAAACCCGAGGCCCTTTGAAGAGAATGGAGGCCTCTAGCTGTCTCAGGGACAGGTTCCCAGAGAAGGAATAGACTTTGGAGGGCCCTTGGAATGGGCAGCTTGGGCATGGTGGGCCTGAGCAGAATGGGTCTTTCCTACAGCTGTGATGAGATTCATGGGAGATGCCCCGCTGAAGAGCCAGAGTGAACTGGATGTACTCTGCACCCTCCTGAAGGTCAGTCCTGAAGCATTGCCTCATGCTTCCTTCTTGCTCTGTGCCTTGGTTTCCCCAATTGTCACAGTGCAATGTTGCCCAGAGCGGAATGAACATATCCTCTGAGAACTTCCAGACTTGGCACAACAGGTGATTGGGCCTGCCTTTTTTCAGCTTTGTGGAGATCATGAGGTCATGAGAGACGAATGCTACTGCCAGATTGTGAAGCAGATCACAGACAACACCAGCTCTAAGCAGTGAGTCGCCTAAGCCTCCCAGACCACTGTGCCCACACTCCCCCATCTCAGAACTTCTCCCGCCTCAGCTTTGCTCCACTCCCCTTCTTCCCTGCTTTATGTTTTGGGAGTTCCTTGGTCTAGAGCATGCCATTTCTCCTCTTTCTTCCTCTGTGAAAAAGGCAACCCCGTTTCATTGCCAGAAATCTTGATTTTCAATCCCTAGGTGTGTGGGATGCAGTAACCTGTTCTTGGTTCTTTGCAACAGAAATCCAACTCAGGGTGGTTTGAGCCAAAGCGAGAACCTATTAGTTCAAGCACCTGAAAGTCAGTCAGGGTGTGCTTTCAGGCACAGTTGAGTCCAGGTACCACTAGAAAGCAAGCTTTCAGGGACAGGGAGATGGCTGAGAGGTTAAGAGTACTTGCTGCTCTCTCAGAGGAACTAAGTTCAGTTCCCAGCACCCATGCCAGGCAGGTCACAAATGCCTGTGACTCCAGCTCCAAGGGATCCAACTCTATCTTCTGGCCTCTACAGGCACCTGCTACCCTCATGTGCACATACCCACACACAGGCAGGCACGCACTTACACACACACACACACACATCATCATCATCATCAACAACAATGACTCTTCAGAAGGGTGGCAGGCTTCCTCCATCCTCAACTTCTAGGTCGGTAACATTCCCATGCAGTCTCTCACAGTTAGCAAAGTGACAGCTTTGAGAAACATTTCTTCAGCTCGGGAATCATAAGAAAAGCAGTACTGACTCAATTTGCTACAGAAATTCTCAAATCCAAGAAGATGGACTTGGAGGAGTAGGGTATGACCTCCCTGTGGCCACTCTTACTATGACACCTCTTTTCTGCTTTCACTATTACAACACAGTTGGGCTGCTGAGGGTGAGAGGCTGAGCATAGCAACTCCTCTAACATTTTTCCAAGTCCTGGCCAGAAGAACACATATTTTGCCAGTCATTCAAACGAGTTGACCCTGGATAGGAGAGGATCAGACAGTCCCATACAGCTCCCAGAATATCCAGGGACTTTCCTAATCTTCTATTCCAGTTGCTGTTTACTGATATTTAGTGAAGCAGAGAAATGAGTATTTGAACTTCATTTTGGACTTTCAAGAAAGTTTCACCCTTCCAAGTCCAATTTGGAATAAAGAACACATCACAGGGGCTGGAGAGTTGGCTCAGCGGTTGTGGACACCAGCTGCTCTTCTACAGGTCCTGAGTTCTATTCCCAGCAACCACATGGTGGCTCACAACCATCTGTAATGGGATCTGATGCCCTCTTCTGGCATGGAGATGTAATTGCAGATAGTATAGTCATAAAATCTAAAAAAAACAAAAAACAAACAAACAAAAAAAACAACCCAACCCAAAAAACCACATTGTACTTAGTGGTAGGGTGCTAGTGGTGAGGATACATGTATGGATGTTGAGGAAAATGCATGCGAGGTTCTCCCTTCTACCATGTGGGTCTCCAGGATTGAACTCAGGTCACCTAGCTTGGTGACAAGTGCCTTTACCCTATGAGCTGTCTCTCCAGTCTCTGAAGGGCAACTTTTGACAAAAGAACCTGAGAAAAACCTCGGTGTGGTGGCATGCCTGTAATCCCAGAACTCAGGAGGCAGAAGTTGGAGGAACAGAAGTTCCTGGCCATCCTTGGCTATATACTGATTTCAAGGCCAGCCTGGGTTACATGAGACCCTGTCTCAAAGCAAAGTGAGAGTGGGGGCTGGTGAGATGGCTCAGCTGGTAAAGGTGCTTGCCTCCAAGTCTGGCAACCTGAGTTCAGTCCCTGGAACCTGTGTGATAGAAGAGAGAACTGACTCCTGAAGTTGTCCTCCGACCTCCGTGTGTGTACAAATGCTTTGCACACTTATATAAGTAAATATAAAGAAAATTTAAACAAAAACAAAAGAGCTTGGACAGTATTTTGAGATGCTGAAACACTGAGGGCAGTCACAGGCTGCAGTTATACCTGGCCTCGTTTTATATACTCCTTAACTGATTAAAATTCCCCATAAAGGGTTTGATTGGCACAAACTCCTTGACATTTGTCATTCACCATGTCCCTGAATGAGGGATCAGATAGGAAAGAACTGGGACAGAGCTCATTCCCACAATGAGGGACAGTTGATGTCAAAGCACCAGAGAGTGAAAATAAAGTCACACTGGGTATAGTGGCACTGGCTGTAAGCCCTTCAGAAGCTGAAGTAGAAGAAGTTTGATGGCAGCCTGGCCAGCCTGGCCTTTATAGGCTTGCTCCCCCCCCCCCTCTTTGTCTGTCTCTGTCTCTCTGTCTCTGTCTCTGTCTCTCTGTCTCTCTCTCTCTCTCTCTCTCATGTGTGTGTGTGTATGTGTGTGTGTGTGTGTGTGTGTGTGTGTGTGTGTGTGCACTCTCACCTGTGCATGCAAACATGGAGACCAGAAGTTGACTTTGGGAAATTTCCTCTATTGTCCTTCCTTCCTTCCTTCCTTCCTTCCTTCCTTCCTTCCTTCTTCCCTTCCTTCCTTCCTTCTTCCCTTCCTTCCTTCCTTCTTCCCTTCCCTCCTTCCTTCTTCCCTTCCTCCTTCCTTCTTCCCTCCCTCCTCCTTCCTTCCTTCCTTCCTTCCTTCCTTCCTTCCTTCCTTCCTTCCTTCCCCCAGATAGTGGCCAGGGTTAGGATTCCTGGAGCAGGGATTACCCTGGGAGGTGAGTGCACAGAAGGGATTTCATCTCCTCATGGCCGGGAGTGACGGTCCAGAAGTGAAGTTCGTGGCAGAGGTGGGCAAGGACTCAGAATACTGGGGTAAGGCTCTGAAGTGGGGGTGCAGGCACATGCTGCCATGCCCAGCTTTGCCTCAGGGCTGAGGATCCAAACTCAGGTTCTCTTGCCTGTTTACCCACCTAGTCATCTTCCCAGCCTGAAAAATGGTCCTTGTGGGGCAAGCAAGATGGCTGTGATGGAAGAGCTTGCTTTGTAGGCCTGACAACGCAAGTTCAATCCCCAGAACCCATGTAAAAATGGGAAGAGAGAACCAACGTCATAAATTTGTCCTGTGATCCCCTCATACTCCCCATGGCATACCCATACCTACACATGCAAATTACACACAACAAATTTTAAAAAAGAAAGAAAAAAGATTTTTTTAAAAAATTATTTACCTTTGTTTTATGTGCATTGGTGCTTTGCCTGCACATATGTCTATATGAGGGTGTCAGATCTTGGAGTTACTGGCAGTTTTGAACTGCTATGTGGGTGCTGGGATTTGAACCTGGGTCCTCTGGAAGAACAGTCAGTGCCCTTAACTGCTGAGCCATCTCTCCAGCCCCCGAAAAAAAAATGATTCTTATATACATTGAATAATATTTTTCAATATTTTCAATGCTTTTCAAAAATGAAAGAAGCTCCCAACTCCTCAGCTGGCACCATGCTCATACATTTTTTGAACCAACTACAATGGCTCAGGATACAATAATTAGAGTTGGCTGAACTCTGATTGACCAGTCTTGGATCCTGTGTCCACCTCTATGCCACCTGTGATGTGACCCCTGTGTGTTACAGGGACAGCTGTCAGCGAGGCTGGAGGCTGCTGTACATCATGGCTGCCTACTACAGTTGCTCGGAGGTCTTCTATCCATACCTCACTCGCTTCCTCCAACATGTGAGCTGGACTCCAGGTCTGCCCTTCCAAGGTGAGGGGCTGTGAGTGGGGACTCTCACACAGGGACAGGGCATGCAGCCATGGGCTGGGAAAGCCAGAAAGCCTGGTAGTTGGCTGGTGCCCAGGCAGTAACTGATATACATGACTCTACAAACATTCATGGAGATCCCAAAGGGATTGGTGCAGAGGCTCCTCTGACCTCATGTGGGTGTGGCCAGGGAAGGCTTCCTGGAGCAGGAATTGCCCTGGGCAGTGTTTGCACAGAAAGAATTTCCAGATGGACTTTGTAGGAGTCAAGGCCCAGAAGTGGAAGTGCGTGACATGAAGGAGAAATGAAGGAGGTAGAGCAAGAACCCAGAGCCCAAAGCAGGGCACTGCTTCTACTGGTGCACGGTCTTCAGTGGCCTGTAGTTGGTGGCAGAGTCTCAGCTTTACCTCTGCAGTATGGACAAAGGGGCTGCTTCCAGCTTTGCTTCCATAGCAGCTCTAAGAAAGAGCCCAGACACTCGGGACATTGAGGCAGGAAAATGAGGAGTTCTAGGCCAGCATGGGATAGCTAGTGTCATTTCTCTTGTTACCATAAAACACTATGACCAAAAGCAACTGTGGGGAGAAGAGTCTGTTTCATCTTATAGCTTACAGTCCATCAGGAAGGGAAGTCAGAGCAGGAACTCGAGGTAGGAATTTGGAGGCAGAAGCTGAAACGGTGCCTTGGAGAAGCAGTGCTTACTGGCTTATACTTAGCTCACTCCCAGCTACCTTTCTTTTACCTCCCAGGGCCACTTGCCCAGGGACACAACCAACTACAGTGGGCCAGGCCTTCCCACACCAATCATTGCTCAAGAAAATGCCCCATAGACATGTCAGCAGGCCGATCTGGCAGGGCACTTCCTCCACTGAGGTTTCCTACTCCTGGTGTCTCTAGTTTGTGTCAAGTTGACAAAAAAATTAATGATTACATGTACTAAGACCCTAGTTCCAAATAATCGAGGGACCAGTGCCCTCTAATCAGTTACAGAGATGGCAGACGTAGAGAACATCGGGGAGTCCCTCCCCTGAATCTTCCTCTGATTATTGACTATCAGGGATAACTAGGGAAGAGCTCCCAGGTGGGAGATGACTACAATATGTGCCCTTAAATTCCTGACTCCACCCCTGGAGAGAGAGAGTACTGTTTGGCTTAGGTGCATGGAGCATTGATGGTGGGGGTCTCTGCCCTGTGCTGTTCGGTGAGACAGGTCACTCGGTCTGCAGTCCCAGTTGACAGGGACTGGGCACCATCATGCCATCCATTGAGCCATTTGAGAGTGAGTAACAGGCAACAGCTAAGGAGCATAGCTATCTCTAGGTCCGTACAAAGCCAAGAGCAAATCAGATTATAACCCCACGAGATATAGGTTTGGGTCCTGCTGGAGGTCATAATCTTGGTGAATGACTGCCCCTTGCTGAGTTCACTTTTCTCAGTTAGCAAAAAGGGAATGAGACCTATTCCTTGTAGGGAGCACGTGGCTGAGGTAAGAGGAACCTTTTCCTCCATGGCCAACCTTGAGCAAAGTCTCAGCTCTCTGCCTCTGCAGGGATTGCCAAGGCCTGTGAACAAAACCTGCAGAAGACCTTGCGTTTTGGAGGCCGTCTGGAGTTCCCTAGCAATATGGAGCTTCGAGCTATGTTGGTGAGCCTACCGCAGGGCTGGGGACCAGCGAGGATGGAGGTAGAGAGAGGGTGTCAAGATGAGTGGGAGACGTGAGCTCTGCCCAGAACCCCTGGCTTGATGCATGTGCACTGCATGGCGGGTTAAGATAGTTCCTGTCAATCATCCTGCATGAAGGTTCCTGCATCAACATGCCTCTGGATTAGGGGACTCCCATGAGGGCAAGAGGGTCCAGGCCTTCATCTTTCTCCTGCTTACCTACCCCAGGCAGGCCGCAGTTCCAAGAGGCAGCTCTTTCTTCTTCCAGGAGGCCTTGAACGCCATCTGAAAATCAAAACGTGCACAGTAAGTGAGGGTGTCTCAGCAAGCTTGTGCTAAAGGTAGAGATACCAGGCTCTGGGTTGGGTCGGGTGAGCATCGGTGACCCAGCGGCTCCTGCACAGCCCCGTGATAAAAGACTTACAGTTAGTTGCTTCTCTACTACAGTGGGTTGAACATCTGCAGATTCAACCAGCTGTCACATTGGAACAGTACAGATTCTTTTCTTGCCTTTCTCTAAGCAATATTGTATGACATATGTTCACACAGTATTTTACTATGTCTGCTATTATCAGTTAAGAGTTGATTGAAGCCGGGCAGTGGTGGTGCACGCCTTTAATCCCAGCACTTGGGAGGCAGAAGCAGTCGGATTTCTGAGTTTGAGGCCAGCCTGGTCTACAGAGTGAGTTCCAGGACAGCCAGGGCTACACAGAGAAACCCTGTCTTGAAAAAACAAAACAAACAAACAACAAAAAAGAGTTGATTGAAAATCTAAGAAGGATAGGTGTGGGTCACATGCAAATAACTATACAATTTTAAGTAATCGACTTACTCATCTTGGAAGTTTGGCGTCTTCAGGACATCTGCAATAGGTCCCTTATAGATACTGAGTGTGGAACAGCAAACGGAGACTCAAAGAGGCTAAGTATCACATAGTCTAGAGTCACACAAAGAATATGAAAAGACAAATCAGGAGCCAGTTCCAAGAGCTATATTCTGTAGGCTGAGCTACAGAGTCCTATGCATCTTGGTTAGTGGCTAAGGCCCAGCTTTACCTCTCTGGCCTTCCCAGGTGGCCCTGGATGTCATAGAGGGGCTCTGTACCGAGATGGCCCTGACACGCCCTGAAGCCTTCGATGAATATGTCATTTTTGTTGTCACCAACCGAGGTGGGTAGCCAGGAGGACTGAACGTTCTAGACTCCTTCATGACTCAGCATCACCTTTGGCCATGGGAGCTTCTCTACTCTGTCCTGATAGCCAGGCCAAAGGTCACTTTCTCTGAAGCCTGCACCCTCCACGAGAGAGGACCTCTGCAGTAATGAGCTCTCTCCCCAAGCCTTTCATTTCTCCCACTTTGTTATGATCTGGACAAGACTGCCTCCCCTTCCAGACTGGGGTTTGTGGAGGACAGAACCTCTGAATCCTGCTCTGGCCTCTCAGGCCCCTCAGGGCCTCCTCAGTCAGAGAAGCTGTTCTCTAGATACATACATTTTGGGAATGTTTCATCCATACAATCAGACACTTGAAATTCCACATAGGAATGTTGATTCCAGCCCTCAAAGCCCTCACAGGAGCATGGGACCCCCTCCTAAGGACCCTGTGGGCCCTTCTCCTAAAGGGCCCTAGGTACACAGGGAACTTCTCACACACCCCAAAACCCCTCCAGTTTGCAGCATACCCACTCTAGGCTAGTCTTGCCTTCCACCAACTGGTAGTCACAGCCATCTCCAGTCATCCTTCATGACTGCCTCAGCACTTCCTACCCCAGGTTCAGCCAGGACAGAGGGGGATGGGCATGGCAGGTAGAATGGCTGGAATAGTAGACATGTATTGAGCATGTAGTAGGCATGATTCAAAGTAAAAGCCTGTGGTTGATCTGTTTGTTTTTGTTTGGGGCTATGCTGGGAATCAAACCTAGGGTCTTGTGGATCCTAGGCAAGCTTTCTATGACTGAGAAATGCCCCCACCCCAGGCCCTAATCCTATAAAGTCCTTTAACTCTCAGGACAACTCTATACAGTAGACTCTTTGCTATTTACAGTTGGGGAGATTAAGGCCCAGAGAAGCTGTATTAGTTTTCTGGTGATTGCTATAGCATACCAGAAGCTAAGTGACTAATCATAACATAGATGGATTGTCTTACAGTTCTGAGAATCAGAAACTAGAATAGGAACATGGCCAAGACTGCTTTCTTCTGGAAGCTTTAGGGGAGGTTCTGTATTCATCCTTTCCCAGCTTCTCCAAGCTGCCCACACTGCTTGGCTTGGGTCTCCTCTGTCCCTGAAGCCAAGAGCGTGGTCTTCAGATGTCTTTCTCCTGCCCCAACCTCAACTCTGCCCCTACATCTCACTTGAGCCTCTTGCCTCTCAGCATTTTTAGTGCCTCCATTTGGCCTGAAATCTAAGACTCTTAATCATATCTGCAAAGATCCTTTTGCCATAAGGTGACATAGTCACAAGTTCCAGGCATTAGGATATTGCTATCTCTAGAGACTGTCCTCAGACACCACCGTGACTTGCTCAAGGTTGCACAATGGAGGTCAGAAGTCAGGCAATCTGGCCTCAGGATTCTGGACTCGCATCATCATGCCAAGTAACCCTCCATAGTACAGTTCTACTGAAGAGGCAGGACAGTGTTAGGGTTTTGTTGCTATGAAGAGACTCCATGACCAAGACAACTCTTATAAAACGATTTAATTGGGGCTGGCTTACAATTTCAGAGGCTTAGTCCATTATCATCATGGTGGAAAGCCTCACAGCGTCCAGGCAGACAGACATGGTGCTGGAGAAGGAGTTGAGAGTTCTACATTTTGATCCTCAGACAGCAGACGGAGACTGTGATCCACACTGGGCAGAGCTTGAGCATAGGAGACCTTAAATCCCTCCCCCACAGTGACACACTTCCTCCAACAAGACCACACCTACTCCAACAAGGAAGGCCACACTTCCTAATAGTGTCATTCCCCATGGGCCAGGCATTCAAACAGGAGTCTATGGGAGCCATTCCTATTCAAACCACCACAGACAGGTAGCGGGACATCAGTGCAAAGGAGAAGCATGTGTACCTCTCCCAGCTTAGAACTCATGCCTTCAACCCTACCCACCACAGATGTCCAGCAAGCAGGCTCTCCTGAAGGTGGTCTGCAGAAAAGCTCCTGGCTAAGGCCTACTGTGCTTCTCTGTGACCCCAGCCTCCTCTGGAAAGGAGCTGGGATTTCTCAGTGCAGAATCCAAGGCCCTTTCTAGACCCTGGTAGGCATTCCAGAGCACTCAATGCCCCTTCCCTGGAAGGAGTGGAATGTCACTTGTTCCCTTGAATTGGAGCTGATCCTCCTGTGATCACCAGCACCTCACTAGTGTACGAGCATCCTGTTCTGTAAGACGTTTCTGTAATAAGGAAGCCAATCTTTGCTGGTGACACTCCACTTGGCTGGCAGGTTGGTGCTGCTTACACCACAGTTTTCCTTCTCCCAGTGATGCCTCTTTCTCCCTGTAGGCCAGCACGTGTGTCCACTAAGCTGCCGGGCCTACATACTGGATGTAGCCTCAGAAATGGAGCAGGTGGATGGGGGCTACACACTCTGGTTCCGGCGGGTGCTTTGGGATCAGCCACTGAAGTTTGAGAATGAGCTGTATGTGACCATGCACTACAATCAGGTCAGAGATGTGACTTCTCTATTGTTCTGAACCCTGTAAAATGATGATGGCCTGTCAGGTACCATACCATACACGCCACACCCTGATTTTTGTGGAACTTGTACCAAAGTTTTAGCAACTCCACGTACAAAACACAACCACATTGTTGGATGTGGTAGTTCATGCCTTTAATCCTAGTACTCAGGAAGCAGAAACAGACAGATCTCTGTGAGTCAGAGGACAGCATGGTCTATACAGCAAACTCCAGGCCAGCTAGGACTATATAGAGAGACCTTTTCTCAAACACACAGCAACTTCCTTCTGGGGCCGCAGTGTTGAGACCTAACTCTGCATATCCTGGTAGTGTGCTACTCAAGGACCAGCAGAAGCTTGACACAAACTGGTTCTGCCCAGATCTACAGGACCAGAGACTCTAGATGAAACTCAGAAGTCTGGTTTGATACACTCTCTGCCTTGGGTCCCAATTTCGAGAAACATGTATCTAGTGTTTACGATACTGTTTGTGTTTTGTTTTACACTCTTCCCATGTTACTATGGAAACTCCCTCATAGTTTCCATCCCTCCGAGCTCTGCTTCCAGATGCATCTATCCTCATTCCTCACAAACCAGAAAACCAATGAACCATAAACTCCTAAAAGTGGAAAGGCCTGGAGTCAGTGCAATGGCCTGACTCAGAGTCCCTGACCATGGATACCTGAGTGCGCTGCAGGCATCCAGCAGTTCCTCATGCAACTGCTTCCGCAGGTTCTGCCTGACTACCTGAAGGGCCTCTTTAGCAGTGTGCCAGCCAGCCAGCCCACCGAGCAACAACTCCAGCAGGTGTCCAAGCTGGCTTCTCTGCAGCACCGCGCCAAGGACCACTTCTACCTGCCCAGCGTGTGAGCACCTATCTACCTGTCTCAACTAGGAGGGAGGGCAGGCCACCCACCCCCTCTTATCCCACAACTGCTGAACCAGGCCTCAGTTTCCCCTCTGTACCAATTAGACTGGAAGAGGCTTTCCTGGCCTGGAAGCTCTTTTCTTTTCCTGCAATGCATTGTTATTGCTCAAACACATGTAATGATCAATGAAAACTTTCAAGACACACATGCCTTGGAGGCCAGACAATATACACAGCCTTGAGGATTTAGCCACATAAACATTCACTGAGCCAGGTGTGGTAGCTCATGCCTATAATCCCAGCAGTGGAGTGCTAAAACAGGAGGGTCACTTGATCCCAGGAACTCAAGGTTAGACTGGGTAGCCCAGTGGGAACCCCATCTCAGAACACAAATCGAAATGGAGCTTGCTGTTCCGTGTTAATACATGTAGAGTGTGGTGAGAGCCAGCCATGGTGCAGGAGTGAGAAGCCCATCACTGTCTGACATTTGTGAGCCTTTCCATGGTGACTCACCTGAAATCAGCTTGTCATCATTTCACTGTGTAGACCAACCTGTTCCTCACAGGCTTCACAGTTCACGTGTGAGAGGATGAGAGTGGGGGAAAGGCAAATGGCATGTTGGTTTCACTGTGAAAAGGATGTGGCCTCACTGCCCCTGGATCACACTGGAGAAGCTCTGTGTGAACAACAGCAAGATTCTCTGTGTGTGTGTGTCTCTCTCTGTCTCTCTCTGTCTCTGTCTCTCTCTTCTCCTCCTCCTTCCCCTTTCCCCTTCCCCTTATTCCCGCTCCCCTTCCCTCCCCTCCCCTTCCCTCTCCTCTTCTCCTCTCTCCTCTCCCCTCTCCCATCTTCCCTTTCCTGTCTCTGTGTCTCTGTCTCTGAGTGTCTCTCTCTAAGATTTATTTATTTTATTTGAGTACAGTGTCACTGTCTTCAGACACACACCAGACAAGGGCATCGGATCCCATTACAAGTGGTTGTGAGCCACCATGTAGTTTCTGGGAATTGAACTCAGGACCTTTGGATGAGCAGTCAGTGCCCTTAACTGTTGAGCCATTCTCCAGGAATCCCCCCTTAAAGATTTTTTCATTTTTATGTGCATTGGTGTTTTGCCTACATGTGTATCTGTGTGAGGGTGACAGGTCCCATGGAACTGAAGTTACAGACAGTTGTGAGCTGCTATGTGGGTGCTGGGAATTGAACTTGGGTCCTCTGGAAGAGCAGCCAGTACTCTTAACCATAGAGCTATCTCTGCAGCCTGCAAGATACTATCTTTAGTATATGTATCTCATGCTGAGAATGCTCCCCCCTCTTCCTTTTGTAACAAGGTCTCATGTAGTCTAAGCTGACCTAGTATGTAGCATGGAGCTGGGGACCATGTAGTCTAAGCTGACCTAGTATGTAATATGGAGCTGGGGATAACAACGAACTCCTATGTCCACCTCCCAAGTGCTAAGATTTCCAGGCCTGAAGCAGCACACCCACAAGTCACTTGTCATGGAATGACTGTGAACAGGAAGAGGAGACCCTGAGAAGTATAATCCAGAGGCTAGGAGATGGCTCACTCCATAAAGTACTGCCACGTCAGCATGAGGGCCTTAGCTGGCACCCCACCAGTGGCCTCCAGAAAGTCCCAGACATGGTAGCATATGCCTAGAATCCCAGGACTCAGAAGGTCAGATAGAAGGCTCCCTGGGCTTGCTGACCAGAGAATCTAGCTAATCAGTGCCTCCAGTGAGAGACTTTGTTTGAAAAAATAAACGAAGCCAGAGTCATTACCAGCTACATACTAGGCCAGCATCCCAGCATTCAAGAGAGAGAGGCAAGCAGCTCTCTATGAGCTTGAGGCTAGCCTGGTCTACATAGTAAGTTTTAAGCCACCCAATATCACATAGTGATATCCTGTCTCAAAACAACCAAAGAAGCACACATCAATAATGAATAATAATAACAACAACAATTCAGGAAGACCCTCAACATTTACCTCTGGCCTCTTACCCAAGTAGTGCCGGGGAACTGTGGGAGGGGAAGGGACTACCTCAACTTCTCCTAGCCCTTTTCCCAACTGCAGCCAAGGACAGGTGGGCTGGTCTGGGGCTGCTATTGTTATTTTCTGCATGCCCACAAGCCATAAGGTCTGTCCTGAGAGATTCTGCATATGACAAAGAGGAGGGTGAAAGCAGGAACCAAGAGGTGGGGATGATGGCCCTGGGGTCTCGCCTGGTTTCCTGTGTTGCATATCTAGATGACCTTTGTGCTTTTCACCCCTTTGCCTTGAGCTTCCCACTTGGGTGCTAAGACACCCAGTGGATTCACATTGTACCCTGCTTACACTGTGTCTCTCAGGCACTGCGTGACCTTGGGCCTCTTGGTGAGCTCTCAAAGCCTCAGCTCCCTCAGCTGTTTGTAGGGACCCTATATTTCCTTTCCTTGGTCCCTTACATTTAATAATCCAGACAAATACGCAGTGATGTCTTTTTGGTGTCGTGCCTACTTTGCAGTGGGGACAGACAGGTGACAGGTTTCAGGAGCCCTCTACCCTCTGCACACAGGCGTGAAGTCCAAGAGTACATCCCAGCCCAGCTCTACCACACCACAGCCGGTGACACCTGGCTCAACTTGGTTAGCCAACACCGGCAGCAGACCCAGGCACTCAGTCCCCACCAGGCCCGTGCTCAGTTCCTGGGTGAGAGCTGCCTGGGAGGAGGGCTGGAGACATGGGAGGGGCAGCAGAGCTGAGGGTGGCTAGAGGGAGGTTGGAGATACTATTTTCTTTGTACAAAGCAGTGGTTGGTGGCAGCCAAGCTAAAGGTGAAGGAACAAGGTGAAGTAACAGGAAGAGGCCAGGAGGGAGGAAGGGAGGTTGGAGCAGACTGAAGCAGAGAGCAGCTTTTGCAGGTAGCCTGGCAGCTCAGGGCAGTGGCTGTCCTGTTGTCCTGGTGCAGGTGTCCTGATCACAGGCTTTCCACACTGCAGGCCTCCTCGGTGCCTTCCCCTTGTTTGGCTCCTCCTTCTTCTTCATCCAGAGCTGCAGCAATGTCTTGGTGCCAGCCCCCTGTATCCTCGCTGTCAACCATAATGGCCTCAACTTCCTCAGCACCAAGACCCATGTGAGTGGCCTCTGGCAGGCCCTGCCCGCCTGTCCCCTTCTGTCCTTTGACACTCCACCTACTCTTGGGGACAAAGATACCTTCTATACATTTACCCCCTGCATGGTCTGCAGCCAATCCCTTCCCCTTCAGAGCCTTCCTTTGGAAAGCAGAAATAATACAGTTCTGGCCCAGATAGGGCTATGCAAAAGGAGACATGGGAAAACACACCGAGAGCGTGTAGTTAGTATGTCAGGCTGCCACAGCTTGATACCACACTGAGAGCATGTGGTTATTATATCGGGCTGCCACAATTTCATACCACAGCCTGGGAGCCCTGTGCAACACAAGTGAAATTTCCAAGATTTCTGAAGCTTTCAAGCTTTGGTTTCTCCTTGGCTATAGAGGGTAACTTCATGTGTCCCCATGTGGCCTCTCTGTATGGGCACATCCCTGGTGTCCGTGTGTCCAACTTTTCTCTTCTTATAAGGACACTAGTCATGCTGGAATTGAGCATAACCTAGTGGCCTCATTTTAGCTGACTTACCTCTCTTGGCAGGGTTGTATAAATCTGTAGCTCAGACTGTCCCTCAGTGATTTTACCTGACTCAGTTTTCCAACAATAGGATTACAGACATATACCACCATGCTTACCTTTTATCTCTCTATCTTGTGATACAGAGGATCGAATCCAGAGCCCCCAATACAGGCAAGCATTCTATCCCTGACCCCTTAACCCCTTTTTACAGTTCCTGCTTCCAAATATAGCCAGGTTCCAGGGAGCTTGGGCTTCCTATAGCCATCAAGGAGATGGACTTGCCACACTTTCCTTAGTTCCGCTCTTAAAACCAAACCTGGTGCCTTTAGTCCTAGCTCTAGGGAGGCAGAGGCAGGCAGAAAGAACTATGTGAGTTCAAGGTCAGCCTGGTCTACAAACCAAGTTTCAGGAGAAGAGCCAGGGGCTACACAGAGAAACCCTGTCTTGAAAAACAAAACAAAGTAACAATAACAGCAAACAAAAAAAATCAAATAAAAACAAAGCAAACACCAGAAAAACTTGTGAGTTTGGGGACAAGAGGTTTGCTTAGAGTGAGTCTAGGGAACACTGGAAGAAGTAGGGTGGAGAAAGGTCGGGTGTGCAGTGGCTAGAGACCCTGGAAGACAATACAGAACAGGCCTCTCTGTCCCCAAGAGTAGACATGTGCTTTTTCTCCCGGGGTAAGGAGCTGCCATGATCCTCAGTCAACATCCCCACTGGTCAGTAGCTGGGGGCGGTACTAACTGTCCATCACTCCACCTTCCTCTGCGTGGGGGCCAGAAATAAAGCTCTTTGGTAAGGGATATGGGTGTTTCCAGAAGCAGCTCTGATATAAAGGTCCGAACCCCCACAGCCCCCACTACCCTCTGCATCTCAAGCATGAAGCATCAGTGTTTGTTGAATCAGTTTTCCCTGGTGAGGAAGCTGAGATCCAGAGCCCCACAAAGCTGTTGAGTGTCTGAGGAACTGGCTTAGAGCTGGGTCTTCTGCCTTTTGATCTGACCTTCAGGGGAAGGGTTGGCATGGTAGAGACCACCACCCTTACCTTCACACCTGTTTGGCTTCTCTGTCCTCATCCCCAGGAGCTGATTGTGAAGATTCCTCTAAAGGAGATCCAGTCACATGGACTCAGCAGCCCACAGCCAATTCCAGCTACCCGTATGTGGAGATCTCCCTGGGGGATGTGGCAGCCCAGCGGACCATGCAGCTCCAGCTGGAGCAGGTAAGTCCAATCCTGCCGGCCAGACTCTGTCAGGAGGCTCTGGCTTTCTCATTCTACACACTAGGCTCTTCTCCAGCCTGGGCTATGCCCAGAAAGCAAACTGCCCAGTGCAGGAAACAGAGCTGTGAGCCATTGTGGAGGCCTTCCCAGGAAGCAATTTAGCAGTGCATTGTGGGGGAAGGATATAGGTTGTTTGCAGAATAGTGATGTGTTTGGCAGGGTACTAGGAAGATTCCCCAGGGAAAGAGAAGTCTCAAATTTGAATGTTAAAACCCTGGGAACCAGGTGATGATGGCACATGTCTTTAATCCCAGCATTTGGGAAGTGGAAGCAGGCAGATCTCTATGAATTGGAGGTCAGCCTGGTCTATAGAATAAGTTCCAGGATATCCATGGCTACATGGAGAAAACCAAATAAATAAATCAAAAAACCAAGATAAGTAAATAAACAAACAATTAAAACTCTGGGAGATGAGATATAACGTTGTTAGAATACTTGCCTAACATATATGAGGTTGTAAGTCTGATCCCTAGCACTGCACAAAACTGGTCATGGTAGTACATGGTGCATACCTGTAATCCCAGGAACCTCAAAAGGTAGAGTCAGGAGGATTCTGAGTTCAAAGTCATCCTCAGCTATAAAGACCATCCTGGGCTAGAGATCCTGTCTAGAGAAGAAAGAAAAAATGGAGGAGGAGGGGGAGCAGGGGAGGAAGAAGAAGAAAAGGAGGAGGGAGGAGAGGAAGAGGAGGAGGAAGAAGAAGAGGAGAAAGGAAGAGAAGGAGGGAGAGGAGGAGGAAGAGGAAGAAGAGGAGAAGGAGGAGGAAGAGGAGAGAGGGAAGAGGAAATGATAGAAATAGTTGAGAGCTTTCTGAAGTCACTAGGGAACATAGGAGGTTGGTGAGTGGACAGGTTTGGCACAGGAGGTTAAAGGAAGTTGACCTGGGCTGAGACATGGCAGCTGGATTGTGGAGGCCTGGGGTTGGCAGCAAGGTAAGTAATTTTCCTTGTGACATCTAAACTAAGAAACTAGACTCTGGCTAAATTTTGTGGTCCCTAGCATCAGAACAGAAACAGAGACAGAGCTTAAGCAGAGAGAAGGGCAAGACTGAAATTGGCTGCATTTTTGCCCTTTCTAGCCGCCACCTTCCCTGTGAGACTGAGCCTTCCACTGTACCAGCTCTGCTGCTGAAATAAGAGCCAGAATCAAGAGCCTAGAGAACCTGTGACCCAGGACTAGGCTCCTGGATGGCCCTTCCCTACCCCGCTTTGCCCTGTCTCCCTCCTCTGGTAACCATGATTTCTTTCCTTGCAATCTTTCTCCCCACCACACCCCAGGGCTTTCAAATGATCTCTACAATGGTGATGTCCTAGTTAGGGATACTACTGCTGTGACAAAGCACCATGACCAAAAGCAAGTTAGAGAGGAAGAGTTTGTTAGGCTTACATTTCCACATGATAGTCCATCACTGAAGGAGTCAAGACAGGAACTCTAACAGGGCAGGAACCTGAGGCAGGAGCTGATACAAGGGCATGGGACGATACTGCTTACCAGCTTGCTCTTCATGGCTTGCTCAGCCTGCTTTCTTACAGAACCCAGGACCGCCAGCCCAGGGATGGTACCATCCACAGTGGGCTGGGCCCTCCCCCCATCAATCACTAATAAGAAAATGTCCTACAGACAGATCTTATGAAGTATTCTCAGTTGAAGTTTCCTCCTTTCAGATGGTTCTAACCTGTGGCGAGTTGACATAAAACTAGCCAGCACACGTGTCCTTCACCCCCTTTTCCTGCTCTAGCCTGAGCCCGAGGCTCCCTCCTTGGCTCCTTGACTCTGCTATCCTTCCCTCCCTATCTGTTCTCTCTTCACCCCTTCAGCCTCCACTCTCTTTCCTCCTGTTCAATCACTACACCTTCCTGGCCTCTTACAGCTCCTCTGTGCTGGAGTCATCTGCCTCCCCCACCATCCTTTGTACTGACTGCTCTTTCTACCTGAAATATTTCTTCCTAATTCCTCACAGGGCTCCCTCCCTCCCTTTATTTGAGCTTCATCATAAAAGCCCCTCTTTGTAAAAGCCTTCCTGGCTCTCCTCCTAATGACTTGGCAATTCTGCCTCTGTGGCCCTCAGTACACCTTGTATATCGCTTACAAATCTGTGTTCCTTTTGCTTGCCTCCCACCTTCAGAACATCAGTGGCAGGAAGACAGGACTCTGCTACCTTATTTGTACTGTGTTAGCAGCATAGTGCCTGGCACCTAGTAGATGTTCAATGTATGCTTGTTGGATTGATAAATATATGAATGGCTGGGTGGGTGAGTGAATGGATGGGTGGAGGGGTAGATGAAAATCTCTCTGGGCTTCTCCAGTTCCTTGCAGTCCATTCCTTGAAGAAGCTACTGCCTCTGTCCTGTGTGTGGAAGGGTATGGTCTTTTACTCGTTCCTTCATTCAACACTCAACCATTGAGCATCTCTCATAGCACGCTTCAATAAATGTGACTGAGTCCCCTGCTGCACTGGCTCTCACTACAATCTCAGATCTGAAAAAAAAAAAAAAAAAAAACAAACTCCCTACATAACCATGATACATACTGGAAACGGTGCACAGGAGACTTGATGTGTATAAGGGGCAATTGGGATGGCTCCCAGGAGGGGGTATTTCCAAATGCAGTGGCATTGCAGATTCTAACAGGCTGTGCAAGGGAACATCCGTTTGTCTTTGAGCCTGTTTCCATATCTGCTAAGACAAGTATAAACAAAGCCTATGAATAGGCAAAAGATAGACTTTGCGGGGGGGGGGGGGGGATTGGTCAGTCTTCCATTACAGTGACAAACACTTGATGTAACTTGAGGGAGAAATGTTGGACTGTGAGCCAGGATTTTACAGTTTTCCGTCCATGGTCAGCTGACTCCATTGCTTTTTTTGGCCTGTGGTAAAGCAAAAACATCATGGCAGAAGGCCATGGCAGAGAAAGGCTGCTGGGCTTCCTTCATAGTGACAGGAGAGCAAAGCTGGTGGAGGGAACCACACAGGAAAAATCCAAGAATGAGATGTCCTTCAAAAGCATGTCTCCAGTGGCCTACTTCCTCCAACCAGGCCTTGCTTCCTAGTTCCCAATAATGAATGGATTAAATGAATCCGATGAGTTCATCCATTGATGTTGGAGTTCCCACCATCTGACCTCCTTTCAGTGATGAGACCCGTGAGACTAAGCCTCTAACCAGTGAGTGTTGGGGAAGACACTTCCTGTTGACTGTTGACATCATAACAAGAGGAATCCCATAGCTGGGATGGCCACAGGTGTCACCTTTCACTTCAGTAAAGAATAGTTCAGAATGTGGCTCCCAAGTTTCAAACCGTAACTCTGTGGAGTGTGAGGTCACCCAGGGATAGGATAATGCTCTTAGGGTTACTCACAAAAACTCTTAGGACAGGCCTGGCCCAACTATGACCAGGAAGTACTTCTATTCTTGTTGAGTCGCACAAACACTTAGGAAGCCCCAGGACTCAGTCTTGGCCTTTGTCTGAGACCCACATACAGATGAAGTTCTACAGATCCAGTCGGGGAGTTGGGGACTGTAGCCACCCCTTCAAAATGGCAGGTACTGTGGGTAACTGATGACAATACATAATTAGAATCTTATCATTTGTTGATTAGACTAATTTGGGAGGATGTGTGCTGGGATGGAATCCAACGCCTCACATATTATTGGCAAGCATTGTACAGTGAGCCACAATCCCTACACGACAGACTATTTTTTTAAATCTATTTCATGTGTA
The DNA here is from genome assembly GCA_021653895.1 of Mastomys natalensis. Lineage (NCBI taxonomy): Eukaryota > Metazoa > Chordata > Mammalia > Rodentia > Muridae > Mastomys > Mastomys natalensis. The sequence goes on from JAJTUV010000393.1 coordinate 665,322, forward strand.
TACGTCTCACTGATCAAAGGCTTTGCCTGTGTGAATGCCTGTGAACCATGTGAGTACCCAGTGCCATTGGAGGTCAGAAGACAGCATTGGATCCCCTGGAACTAAAGCCACAGACAGGTGTGAGCTGCCATGTGGGTGCCGGAATCGAACCCAGGTCCTCTGGAAAAGCAGTAAGCCTTCCTAACTGCTGAACTATTTTTCCAGCCCCAGACTGTTTTTTAAATCTAAAGGATTTACATCTAATAAAATCTTGGGCTTGGCAGTGGTGGTAGTGTTTTCCTTTAATCCTAGCACTTGAGAGGCATAGGCGGCGGATCTCTCTAAATTTGAGGTAAGCCTAGTCTACAAAGTAAGTTTCAGTACAGCCGGGGATATTACATAGAGAAGCCCTGTCTCTAAAAAACCAGAGAGAAAGAGAGAGACAGAGACAGAAATGTGGGTTGGGGAGAGGGAGAGAGAGAGAGAGAGAGAGAGAGAGAGAGAGAGAGAGAGAGAGAGAGAGAGAGAAAGAGAATAAGAAAGGCTATTTTGTGTCTCCTACTCTGCAGGGTCTGGAGTTGTGTCGTGTGGTGGCTGTGCATGTGGAGTCCATGCTTAGCGCCCGGGAGGAGCGGCTCACACTGCCCCCCAGCGAGATCACCCTCCTCTGACCTGGTCTACCTTTTCACTGCTTCCTGCCAGAAGATTTGCTCCATGGCCTGAGGGTAGCTGCTCCACCTCTCTGGACCAGTGACTCTAGACAAGGACCAGAACCTTGGAGGAGACCAAAGGGGACAGGAGGAAAAACTCAAGAACCTAAGAGATGGAGTCACGGATGCAACCAAGGGTTACTTAGCACAAGTGATTTTTAAAAGCTGGACCACTGGGCCTCCAGAAGGCAGAGCCTGCTTTGATGACTGCCCTTGACAGGGAAGCCCACACACCAGTAGTCTAGATGTTTGGGGGCCTGCCTCTGGTTTCTTGGGGGTTGATACTCAGATCTGCTCCAGCTTCACACTCCAGCCTTCCACATGTCCTTGCCAGGTGCCCTTGGCCTGGACCTATGACCCTTAGTTATTTCTTACAGATGAGAAGTATTTCTGGTCTGTCCTCCATGCAGCTGCTCAGTGGCTGGAAAGCAAGCCTGAGGGAGGAGGCAGAGCTGCAGATGTACCAGACTCACTCCGTGAACAGCATTCCCAGCAGACACATCTGTCCTTACCCCTCCCTAAGGACCCTTGACCCCTACTGTACAATCTTTGGATAACCCAATCCCAGCTTCTGTCATCACAGAATGGACCACCCAAGGCTCAAGAGTGGGGCAGTAGAGAGAGAAGTTCCATCTCAGGGATTGGGGCCAGGGAGGCTGAGAAGGCTCCCCAGAGATTGGTACATTAGGGTTGGCTTTTGAAAAATGAGTAAGTTTGCTAAGAATAGATGGAAGTAGAGGGTTAGGATAGACATTCTAGAGGAGACCATAGTTTCCTGCTGCATTTGCAGATGGAGGATCTAGCCTAAAAAGATAACGAATGTACAATAGGTCCTTGAAAAATACTTGCCATACAAATGTGAGGAAAAAAGAAAAACACTAGGTATGATGTATTGGAGCCTGCTTCTGGTATACACTTGTAATCTCCCCACTCAAGGAACTCAGTCAGAATTACTTCAAATTCAAAACCTACCCAGGTTACATAGCAAAACCCTGCCTGGGGGGTGGGGTGCTGGGGAGATGACTCAACAGTTATGAACATTGGGGGCCTGGATTCAATTCCTAGCACCCACATTGCAGCTCACAACCATTTGCAACTCCAGTTCCGTGAGATATGTTGTTCATGCATACCAGGCACACATGTGATGCAGACATATGTGCAGGCAAAATACCCATATTCATAAAAAAATAAAATAGAATAAAAACAAAATGAGTGAATGTGGATGGTAAGTGCTGGTGCTGGTGCTGTGGGGCTGGTAGAAGATACTGGGGCTTGGGAACTGGGGCTAGCCTGCCAAGGACAGCTATGACATCAGAGGAAAGGCCTGAGACTCATTCAGCTGGCAGTACCCTTTGAGGCCCTGGGAACTACTATACTGGATAATTATGGACCAGGATCAAGCCAGGTGATAAGAACAGGTCCCAACTCATGGGATCTAAGATGATGTTACTAGCAGTAGGTGATCCTGGTATTAGAAAGGCTGTTGAGGATGGCTTAGGCCCAGCTTCTTAGGGATTCGCAGGAATTCATCCCAAGGACCAGGTAGAAGTTTCCAGTAGTAGGAGATCTGCTGCCCTTACAACCAGGTCACAAAAGGCAGAGAGACCTGAGAGAAGGCTGCCTTTGACCCAGAGCCTATAAAACTCCAGCATGACCTCAGGGGATGGTGAATTGATAACTTGAGGGGGATTTTGGAGGTCTAAGTAGCAGGACTCTACTGCTGGGTGAGTCAGGATGTTGCAGAGGGTCAAGGAAGAACTTTGATGTACTTACCTCACACTCTCACTTCATGCTATTGCCTGAGGCTGGCTTTCTTTAGAGACAGACACCAAGGGCAAGAAGTAGGCAAGACATAGTCACATCGGCTGTGACTCTGGGGCTCATTTGGGGTTCCTTAGCCCTGGTAAATCCTGTATTAATTAATTCTGTTGTTATGGGGGGGGGGGGTTCTTTTACCCATAGTTCCTGGGTACAGTCAGTCGTGGCAGCAGCATGGCAGCTGAGGCTCCAGAAGCCTGGGCCCGTTTTATTCACAATTTGGAAACAGAGGAAGATGAGTGCCAGTCATGGAAAGCAGCTTGGCCAGTGAAGTATGAGGTGCTTGGCAATTAGAATGTCCACAGATAGCCGGGCGTTGGTGGCGCACGCCTTTAATCCCAGCACTTGGGAGGCAGAGGCAGGCGGATTTCTGAGTTCGAGGCCAGCCTGGTCTACCGAGCGAGTTCCAGGACAGCCAGGGCTACACAGAGAAACCCTGTCTCAAAAAACCAAAAAAAAAAAAAAAAAAAAAAAAAAAGAATGTCCACAGATTTGCTCAAATATGCTATTTATTCACACAGACATTCCTTACAATACCATACCATTATAATTATGGTGATCTCATGGGGCATGGTGGTGCATGTCTTTAATCTTAGCACTTGGGAGCTAGAGGCGGGCAGATCTCTGTGAATTCAGGGCCAGTCTAGCTTACAAAGACAGTTCCAGGACAGTCAGAGCTACACAGAGAAACACTTATCTTGAAAAGCCAAAAATAAATAAATAGATAGATAGACAGACAGATGGACAGATAAATAATTATAGTATCTCATGTAAGCAGACATCTCAGCAAACAGGGAATGTGGGCAGGACATGCTTCAGGCTTCCTCTAGGGTGGTAGTTCTCAACCTTCCTAATGTCACCGCCCTTTAGTAGTCTCTTATGTTGTAGTGACCCCCAACTTACTTTTGTTGCTACTTCATAAAGAATTTTGCTACTGTCATGGATCCTAATGTAAAGTTGGATGTGGTGGTGCATGCCTTTAATCCCAGCACTCGGGAGGCAGAGGGAGGTGAATCTCTGGAAGTTCAAGGCCTGCCTGATCTACACAGTGAGTTCCAGGACTGCCAGAACTATATAGTGAGACCCTGTCTGGAAAAAACAAAAACCAACCAACCACCAAAAAAACAAAAAACAAAACAAAAACAAACAAACAAACAAACAAACAAAAACCCCCAAATCATAATGTGTGTGTATGTGTGTGTGTTCTGATGGTTTTAAGGACCCCTGTGAGAGGTCCACTGGACCCCAAGGGGGTTAAGACCCACAAGTTGAGAACCACTGCTCTAGGGGATCCTCTTCAGTGAGGATGCTTTTGAAACAAGCTTGATCTGTATCCACTGTGAGATCCTTCAGCTGTGGCAGAGCAGGAGGATTGCACTGTTGGAAGTTCCAGATGATCCTAGAGAGTACTGGCTAGCTCTGACACGTAGGCATGTCTAAATCCAGTAATGATGCCAGTTGCTAAAGTCCGAGGCACACAGTGGCCTTCCCGATAGGAATCAGTGCAGAGACTTGAGACAGCAGTGCAATTCTGAGGGCCACCTCTGAAATTCACACCACGATAAATACGAAGACTTATTAGGGGTGCACCCAGGACTAGGCATGGTGGCACATGCCTTTAATCCCAGTATTTAGGAGGCAGAGGTAGACAGAGCTCTGTGAGTTCATGGCCAGCATGGTCTACATACTGAATTCCAGAGTCAGGGATATAAAGTAAGACTCTGCCTTAAAAAACAAGACAGAAAAGGAGATATCTAGATTTGAACTGGGAGCCCCTTGAACTGTAGTCAAATACTATCCCAAAACTATAGCTGACTTTAGTTCTGTGCTATCAGGGTCACAGTTTAGGGTTGGCTCACTAATATATCAGTATCGTTGGTTCAGTAACCCATCTTGCAAATATTACATTATTCCAAGTCAACAAAATAGTTTTACACTTCACGGGAAAAAAAAATAGTTTTACACAAAATGGTTTCACATATGTTCCCAACGTAAGCTGGTGCTTAGCTTTCTCCTTTTTTTTTTTTAAGTCTAGAACTCTAGCCTTCTAGAATGGTACTGGGTGGTTCTTCCAACTTCAATCAACCTAATTTACACAAAATGGTTTCACATATGTTCCTAACGTAAGCTGGTGCTTAGCTTTCTCCCTTTTTTTTTTTAGTCTAGAACTCTAGCCTTCTAGAATGGTACTGCCCACGTTCAAGGTGGTTCTTCCAACCTCAATCAACCTAATTTAGATAATGTTCTCCATGCCAGAGACTTGTCTTTTAGATTGTCTTAGATCTCTAGAATTGACAGTGTGAACCATCAGGTGGGCTCAATGTGGATCTAAAACAGCAAAATGGGATCCAGTTGACAATGTCAAGCCTCACATGGGGTCAGCTGTATGAACAGGCCCTTTCGCCCTTTCCAATGCCTGCACTGGAGATCATAGCATGTGGGAGAAGGTGGCTATACAGGCAGACAGTTGGACTTGTTCATCTAAGGCAGCATCATGGCAGCTGAAGGTGGCTGGCGGTGGGCAGCATTGGGTGAAGTATGCTGGTTGTGGCCTGGTCCTAAGAGAGGCTCATAGATAGAGGGGGAAAAATCTTGGTAGCTTTAAGTGCTACTTAGTTTTTGAACAACCTGACTCAAATAAACCAGCAGCTTTTCAAATAAAAAAATGATATATATCCAAACTTGTAGCCTGGCTCTTGCTGGTTACAGAGCACCTTATAGATGACCCTGAGACACAAAGGATGCTTACTTGGCTTTTAAAAATACTAACGGAGGCACTGGTGGCTCAGGCCTTTAATGCCAGCACTTGGGAGTCCGAAGCAGGTGGATTGCTGAGTTCGAGGACAGCCTGGACCTTGTGGTTCTGGTTAGAGTTTGCCGGGCGGTGGTGGCGCACGCCTTTAATCCCAGCACTTGGGAGGCAGAGACAGGCGGATTTCTGAGTTCGAGGCCAGCCTGGTCTACAGAGTGAGTTCCAGGACAGCCAGGGCTATACAGAGAAACCCTGTCTCGAAAAAACAAAAACAAAAACAAAAAAATACTAACGGGTCTTTTTTAAAAAAAGATTTATTTGGTTGTTTGTTTATTGTTTTATATGAACACAGTATAGGTGTCTTCAGACATACCAGAAGAGGGCATCGGATGTCTTAACCACTGAGCCAACTGTCTAATGCCAATTACTAACACGTCTTTTAATGAAAATTTACCAACTGGGCATGGTGGCACACACCTTTAATCCCAGCACTTGGAGTGCAGAGAAGACAAATCTCTGGGAGTTCAGGGCCAGCCTGGTCTACAAATTGAGTTCCAGGACAGCCAGGGCTACACCCTCTGAAAAAAAAAAACAAAAAACAAAAAAACAAAAAAAAAAAAAACATGTGGAAAGCTACATTTCCTATTCTGAGCCAGGGCTCCTGGTTACAGCTCTTTCACATCTAACTTTTGTGATCAACATAAAATAGCTCACAACATGAACATTCCCTTAAAATCCACAGTGACAGTCTATGGTAGAATGAGCCTACAGATGTCTCAGACAACAATTAGAAAGAAGGGAGGGAGGATTCTCTACCACTCCAATTCTCTAAATAAGGACTTCTTTACATTATAATTTTAAATCCTTCAGAAGAGGACCTCACTTCCCAGAATGGCACTGTGCACAGAATAGGCAAGTAAAGCCTGAAGTGCTACAGAAACATGTCTTGATGTGAAAATAGCTTGGCCCTTCCCTGGACCTAATGATGGGGCAAAGGTATGCTTGTATCTTTCCTAAAGGTGCAGAACAGAAACTTTGGATCCAGTGAGGAACTGATTTTAGGGATAAGGGGGCCTAGGATTGAGACATAACCCAGTGGCTATATTTCTGAGTTGTCAGGGGAAAACCTACAGAACTTACGTCTCCAGGCCACTGGTTTGGTGAAATTCTACCACACTTGCTTAGTATTAATGACTTCTTTCATCTTGAGGGGTACTACTCTACCCCTGAAGTCCCATAGATTCATTCAACCATTTGGGACAGAATTTAAAATGTTATATGGATTACCACCGACAAATATGGATGATAATAATCCCTTAAAATGAAAATAGATACAGTTAAGAACTGGGATTCACTTCTTGAGTGTTTGGACCCACAAGAATGGTAGGAAGGATATGGTCCAATTAATTATGTCAGCACATCCTAAAAATACAAAAGGCTTATGATCAGACTGTCTTACCTGCTAACAGTAAACAAATAATCCCTGACAATCCCACCTGACCTGCACTTTACTGTACATGTGTCTGTGTTTCTGTTTTTTCTTCACTCCCTCAATACCCTTACCCAGGGTTCTGGGACTGGGCACAGGCTGATGTGGTGAGGTTCAGGACAGAGAAGTTCTAGCTTAATGTGAGACAATAGAGGAAGGATATCTGGGCACCATGGAAGATTAAAAAAAAAATAACCCATGAAGACTTGGTGCTTAGGCAAGCACAGTAGAGCACATCATGATTTAGGACACTGAAATAACCAAAATGACCTCTTTGCTGCTCCCTCCCCTGAGGAACAAGGGACTGGGTGTGCCCTAATTTCAGGTTGACATGCACCTCTAGCTCTCTCCTGCTCAGGCTCAGCAGCCTCTTAAGGGAATTGTCTCTGAGTGGCTGAAGGTCTGAGAGGACTGTATTCAAACTCTGCTTGTTTGCTCATTAGTTGTATGGTTGCTTGCCCTCTGAGTCTTCGCTTGGACAAGTGCAGTCTAAGTGTTCATCAATATGCCCAGCATAGGATACAAATGAATGTTAGAGATGGACATTCATTGTTGTTGTTGTATATGTGTACTTGTGTGTGCAAGTGTGAGAACAGGTATTTGTGTGTGGAGGCCAGAGGCCTAAGGCTGATATCAAATCTCTTCCTTGATGATTTTTCCATGTTAATGTTTTTTTTTTGTTTTGTTTTTTTTTTTTTTTTTTTTTTTGGTTTTTCGAGACAGGGTTTCTCTGTGTAGCCCGGGCTGTCCTGGATCTCACTCTGTAGACCAGGCTGGCCTTGAACTCAGAAATCCGCCTGCCTCTGCCTCCCAAGTGCTGGGATTAAAGGCGTGCGCCACCACCACCCGGCCATGTTAATGTTTTGATACAGAGTCTCTCATTGAACCTGAAGTTCACCAATTCACTAGACTATCTGGCCAATAAACTGCAGGAATCTGGCTGTCTCTATAAACCTCCCACCAGCACCCACTACCCCTACTGCTGGGGTTACAGGCTTGCATTATCCAGCTTCTTTACATGGGTACTGGGGATCTGACTTCTACTCTTCATGTTTATATGCCAGGCACTTTACAGACTAAGCATCTCTCCAGCCCTACATTGTCTTAAAGGAGCTTGGGAGAAGTTTCAATTGGTAAATCTGAGTTCAGTTTTTTTTAACAAGTACAATTGTAATAAATAAATAAATACATAAATAAATAAGAAAGAAAGACAAATGTAATTGTAATCCTCCAACTGGGAAGCAGAGACAGAATTCACAGACCAGCCTAGCCTACTTAGCAAGTTCCAGACCAGCAGAAGACCCTGCCTCAAAATATGGTAGCCAACACTCCAGTAAAAATAACACCTGAGGTTGGCCTTGAATATGCATGCCATAATGTACCTACACATATGCACTGCACACACATGAACACACATACATAAAGGTAAGTTTAAGAGGAAAGGGCAGGAAGATCTGTTCAAAGGAATCCCCAGCTATGTAACAAGACCTTGTCTCAAAAAAACAAAAAAATCAGGGAGGGGTAGGAGAGGGCTGGGAGAGACAGTGGAAATTGACAAGGTCATCTCTGGTGACCAGCTGGAGGCCTGGGACTGGAGAGGATGCAGGGAGTCTATGGGGTGACCCTAGCTGAGATTCCTACCAGAGGGGGATATAGAGACTGAGTGACTACCTCCTGTAGCCAGGCAGGACTTCCAGAGGGGCGGGGAGGGGGACATCAATCCCCCCACAAAACCTTCAACCCCCAATTTGTCTTGCCTATAAAATGTGCAAGGATAAATAAAGATGAAGTAGAGGCTGAGGGAAGAGCCAACTAATGACTGCCCCAACTGGAGACCTGTTCCATGTGAGAGAGACAACCTAACACTATTAACGATACTCTGCTACGCTTGCAGACAGGAACCTAGCATAAATGTCTCCTGAGAGACTTCACCCAGCAGCAGATGGAGGCAGATGCAGAGAGCCACAGCCAAATATCAGGCGGAGTCCAGGGAGTCTTGTGGAAGAATGGGGGATAGAGGTGAGCAAGGAGGAGGGCCAAGGACACAAGAAGACCCACAGAGTCAACTAACCTGGGACCATGAGAGCTCACAGAGCCTGGGCCACCAACCAGGGAGCATGCAGGAGCTGGATCTAGGCCCCTACACATTTGTAGCAAATGTGAAGCTTGGTGTTCTTGTGGGTCCCCTAACAAGTGGAGTGGGAGCTGTCTAGGTCTCTGTTCCTTCCCATTGGATCCCTTCTCCCTACCTGGACTGCCTGGTTGGGCCTCAGTGGGAGGGATCCTCCTGGGACTAGATGTCCTAGGGTGGTACCCAAGTGTGTGGGGGGGTCCCTTTCTCTGAAAAGAAGGGAAGTGAGCAATGGAGGGAGGGATTTGTAAGGGTGGGAGTAGGAAGAGAGGATAGAGGGGGCTGTGATTGGGGGTAAAGTGAATGAAAAAAAGACAAATAAGTAAAATGTAAAAAACAAAACAAATAGAAAAACAAACAAACAGCCGGGCGGTGGTGGCGCACGCCTTTAATCCCAGCACTTGGGAGGCAGAGGCAGGCGGATTTCTGAGTTCGAGGCCAGCCTGGTCTACCGAGCGAGTTCCAGGACAGCCCGGACTACACAGAGAAACCCTGTCTCGAAAAAAAAAAAACAAAACAAAAAAAAAACAAAACAACAAAAAAAAAAACAAACAAACAAAAAAAAAGAAAAACAAACAAACAAACAAATAAAAAGGGTCTTTAATCCCAGCACTCAGGAAGCAGAAGCAGGTGGATCTCTGTGAGTTTAAGGCCAATCTGGTCTACAGATAGAGCCCCAGAGAGCCAAGACTACACAAAAACTTCCTGTCTTGAAAAAACAAAACAAAACCAAAAAGAATAAAAAAAAAAAAAAAAAAAAAAAAAAAAAAAAAAACCAACAGTTTTTTTACTACATGGCATGCCCTGGGCAAATACTAACTCATTTAATCCTTAAAACATCCCAATGAAACTGGTATAATTGTCAAATTGTTTCTGGAGTGCTGACAGCATTGGACTTGTACATGTGGCCTTGTGAAGTTCAACCCAGGGAGCCTGGCTTTTCCCCACAGGAGCTGGGCCTGACTAAAAAGCACAGTCAGGGAGAAAACACACTGGCATTGGAGAGTCCACCTATGGAAGAGTCACTTCTTTTTTCTTCTTTTTCTGAGGCAGTCTATGCAGCCCTGACTGGCCCTGAACTCCTGAGAGACAGACAGACACACACACACACACACAACTTAGTGCTGGGTTTAAAGGTGTGCACCATAATGAAGGAGGGTCACATTTTTTTGCCTAGGTGAGCAGAGCTGAGGTCCTTAGGGTAGCTACTAGGTGCTTCTGGGTGCAGTGGTAAAGAGCTCCTGCCATGCAGCTGTCAAAGGCAGATCTGGGCTTAGAGAACAGGGCTCCTGAAAACCTTCAGTCCTCCCAGGGAAAGTGCCTATTGCTCAGGTAAGAGACCCATCAGGCGTTCACACAGTACAGACCAGGCAGGGTTCCATCCAAGTCCAGGTCAGCTGGCCTTAACCTCCAGTCCATCTCCTTACTATCTGCAGTTGCCTTTCCACCTTCGCTTTGTCACTTGGGCCCAAGGGGCTGCCCCGGGGAATCCCTAGTGTGCATGTCCTGTTTCCCTTTCATCCACCTGCTGCTTGGGAGAGAGGGTGGCCTGGATTCCCTAATGTTCTGGCTTCCCATTCCACAAACTTTGCCAAGTTACCACACAATCCCCACTTCCCAACAGAGACTGCTGCCACCCTCAGTTTACAGATTAGAAAACTGAGGTCGGGACCCTGTGTCAGCAATCTGTCTGCTGCTTCTTTTCAACCTCACAACCACCTTTCAAGGTGAGTACTGGTTCCTGGTTTTACACAGCAGACTCTGGGATGGTTGAAAGACAAGAGGTGAACTGTATGAAAAACATTGTGGATGGGCAGGCATTACAGATGACAGACAGTATGGGCAAAGGCCAAGAGGGACAGGGATATGTGAAAATCTGACAGAGTACCAAAGACTGGAAAAGGTATTGGGAACCAAACATGGAGGCTGGGGAGGTTCAGAGCAGAAACTTCCTGTTTGCTGGAGTGCCCGGGGACCTCCAGCATGGCTACACCTTTGTTCAGGCTTTGTCCTCTGCTTCAGGATTTTTTATTGTTTGGGTTTGTTGTGATTGTTTTGAGACAGAGGCTTGCTATGTAGCCAAGGCTGGCCTCCAATATGTGAGCTATCCTCCAACCAGTCTTTAGAGTGCTGAAGGTGCAGGCGCACTTCCCATCCCACTGTTCAGTTTTTTTTTTTTTTTTTAAATGTCTGAAGTAAATATCCAATTTGGACCAGTCCGTGGTAAATCTGCGCCGAGACGAGAGAGCCTTTTTGTCGCCCCCTATAACAAGGCCCAGCCCCAACAGGGACGTGACAAGCTCGTGCGCGTGCCCGCGGCTGCGCGCCCGGTGGGCAGTCCCGGGACGTGACTTGTGGAACGTCCGCTCCAGGAAGCGATGGCGGCGGGAATAGGGTGTGGGTGCCCGGACTGTGCGCCTCCAGCTTGTTGTTGTCCTGTCTTGCTCCACAGTTTGGGTCTGATGCTCTCCAGCCCACAATTTTAACTTTCCTACTGTTTCCGAAGCTTCCCGGGAGTCCTGAGGGCTTTCCACCGCCGAGAACTCCATTCAGGCACTTAGTTAGCCACCCATTCACCCTTCAGGGGTCCTCGAGCTTCTGCCCGAAGCTAATTAAGTGATGGACGCAGTAGCCAAGGAGACTAGTTGATTGACAGGCATGATTTACCAACCGACTCTGGAAACTCCAGTCTGTGTTTGCCCAACGCGTGGCCGGCAGTCCAATTAAGAAAGTGGAAGCTCCAAAGGGGGCGGTCACGGGGCGGACTGGGTTGTGGTGATTCCCGAGGATTGTGCGCTGGAAGCTGAGGCGTCTGCGGGCATCCGCACGATGCCGTGACGCGGCAGCGCTGTCCAGTTGACACCGCGAGCACACTCCAGCTGGTGGAGCCCTGCGGTCCCAGAGGCGGCGTGGCGTGAAGGCAAATTGTTGTTTTGAGAGCTGGTCTCTCGAAGCTTTCGGCGGGTGGGGAGGGGCGGCGGCCGACGAGCGGGCCCCGAGTGCGCTTGCGCCGGCCCCTCGGCCGCCCGGGCGGCACGCACGCGCATGCTCAGAGTACGTGGAGTCTCGTGGCCGGCGGCTTGCGCATGCGCGCCGAGAAGCCCGCTAAGGAGCGGCGCTGTCGGAGGTCGGGCGGGCTGGCGGTGACGTCGTGAGGAGAGCTTTAAAGTGCGGGCCGGGCCGGGCGTCTGAGGGTCCGACCCAGAGTCTGGCGGAGTCTTCGCCGAAGCCCTCCGCGGCATGAGGCGCTGCCGGCGTCCTTTTTCCTCAGGACGTGGAGAAGGTGGAGGAGGAGGAAGCCCCGCTGTCGCTTGTGCTGCATGACCGACCGCTGCTGAGGTTCGACCCCTTCCCGGCCCCTCTACGCCCCCCGCCGCTTCCTTGAGCCACGCATGGGGGCCGGGCACTGAGGACCCTCGCTTCCCTTTCGGACCCCTGGCGCGTCCCCTGAGAGCCATGCCGGGCCGCCTCGGAGGACCCTAGAGTTGAGTTGGCGGGGGCCATGGCGGCCGCCAGCGGCTACACAGACTTGCGTGAGAAGCTCAAGTCCATGACGTCCCGGGACAACTATAAGGCAGGCAGCCGGGAGGCCGCCGCCGCTGCAGCCGCCGCCGTGGCCGCCGCCGCGGCTGCCGCGGCCGCCGCCGAGCCTTACCCGGTGTCCGGGACCACCAAACGGAAGTACCAGGAGGACTCAGACCCCGAACGCAGCGACTACGAGGAGCATCAGTTGCAGAAGGAGGAGGAGGCGCGCAAGGTGAAGAGCGGCATCCGGCAGATCCGTCTCTTCAGCCAGGATGAGTGCTCCAAGATCGAGGCCCGCATCGACGAGGTGGTGTCCCGCGCCGAGAAGGGCCTGTACAACGAGCACACCGTGGATCGGGCCCCCCTGCGCAACAAGTACTTCTTCGGCGAGGGCTACACGTACGGTGCCCAGCTGCAAAAGCGCGGGCCGGGCCAGGAGCGCCTCTACCCGCCGGGCGACGTGGATGAGATCCCGGAATGGGTTCATCAGCTGGTGATCCAGAAGCTGGTGGAGCACCGCGTCATCCCCGAGGGCTTCGTCAACAGCGCAGTCATCAACGACTACCAGCCTGGCGGCTGCATCGTATCTCACGTAGACCCCATCCACATCTTCGAGCGCCCGATCGTGTCCGTGTCTTTCTTTAGCGACTCGGCACTTTGCTTCGGTTGCAAGTTCCAGTTCAAGCCCATCCGGGTGTCGGAACCTGTGCTTTCTCTGCCGGTGCGCAGGGGGAGCGTGACTGTGCTCAGGTAACGCACCTGGGAGGAGGGACTGGCTCTGCATCCTGCCATCTAAAACTATCCAGCCGGGTCCTGGAAGCCTCAGCTGGTGGAAGCCGGTTCTTTTTATAGTTCTGACTCATCTTTTTGCGTGCAGACCATAGGAAGATTGTGTCTAAAACTCCTAGTGGGATAAGACCTGTGTGGAATTCTATACCTGCAGGCAGATTTGAAGTGTCCGTAATAGTTTATCTGAGAATTCATCTGAAAGCATCTTTCTGAAGAAGGCTAGCATAGGAGTTCGCTTTCCATGAATGTGGGCCTTGTCTTTCATTTTGTTTTATTGTTTTTGAAGGGGAGGGAGTATGGGTCTCAGGTAGCTCAGGCTAGCCTTCAACTTCATACACAAGGAAGGGTGATCTTGAATGTCTGACACTCCTGTCTTGGCCTCCCAGGTGCTGGGATTACAGATGTGCTCTGGCCAGTGTTTGGTTTTGTTTTGTTTGTGGTGCCTAGAGATTTAACTCAAGGCTTCGTGTTTTCCTTTTGGTTTAAAGCAAATCACTTTCGGTTTTAGACTTAATTTCCATATCTTAAAAAAAAACTGCTTAACTATCTAATGTTTTCCCTGTTTCGTTGTTTTTCTGTCTAAATGTTTTCTCTGTTCTGTTTTTGTTGTTTAACAAAGTGTAATGGATTCCTTAGCAGAAAATGCAAGCAGAGCCCTTGATTTTTTTGGGATTTTTGATACAGATTTCTAGAATGACTTCCTTGGGCTTGAACAAAATACAGCTGGTCTGTTGACCTGGTGTTTGGCCGTGTGATTCGGTGACCACATCTTAGGCTCTTGGCCAGTTGGGGCCCCAGATCCTGCTAAGAATTAGCTCAGTGTCCTGCTCAGCAGAGTAAATCATCTGCTGGAACACTGCTGGTGTTTATATGAAGTGAAATTATATTTGGAGAATGTCTCCTTTCAGCCCTAAAAAAGGTAAGCCTGGTTAATGTGCTTCACTAATCCTCAATGTGAGGCCTAGATTACAACTGTTCTGAGTGTCTCAGATGTGTGTGGTGCTTCCAGATGGTTGTCTTGACAAAACATTTTTAGAAGGGATGTCCAGTTGGTAATGTATGCCTGTGTGTATGCTCAACACTTGTGAGGCTGAAGCAGGAAGATTGCTGTAAATTTGACTTCTCAAAAAGATCCACCTACCCTCCCAAAAGTAGGTATTTCTAGGGAGCCTGCTGTGTAAGGAAGATTTTGGGGTCTGTCTTGTTGAAGTTTCTTGGTGCTAAAAGGATTTTAAAGGCCATTTGGTCATTTGTTGGGTTGTTTTTCCTCACAGTCATAGACCTTTTAGGAATCTAGAAGTTTGGCAGTGTTTGGCTGCTTAGTGGGGAATTCTCAAGGCACTGTGAGACTCCCCCAACATGGTCACACCAGATTCAAATTTTTAATGTGACGGTCTGTTAGTGATTAACAAAATTGCATCATCAGGAAAATTGTCTTCTCTTTGCATAGTAAAGTCCTAAAGCTTTCCCAGTCCCTTCCAACCCTTCCTGGATTCAGACTTGGCTCCAGAGTTAGTGTGGGAGGCCCAGCCACGTTCCGAAAAGTGCTGCCTTAGGCTTTGAATCCAGCTCTCACTTGGTTTGGGTATTTATTTATTTATCTTGAGACAGTCTCGCTCTGTAGCCTAGGCTGGCCTCCAACTCAGCACTATTACTATCTCTGCTTCTAGTGTGCAAGGGTTGCAGGGATGAGCCATCATGGCTAGCCTTTGGGATTTTATAGGTATGTTCTCACGGCTGGGTTTTTTTTTTTTTTTTGTTTTTTTTTTTTTGTCGTTGTTTTGTTTTACCTGTATAATAGTAGAGATGGTGCCAACTTTTGAAGTCTTACTAGTTATATGTGGTGATTTATTTAACAGAGCATGACACAGGATAGGCATTCAAGTGTCTATACAACTACTTATAGTGAGCCCCTGCTCTGGGTGGGAAAAGTACTAAGGAATTGGTTGATCTTGAAACATGGCTCCAATCTTCATATAATTCATGCTCAATAGGCTTTAGACCAGGTGGATCAAATGAATTTAGAAAGACCAAGAAGCATACTGAAGGGGCTTCTTACTCACTGTGAGATTTTGGAAGAAGGAAACTTCAACATAAAGAATGACTAAAAATTAGCCACAGTGGTGGAGTTACAGTAGCAGAGCTATTGCAGCAGTAGAATGTAGTCATTGGTAAAGATGATTCCTGAGAAGCAGATGGTATTCTGTATCAGAGATTTTTGGTAGGGGTTATCGTGGTTATAACGGTAGTTTCTCAACTACTGTTGATATTTGGAACTGCTTGTAAATTCTTTTCTGGGTGGGCTGTCCTTGCACTGTTTAAAAAAAAAAAAAAAAAAAAAATCCCTGGCCATCATCTACTAGACAATAACATTTTTTGTGACGATCAAAAATTGGCTTCCACCTTTGACAGATGTCCTAGTAGGTGGGGGTTGCAGGGCATCTTCATCCCAAATTGAGAAGTATTGTTCTAGGGTCTGGACACACCTGCTAATTTAAATCTTCCAGCACCTGCACAGTTACGCTCTGCTTTTTTGGTATGCAGTTATAATGAGCACCTGCACGTTAGTAATGCCCCTCATCAAATCCTGCATAGAAGCCTGTTTAGAAGAGCTTTGGGTTTTCCTTTTTTTCCCATAGGTTCACTTACCAGAGGTGAGAGTGGTAAGTTAGATGAAAACCTGTGGTGTTTTACAGATGCAGATGGATTCTAGCAATTGCTGCCTTCAGTTGTTAGTGGTAATAATGTCTTTATTTGACAAATGGCAAAATTGTTTTACATTTGTTAGTGGTCAGCATGTATTTTGATTCGAGGCAGACATTTGGCTCCAGTGTATCTGGTGTCTTAGAGCAAGGCCTCACATGCCATTCTGGTAGTGTTTTACATTCCTTTCCAAACCTAATTGACTGTTTGTTTGTTTGTTTTGACTTGTTGGTAATCTTCCTTTTGGATCTGGAAGCAGGTCCTGTTCCTTTTTTATGATGCTTTCCAGAGGCCCATTGTTTACCTTTTCTTGATGTCAATTTATCCCACATTCTTTGTCCTGGTTCTGTAAGGTGAATAGGACAGTTTAAAACAGATCTCAGATCTGAAGATAGTTAAGTTGGTAACACACTTAGAAGCATAAGGACCTAAGTTTGATTCCCTAGGAATCTTCTCTTTCTCTCTTTTTTTTAAAGATTTATTTATTTTATGTATGAGTACACTGCTGTCTTCAGACACACCAGAAGAGGGCATTGGATCCTATTACAGATAATTGTGAGCCACCATGTGGTTGTTGGGAATTGAACTCATAACCTCTGGAAGAGCAGTCAGTGTGCTTAACCGCTGAGCCATCTCTCCAGCACCCTTTTCCATTCTTTAAGGGCCAGATGTAATGGCCCATACTTGTAATCCCAGGGCCAGAGAGGTGAATACAAGACTCACTAGCCACCTACCCAGCCTTGCCTTTTTCTAGTGAGAGACCCTTTCTCAAAAAAAAGCAAAGTGATTGGTGCTTGAGGAATGACAACTGAAATTGACCTCTGGCCTTTACATGCATGTGTGTCCACACCTATGTACAGATAAAAAAGCAATGTAAGCATTATCTTATGAAGTAATTCTTAAAGTATTTTAAAAACAGACTTCAGTTATTTTAGTTAGAAAAATCACCTCAAGCCGTTGCCCACCTTAAATGCCAGTGTTTGGAAGGTAGAGGTAGGCAAATCTCCACGAGTCTCGGACAGCCAGGTCTACATAGAGAAACCCTGTCTCATAAAACAAAATAAAATAATAATAATCACCTCAAGGCTAACTGCTTACCAATGTTTTCTTTAATCACTGCTTTGTAGTCATTCCCAGACACCTGAGACTTGGCCACAAGTCTAGAAATGACTGCTTCACCTAGTCATCCATTGTGTGCTGGTGAGCTTGATCTTTGAACTTTTCTGTCTTCTGGTTAATAGTATTAGGGAATCAGGCATCCCTGATAGTTTGGGGCTAATAGCTCATCTTGTTTGAGTGGTTGCAAGCAAAATTTAGCTTTCTGGTTTAAAATAGTTGGGAAAGTAGGACAGAAAAGTCCTGAGCTGCACCTTTTGTTTGGATTTTTTTTTTTAATGAACATTTATTTGAATGTGTGCATGTGTGTTTGTGATGCATCAGAGGACAACTTTTGGGAGTTGGTTCTGTTCATGTGGGTCTCTAGTATTAAATTAAGGTGTAGTCAGTCTTGGCAGAAAAAGAACCTTTATCCTCTGAGCTATCTCACTTACCTCTTGTTGTTTCCATGAGATGAAGTCAGAGCTGTAAACCCTTAGGTTATTGAAATTGGCGTTCCTTTGTATTGCCAAGCCTGACAGGCAGAAAGTAGTACAGGAGAAGTAGCTAGCTAGGAGCCGTGGTCTTCAGCAGGAAGCTGGGAGCAAGCAAAGAATAAACAGGCCACGAAAATCGCAAGACTTACTGGCTGGCCGTTTTAGCCTGAACTGTTAGTGTGCAGCTCTCAGTGTGATATAACCCTTCCTCTCTCATATGACTGGTACCTATTCCCATATTCTTTGAGGCCAGCAAGGTCCTGTGACAAATTAAACCTTGTTACCAAAGAAACACAGATGGACTTTTCCCGACTTTTGCTTGTTACTTAACCCAATCAGCTACCAAAAATTAAAAGATAACAAACTTGGCGGAAATTTCAGCTTCACTATTTTAGCTGTTTGTACGTGAGATGATGATGATGGTGATGATGATGATTTTGAAGACAGGTTTTACTGCGTAGCCCTGGATAGCCTAGAACTCACCACTCGCTATGTATACCAGGGAACTCACAGATCCACTTGGCGATGCCTTCCTAGTGTGACTGCTGGGAAGCATGTGCACACTGACCATAAATAAATTACTTTATGGTTCTATGTTTCCTCTTTCTCTAAAAAGGAAGCCAGTGATGCCTTTGAGTTATCAGAAAAGATTGAACCTTTGTTATACTGCTTACTGGTGAGTTCTTGAAGTTTTGTTAAAGATGTCTCAAGAGATGAACTGCTGTCAGTACTTTGGTATGTGTGGAATTGGAATTATCAGTGCCACAAAGCCCAAGACTTTTCATGGAGGCTTGAGTTCACAGTCCTGTCTGTACCAGTGGCTCCTGCCCCACCCCCAGCCCTTAGCTTCTTCCCCCTGCAAGCCTGTCAGTGGTGAGGTATTCTCAAGGGGACTGCCTAGAGAAAATGGCCCATCAAAGGGAGGCTGGGATTAGGCTATTACTTTTTCTAGTTCATCCATTTTTTGGTATGTCCTGGCCTAGGCAGGATATGGAACAGTTGGAGAATGGTGGCCATCTTGGAAATGAGCCTTAGCAACTATATCTCCAAGACTGTCCCTAGAAGAAACATGCATAGTTAATGGGTTTCCAGAGTTACTTAACTTGTGTGCAATCCTTCAAGGAAAGCTTGTTGCAATCTCCATTGGTCTTAAAATAGAGGTTTCAAAGTGATAGACTTTTAGTATAGAACATTAGCACACATTTAGTTTATTTTGTCCACAGTGCTGAGTTGAGTAAGATCTTTGAAGAGTGTTGTCTTACAAGGAAAACACAATTTCAATAGTCCAAATATAATAGAGTTGAGGTGGTGTGTTTGGGTAGCATGGAGGAAATCAGTTGGGGCAGGAGGCTTAGGGAAATTTTACCAGGAGGAAGGAGATAGGTATGACAGTTTCCTTGAGTTATAGTGAGTGACACAGCTAGGTCCTGGTACTTGATGGTTATTACTAGGCATGGGGCTCAGCCAAGGCAGAGAGCAAACCAGCTGGACGAATAAGGTATTTCCTCCTCTATTCTCCCTGTAAAAACAACAATAGGAGGCCATAGAAATTTCCTTCACATCAAGGGTAGAACTGGACCCAAGATGTATTACATTTCAAACTGGCAGAATGAGATTTTCACTGTCTCCTGTAGCAAATAGGATTCTTAGCAGAAAAAAAAAAAACAGTCTTATAATTTCAGCTAGGCATTTTCTACTTAAGTTCAGCTAAGAGAACTTATGTTAAAACATTTTGGGTTCTCTCCCACAGAGGAAAAATCGGTGTACTATCACAAATACCAGGAGGTTCTAGAATACTGGTGTTAATAGTTGTAATTAAACACAGGGTTGGTATGTCAAGGTCACTTCTGTGATTCTATGCGGTGCTTCCTTCATACTAGTTGTGGGTCCTGGGCTTAGGGCAGGAACCTGGCATAGCTTGTTTGTTTTATAGCCCTTTGGAGGGTAGAACAGGGAACATGGAAGCAGTCAGGCTTTGACAAACAATTTGGATTTATTCCAAGCTACATTAAGAGAAGTGGTTTCTTGTTGGAGATGAGAAGTCAGGACCTTTGATCATGCTTACAATAGCCAAGTCAAATATAATACTTGTTAACAACAGAAAATATTGCATGTAGCAGGCACTACAGATTCAAGCCTTTGAGATGTGCTATTATATTTAGCTCTTTTGGAAAGATTTGTGCATATATAGTATGGAAGACTTATCTTGCAGCCAGCCTCTAATCGCTATTATAAAATTATAGCATGGTTCATACCTGTAATCCCAACCTTCGAGAAGCTAAGGTAGGAGTATGGCTATGTGTTTGGGGCCAGTCTCGACTACATAGTTACAGGCCTCTTGAGTTACAGAGTAGAAAGACCTTGTCTCAAAAGCTAAAATGGGAAAAAAAAATTTTTTTTAATGAGACCCAGAGATAGCGCCTAGCCTGGGAATAGGGCCAAAGGCCCCTTCTAGTATAGAGGCCTGTAGAGGATCTAAGATTGTATTTTCTCTGCAGGAGCTGAACTTGTGCTCTGGCTTGCTAAGTAGTCTAGGCCCTTTAGCAGTGCCAGATGCTTAGAATCTTAGGTAAGAGGGTCTGATGTACTTTTGAGTTATCCAGCATCATTCTCAACCCTCAAGTAGGCCTCCAATTGCTCTCTTCCCAGAGGTTCAATCGTGTAAACAGTCTAACTTTTGATTCTGCCTTGAAGGGAAGTGGTGTCTTGTCTGCCTTTTAATATCTTGAGTCTTTAATGATGACAAAAAGAGTGCCTAAATTATAAAGTGTAAGGAAATAAACACTGGAGAATCTACTGTTCTCCTTACAAACATTGAAGAAACTAAGATTTTCTGTTCAGTACGTGACTTAACTAATGTCACAAAACTTGTAGCTAGGTGGAGCATGTGGTACACACATTTTATCCCAGCACTTGGGAGGCAAAGGCAGGTGAATCTCTGAGTTTGGTCTTCATTGTGAGTTACAATCAGGACAGCCAGGGCTATGTAGAAAGACCCTGTCTCAAACAGGCAGACCAAAAAGCAGTGCTTCTCACTGTGGACTCACAGTTATTAATAGGGGTGAAGAGTGGGGTTCTTTGTTCAGTACTTGGTTACAGTCAGTGATTCTTTTGCTATAGTAATTATATATAGTATACTTATTATACAGATAGTAATATAGATCCTTTCACATACCAGTCCTTTTTGAAACTCTAATCAGTATTTTTCAACTTGATTTGGCTTATGGATATTTGTCCATAGTGTCTTTGTGAGGATTAAACAAACACACACACCCCAAAGCCACTAAAGAACCCTGATACAGAAACAGCCGGAAGTGGGGATAGGAACAGGTACACAGGTAAGGCATTTATAAAGAGGCTTGTTCTATCACCTAAGACCACTGGAAAACACAGATATTTACATCACAATTCATAACATTAACAAAATTACAGTTATGAAATAGCAAAATTACAGTATGAAGAAATATTATGGTTGGAGATCAATACAACATAACTGTATTAAAGGATCAGAGCCTTAAGAAAGTTGAGAACCACTGCCCTAAAGGCTGACGATGAAACAGTTTTGACTTTATATTTCTTACTGGCTTTTGAATCCAGCATTTCTCTTGAGACAGCCTGGCACTTAAAAGGGTCATTCCCAGATCTTTTGTGTTTCAGGTAATTAAGAATGTGTTATCTGTACAGTTGCACTTGAGAAGGAGATGATCAGCAGCCATGAGAAAAGGGTTCTGGCCCAGGAGCAGCTAGGAATCCTAAATAGGAAAGTTAGAAGGCAATCGCTTCCATCAGGCCTGGTATCTGGTGTATTGATCTCTGCAGTTCAGTGTGGGGTAGCTTAAAATGGGAGTAGTTTATCTTTTGTGAGTGCTCATTGAGAACATGGGAGGGGCTCAGTAATCAGAATTATTCCTAGAACTTCAAATCAGAAGGATTCCAGTTTAGGAAAAGATAGTTATCTAACCACATTTGGGTTGGAGCAGGCTTCTGTCCTTTTACCAAGGACTTCCAACTTCACTCCATTTGCTTCCAGAGTTTGTTTTTATATTTGTTTTTGTGCTGGGGATTGAACCTAAGGTCTTACACATGCCAGGCAAGTGCTTTACCTCTTGAATTACATCCTGTCCTTAAGAGCTGGAAACAAAAGTGATTCTGGTCTATGCTAGGAAAGTTCTGGTTCAGACTGTTACTTAACAGTTACCATTGAATCTTCTGTGTCAGGTTTTTCCATGAATGGTTTCTAGGCAGACACTTAAGAGTTTAAATGCGATATTTCCCTTCCGTGTAGATTCTTGAACTTCTCAGGTAGTAGTGGACAGAAGGCAGACATAAGACTGCCTGTTTCTATCCCCCATGAACTTGGATTTTCTGTCTACTCTCTTATTGGTGACTTGTTCTGTCTCTTTCTAGTGGGTATGCTGCTGATGAAATCACTCACTGCATACGGCCTCAGGACATTAAGGAACGCCGGGCGGTCATCATTCTCAGGAAGTAAGTACCTTCTTGTCTGGCATCCTCTTCCTTACCTATAGGCCTATCTGGATCCTTTTAGAACTTCTCTGTACTTCTGGCATTGTACAGTGTAATTATTTTACATCCTTAGACTGTTTAGGAAGTTCAGTGTTGAGCAAAGAAGTGCTTCTGATACTTACTGACATACTTTCTTTCCTTTTAAGGATTTATTTTACTTTTAGTTATATGTATACATGTGTATTTGTGTGTGGGTGTGTGCACATGTGTGCAAATGTCTGTGGAGCCCAGAAGAGGGAGTCAGATGCCCAGGAGCTAAAATTCCAGGTAGTTGTAAGCCACCAGACCTGGATACTAGGAACCAAACTCAGGTCCTTTACAAGAACAGTGCATGCTCTTACTCCTGAGTTGTCCCCAGTCCCTTTGGTCACAGTCTTGAAACAAGATTTGGGGAGTACTTTTCAAAACCGACTCCTCCCCCCATTCTGACTTGTTACATGTGCTTTCAGTGATTATTTTTAGACTGTACTGTAGCAGCCTACTTTAAAAATGCCTAGACTTGCCGGGCGGTGGTGGCGCACGCCTTTAATCCCAGCACTTGGGAGGCAGAGGCAGGCGGATTTCTGAGTTCGAGGCCAGCCTGGTCTACAGAGTGAGTTCCAGGACAGCCAGGGCTACACAGAGAAACCCTGTCTCGAAAAAACCAAAAAAAAAAAAAATGCCTAGACTTTCACTTGTAGAAGGAGCGAGGGATGAGGAGAGGTGACGAGTGAGATAGGATGCAGTGTTTAGCTGGCTTATAGCTGTGGCTGTCCTTCCTCTGGTGAGGGGACCTTGGAGACACTGATTAACAATAATGTGCCGGGCAGTGGTGGCGCACGCCTTTAATCCCAGCACTTGGGAGGCAGAGGCAGGCGGATTTCTGAATTCGAGGCCAGCCTGATCTACAGAGTGAGTTCCAGGACAGCCTGGGCTATACAGAGAAACCCTGTCTCAAAACAAACAAACAAACAAAAAACACTCCATTAATAATATGCTTTGTCCTAGCTGGATATGGTGACTCAATAATACCTGTTATCTAGCATTTAGGAGGCTAAGGTGAAAGGATTGAGTCAGGCCTGTCCGTAGAATAAGAAAGAAAAGAGGAAAGAGAAGGAAGAAAAAAGAAAAGTTAATCAAGCAGAGCGAGCCACTGGTGGTAACACCTAGGAAATTGAGGGTAGGAGAAGAGTTCAAGACTCGCTTGGGCTACATGAAGCTTGTGTATGCATCCTCCCTTGATTCCTTTCTGTCTTCTTTTTTGTTTTTGTTTGTTTGGTTTGTTTTGTACAATGTTGCCTTGGTTGCCCTGGAATTCTCCATGTAGATCAGGCTGGTCTTGGAGCCTCTATTTCTGAAGTTCTGGGATTAAAGCCACCATGATAAAGAAGCTCCATCTTTTTAAAAAAAATAAAAATTGAGCAAAGCAAGTCCAGATGTACAGGCTCAGATATGCTTGGTGGGATGTATATTGTTTGCCCTTTTTTTTCCCCTCTCTTAAAGCTTAAACAAATTCTTTTTAAATCTTAAATACATTTTAAAATTTGGTTATAGAAAATGTTGCAGGTAAGTCAAGTATGGTAGGTAGTGCAGAGGCAGTTAGATCTCTCTGAGTTCAAGGCTAACCTGTTTACATAGTGAGCTCCAGGACAGTGAGAACTACCTAAAGTGACCTTGTCTCAAAAAGGCTGGCGAGTTGGCTCATTGATTAAGAGTACTTCTTCCAGAAGACCAGGGTTGGATTACTAGCACCTATATGCCAGCTCACAACCATCTGTAATTCCAGTCCTAGGGGATCTGATACTCTTTCTGGCCTTTAGCCAGACCCAAGACTATATAGTTTCTATATGGTGAAGTTCAGTGAACTTCTATATAGTTAGAATAGGCATTTGGAACAGAAACTGTGAAGTTTCACATTGGATTTTATACTTTGAATATTGAATTATATTTTTATGTACTTACCCACCATTTGGAATGAAAAATCAATGACACAGGTAGAACTAGAAAAACAATTAGTGTGAGACCCTGTCTCAAACTTAAAAAGTAAAAAAGAATGGTGGGTTTGGGATATGTAGTTCAGTGGTAAAATGTTTACCTGGCAATCAGGGCCTGAGTTTAATTCCCAACACAGAGCTAGACAGATAACACCAGTAGCTAGAATTCTTAGGAGTCTGAGGCAAGAGTCACTTGAGCCTAAGAACTGGAAACCAGCTTGGTATTATAGCAAGATCCTTTCTCTAAAAACAAACATCAAAAGAAAAGAAATTGTGGCTGGGGAAAGTAGCCACAGAACTTTGTAAGCATGACTGGGCTTTGAGATCCATGAATCTCCATAGTTTTAGATTTACCTAGTATCTTATCTTCTTCTTCGTTTGTTTTTTTTTTTTTTTTTTTTTTTTTTGAGACAGGGTTTCTCTGTGTAGCCTGGGCTGTCCTGGAACTCACTCTGTACTGTAGACCAGGCTGGCCTCAAACTCAGAAACCCGCCCGCCTCTACCTCCCAAGTGCTGGGATTAAAGGCGTGTGCCACCATTGTCCAGCTTTTACCTAGTATCTTAGTTTTCCTGTTTCTGTAATAAAATTTTCTGACAGAGGTAACTTAAAGATTTTATTTTGTCTCATAGTTCCAGGTATAGACCTTTATGATGGGGAAGTTATGGTGGTAGAAGCTTTAGGTAGCTGTTGAGATTTCATATAGAGTAGGAAGCAGAGGACAGTAAATTCTTGTGTTTAGCTCAGTTTTGTCTTTTTCATATACTCCAGTATCTCAACCCAGGGAATGATGCCACTCATAGTGGGCAGGTCTTTCCAACTCAACCTAATCAAGACAGTTCTCTTTAAGCTTCATGCCCAAAGGTTCATCTTCCAGGTGATCTGTATTTCAATAAGATGATGATCGAGATTAACTATCACACTTAGGTTACTTAATTTTTTTCATGTTACCTTATTATCCTTCTTGGCTATAACAGTTTCTCAGACTTAATTGGCTGGATATTTTATAGACTATTGCAATGGGATGTGCCTGATTTTTCTTATACTTGGACTAGGCTTATATTTTTCTGAAAAAGACCACAGAAACAAAGTGCTATTTATACCACATACCAAAGATATATGCTATGAATACAACTTGCACCATTCATAGTGAACATCAACTAACCCAGGGTAATCTAATGATTGGCATAGATGTCTTTTTTTTTTTTTTTTGCCAGCAGAATGAAATTCTTAAGTATCCAGCCTGGAGGTTCTTCCCTTTATTTTACTCTACCTTAAAGTATCCACAGCCACAGTGCAGTCAATGAATTTATGACCTGGTTCTATGACAGGATGGCTTTTATTGGAAACACCTTTCTAACCTAGTCATGTTTTATTCCACATTGCCACTCTTAAATTTCATATATTATCATTTTGACATGCAGGACAACCTTGCATACCTGTAGCCCTTCACCATGCCACCTCTCTTTAGGCTATCTCAGTCCATATATATGGCAATTGTACATTTCCAAATTCATATTCAGGGGTAATTGAGGGTATATCTGGTACCTAGTTTGCCATCCAGGCCTAATGAGACATTAGTTGATTAGTGAAGAATAATTTGGAATGCCAAAGTGTAGTTTCAGAATAGCTTTTGGAACTTGTCTTGTAAATGAATGAACTGAGACAGTTGAAAAGGAAAGCATTCTAACTTGGGCATTCAGATACTATTTAGACATCAGAGGTGTCCTTGGAGTATCTGGGTGTTTTGGTGTCTTTGGTGAAGCCAAGTTCTAGAGAGTGGATTCTGGACATTGAGTCTTCCCTGTTACTTATAGTCAGGGGTTAGAGTCTTGCCTAAAGTTTAGATAATGATGGCATAAACTCCAGAGGGTAGGCCTGGTAGCTCTAACACCAGCTCAAATCAGTCAGAGCTGACAAGATCTTTAATAAGGATTTCATGAAGAGAAGTGGATGGGTAGCTGCTATGTGTTTGCTTGGCTGAACAAAATGTGACTCCTTTGAAGTGACTTTTGAGTTTGCTTGGGAGAAAATCCTCAAACTTCAAACCAGTTTCAGTTTTTGTTTGTAGTTCCAGTACATGGTTGAGTGAGATATTGTGTCTAGGTGGTACTTGGTGGTAGTTTGCACAGTGGAGTACTCAAGGTCTTGCCTTCACCTACCTCCTTGGTCATGTATCACTGGGGTGGATGCTTAAGTTAAGAAACAAGCTCATGCCGGGCGGTGGTGGCGCACGCCTTTAATCCCAGCACTTGGGAGGCAGAGGCAGGCGGATTTCTGAGTTCGAGGCCAGTCTGGTCTACAGAGTGAGTTCCAGGACAGCCCGGGCTACACAGAGAAACCCTGTCTCGAAAAACCAAAAAAAAAAAAAAAAAAAAAAAAAGAAAGAAAGAGAAACAAGCTCAGGGGGGGCTAGAGAGATGGCTTAGTGGTTAAGAGCACTTGATGCTCTTTTAAAGGTCCTGAGTTCAATTCCCAGCAACCACATGTTGACTCATAACCAATATATAATGTGATTTGATGTCCTCTTCTGGCAAGCAGGTGTACTTGCAGATAGAGGCAGATAGAGTACTCATAAAATAAATAAATCTTTTTTTGTTTTAAAGAAAGGAAGAAAAGAAGGCTGGAGAGATGGCTCAGTGGTTAAGAGCATTGACTGCTCTTCCAGACGTCCTGAGTTCAATTCCCAGCAACCTCATGGTGGCTCACAACCATCTGTAATGGGATCCAGTGCCCTCTTCTGGTGTGTCTGAAGAGAGTGACAATGTACATACATACATACATACATACATACATACATACAAACAAAAACAAGTAAGCTCAGGGTGTAATGGCATGCAGCTTTAATTCCAACACTTGTGAGGTAGAGGCAGATAGATCTCTGAGTTCAAGGCCAGTCTGGTCTACATAATGAATTCCAGGATAACCAGGGCTACATAGTGAGAAAAGAGAAAAGAAAAGAAAAGAAAAGAAAAGAAAAGAAACAAGCTCAGTGCTTAAGAGCACTTGCTGCCCTTCACAAGGAACTGAGTTTAGATTCTAGGTCCAGACTGGGCAGCTAACAACTGCCTGGAACTCAGTTTAAGAGGCTCCAACGCTCTCTTACTGCCTCCACAGTTGTCTCCATGGAGGTGCACACATGCACACACACACACACAAAAATTGTTTGGAGCAGAACGGTTTCTGCATAGCCCTAACCAGGCTGGCCTGCAACTTGCAGAGACCCTCTTCTACCTCCTGAGTTCTGGGATTAAAGGTACATGCTACCATACCTGCTAAAAATAAAAAGAGGGCTTGAGAAATGGCTCAGCAATTAACAGCACTGGCTGCTCTTTCAGAGGAACTAGGTTCTGTCTCAGTACTCACATGGTGCCTCACAACCACCTATAATTCCAGTTCCAGAGGATCTGATACCCTCTTCTAAAGTTTTTTGAGCTTATAATCATACTTACCATCAGGCAAAAATACTAATACAGGTAATAAGAATAAAATTATAATTATAAAGAAAAAACTACTGGTCAGTGGTTGTGCATTCCTTTAATGCCAGCATTTAGAAGGAAGAGGCAAGTGGGTTTCTGAGTTCAAGGCTAACAGTGGTCTATAGAGTAAGTTCCAGGATAGCCGAAGCTACAAAGAGAAACCTTGTTTCAAAAAAACAGAATAATTAAGAGAGTTATAGTTTGAGAGTTAGAGGCAGATGTATCTCGGAGTTTAAGGCCAACCTAATGTACATAGCAAATTCCAGGACAGTCAGGGCTATATAGAGAGATTCTGTCTCAGAGTGGTATGTGTGTGTGAATATTGGAGGGAGGGTGTTACTTGAGTGGGATGAAATAGTAGCCTGTCCTTAAAAAGTGCCTATATCCAACAGTGTCCCAGGATATTGTAGTCATTGATGCTCCTTGGAGAAGAACTAGACCCAGCCTCTTTTGGGAGGGTGGTTGAAGGGTTAAAATACTGGTTAGATGACCAAGACACTAACCAACTTCAAGGGCAATGTGGTTAATTCATGGACATGGTACTAGTGAATGGGGCTCTGTTGTTTGCATGATTTCCTGATGTGCACTCCAGTGTTCTTCCCACTGGAGGACCTGGCTTGCTGCCAGCATGCTCATGTATTAACCTTAAGAGTAGGAGATGTGAAAACAAAAAAACAAAACAAAAAAATGGGCAGTGATGGTGCACGCCTTTAATCCCAGCACTTGGGAGGCAGAGGCAGGCGGAGAGTAGTAGATGTGAACTCTGGAAAGGAGCTCAGGCAAGAAGTGAGTTCCATGGGATGAGTTTTGAGCAGGGATTTCTGACTTGTCACCAGGTTTTTATTGTATATAGACATCCAAGATAAGTACCATAAGACACTCAATAGTTCTTTCTATTTTTGCATGTATTACAACACAAAGCAAAAGACACTCTGATAGGAAAGCACAGAATATGTCCCCTGAAGGCCCACTAGAAAGAGAATTAAAATTAATTACATCCGTGTTAGTGGAAGAATCAAGGAAGGCTTGGCACTTCTGGCTTTCAGAACTAGAAACTACTGGCTGTACAGAAATGAAATATTCAGTGCCTGGAAGGCCAGAAAGTGTGGGGGACTCTAGTGAGTAGAGTAGTGAGTAGAGAGCTGAGGGCTAAGAAGGAGCTTACATCAGCATTTGCACCTCTGGAGAGCTTTTGGGTCTTTTTAGGTCTTGATCTCAAGTGCCTCTCAGAGCTTATTGGGTCTGTCTACAACACTCAGAGATGGCACTGTCCGTTAAACTGGGTGAAGTAGGGGAAGTGAGACAAGGCAGTATAAATAGGACGCTTTTGGTAAAGTAGATCTTAGAATGTTCTGAAGCACTAGGGAAGAAACAGCTCCAGATCCATTTACCAAAAGTTAGCAAACATTAGTATGTTCTAGTTTTGTGTGTAGTGCTAGGAGTATTTGTTAGTATGATTTTGTTTGTTTATGGTTGTGTTTTACAAATGGTCCAGTGCTTTACCACTGAGCTATACCCAGCCCAAGTGATCTCTTATCTGTGTGCCCTTTGGAGAAATTAACCATTGAATGCTCACCAGGGAGGGGCAAGTCAAGAAAAGCTTTCCAGAGACGTGCAGACAGTACTCAAATGGTTGGGCCCTATCCAACAACAGAAGGGTCTCAGGGTCTGAGGTTGTTTAGCCGGAGAGTTGCTCTTTCAGCTAGGGATGTAGCTCATGCTAAAGGTTTGCTTAGCTTGTCTGAGGTTCTGATTCCATTCATGGTACTGTAAAAAGAGAGGGAAGGCTGGCTCTGAGACATCCATTATGCTGCAACAGATGAAATGAGGTTGAATTTGATAGAAACCTGGATGGCAGTAGAAGACACCAAAAACAGTGGGATATGGGGTTCACACATGACAGTTTGTAGGAACCAGAGGTCTGCTGGAGACCCTACCCTAGTTAGTGGATGAACAGGGGGTGGGTATGGTGGGTACACTCTACTCTGTTCATCAGGAGAGTAGGAGTGCCTAGATCTTGGTTTCCCAGCTGTGACCATGCCTAAGCTATTGCCTCATCTCCCAGAATTGTGGTGCTGCCCCCATGCAGCTCTGCTCTACCACAGTGAGCACTACTTCTGCCTTAGAGACCTTGATGGGATAGTAGCTATGTGACTGAAGTCAGGGATCTGACCACTAGTTTAGTATTGTTCCCTACCTTCAGCAGCTTCTCTATTAGATGAATGGTAAAGGAGCACAAGAGGTGTTTCTGAGGCAAAAGTCCACAGTCTACATGTGGGTGTGTTGGAGGTTATTTTTTGTTCTGTTTTTTTTTTCCTGTGTATATAGTATATGTGCGTGCGTGCGTGTTGTATGTTCTTCTGGGTGAGTACACATTGGAGACCAGTCTTGATGCTGGGAATCTTCCATCATCTTTACTGTCTTAGGGTTTTCATTGCTGTGAACAGACACCATGACCAAGGCAGCTCTTATAAGGACATTTAATTGGGACTGGCTTACAGGTTCAGAGATTCAGTCCATTATCAGCAAGGTGGGGAGCATGGCAGTGTCTAGGCAGGCATGGTGTAAGAGGAGGTGATGAGAGTTCTACATCTTCATCTGAAGACCACCAGGAGAAGACTGTTTACCAGGCTGCTAGGAGGAGAGTCTCAAAGCCTACCCCCAAAGTGACACACTTCCTCCAACAAGGCTACACCTCCTAACAGTGCTACTCCCTGGACCAAGTATATTCAAACTACCACACTTAGTCATTTTTAAATTTGTTTTTATTTTTACACATATGAATGTTTTGCCTGCACCTGATGGCCACGGGTCAGAAAGGGCATCAGATGCCCTGGGACTAGAGCAGTGATTCTCAACTCTCCTACTGCTGAAGCATTGTGGTGATCCCAACCATAACATTATTTTTGTTGCTACTTCATAACTGTAATTTTGCTACTGTTAGGAATTGTGATGTAGATACTTTTGAAGATAGAAGTTTGTTAAAGGGGTTGCACAACCCACAGGGTGAGAACCACTAGAGTTCCAGACAGTTCTGAGCTGCCATGTAGGTGCTGGGATTCAAACCAGGGTCCTCTGGAAGCCAGTTCTGTTAATCCTGGGCCTTCTCTTGGTCCCCTACTGTTTTCGTTGTTTGATCTTCTCAATTAAAGCCAGAGCTTTTCAGAATGGTATCTTGCTCCAGAGATCACGTCCAAGGCTGTAGTTACAGGTGAGCCACTATACCTACCTGGCATTTATATGGGTTTACAAACTGTGTTCCTTTTGCTTGTCTGGCAAACACTTTAGCTGCTTTAGCCAACTCCTCAGTCCATGTTGACTGTAGCTTTGGCCATCCTTTTGTAGCCTCATCTGTACCTTGGCCTGATTTGTCTTCATGATAGAGTTGTAACTCTGGAAATGGCAGTCTTCATGCCAGCCCTCTCCTCCTCTCATAAGGACATAAGTCTGCTTACCTTCCCCCTGCCTCCTTGCTCTTGTGTTGATTACTGAACCCAGGACTTTGTATGTGGTAAACAGGCACTCTGCCTCAGAGTTAAAATATAGTGTGAAACCCTAGCTCAGACCACTTTGTGGCAGATGTTCGCTTCTGCCACCTTAAGCCTAATTTATGTTCTACTGTCTCATTGTTGTTGTTTTGCCTTTACTGGCCATTGTTTTTCTTTTCTTTCTTTTTCTTTTTATTTATCTTTTGGCAAGATCTCATTGTGTAGCCCTAGCTGGCCTCCAACTCAGATTTGCCTGCCTCTGCTTCTGCCTCCTGGGTGTTTAATTAAAGGCATGCACTACAACCCCTCTCCCCAAGACTTTCAAAAGCCCTTGGGTAGGGGGAGCAGCTAGAGAGATATGTGCACTGCTCTACCAGAGAATCGAATGAATTCAACACCTGACACCCGTATCAGGTGGTTCACAACCACCTGTAGCTCCAACTCCAGGGGATCCAACCTCTCTGACCTCCACAGACACTTGCGTATACCCCTACAACAGGCACACATACATAATTAAGAACTAACTTTTTCATTTTTTTAAATAAAAAGAAGCCCTTTCATCTCTGCTTGTTTAGCATTCCCCAAAGGGTCACTGCTAGATGGATGTGGCAGGGGTGTTGGCCTTCTGTCTCTTCTCTGGCTCTGCCACTTGGTCTTCATAACCCTATGTCTATGAGAAAATAAGGTCATTATGCTTTCCTCTATCTCTTCTGTAGTCCTGGGGAAAAACCCTCCCTGTGTTTGTATTGCTGGCAGGGATGAGGGCATCTATTAGAGTATGCCCACAATCAACTGGCAGGTTGGATGGGTGCTCCTAGAGAAACTCTCAAATGTGACTAGTTTGAGAAATGTTGCCTTCTGTGACTGAGAATGTCGTAGAGTCTGCATAGCAATCTTAATCGTTGGAGGTGTCCAGACAGAAGTTACTCCTAATCTCCACTTCTGAGCGTGAGAGTGGGAAAGACATTTCTTTGGAAGTAACTAGATGTATCTCTAGTTGAACCATGAAGAAACCAAAGCAAAGAATACAGACTGCTGGCCTAGAGGCCAAGCTGGTCTTCACTGGAGATAGATCTGTTCTAAAAGAGTTTATGCCTTTACAAGAGGCCCTTTTGAGACCCCATGTGTGTTCCCTTTGCAGGACAAGATTAGATGCACCGCGATTGGAAACAAAATCCCTGAGCAGCTCCACATTGCCACCCAGCTATGCTTCAGATCGCCTGTCAGGAAACACCAGAGACCCTGCGCTGAAACCCAAAAGGTCCCACCGCAAGGCAGACCCTGATGCTGCCCACAGGTACTTAAACCCTCACTAAAGGCCAGCAGTGCAGCTGAGTAGGAGAGTAGGGAAGTAGAGTGTGTGGCAAGACCATGGAAAGCCCAACACACCTGACATAGGACTGGGCACCAAATCAGAATTAAGCAGATTTCCACAAGGTGACTAAGAGCCCAAGACAGGGACTGGCTCCTGTCACTTAGTGACTTAATGCATCTTGATTGAGATCTATTGAGTCAAGAGCCCAATTCAAGGATAGGGACTTCTGAAGACCCCTTCAGTGATTGATGGTAAGACTAGAACCCTCCTCCTGGTGTCTTAAGTAACAACTTGTCCTCTTGTTTGCAGGCCCCGGATCCTGGAGATGGACAAAGAAGAAAACCGGCGGTCTGTGCTTCTGCCCACACACCGGCGGAGGGGGAGTTTTAGCTCTGAGAACTATTGGCGCAAGTCCTATGAGTCCTCGGAAGATTGCCCAGAGACAGCCAGCAGCCCCACCCGCAAGGTGAAGATGAGGAGACACTGAGGCCCTGTGCCCTCCTGGGACTCTGGCTAATCCTGATGTAGCTACCCCATTTTCTGTTCCGTTTGAGTGTTTTTTCTTTGTTATTTTGGTCCTATATACGTTTTCCTTTCTTTGTTGCCCATTAAGGCTAAAGAACAGAATTGGTGAAAGACCTGGATTCTTATGTTCTTGGGTTTTCTCCTTGATGGAAAAGGCTGTTAGCTTCTCTAGGGGATTGCGCATACCAGAGTAGCCAGTAGAGACAATGGGGACAGCTGTCTTCAAGTGGAAGTGTATTGAAACACACAAACTGTTTTGGTTATGAAATTCTAGTTTGGGCTTTAAATGTAAATCTTTGTAATGTTTTAAACAAAGTCTATCTTTTGCCAGCCCTTTTCTTCCACTGATGCTCATGCTTGGATGAGGTCTTGGAGTCATACAGGCCCTACATTGGGTCTGCTGCTCCTAGTTCTCACCTGCTGTCCAGGCCCTGGAAACTCAGCAAAACCCTGTTTGCCACTGTTCAGGTTGGCTGCGTATGGGGCTTAAACAGTGCCAGCCTCCACCATCCCATTTCTGAATCCCCAGGTTTCCTGCATGCCCTCTGGCTTGCTCTGCCCACCAATCCTGGATGATCAAGGGACTAGCACAATGGTCCTGACCTCTTTTGCCAAGAGCATGCCTGTTTGTTGGGTTGCTCCTGTTCAGCATATGTGTGTGATTGTATGGAACAGTTAGACTTGCTGCAGTGGGTCATTTGTAGGAGTTGTTTCTAGCTAGAGGAGCTGATTTGCTTCCAGTCTAGCATTTGGGTTATGGGAATTTGGGGTGTGTGGTAGGGCTTTGTTTCTTTTGTTCTGAGGTGTTTCCCCTCCCTTTAGTCTTTCTCCTCAGTTGACCCTCTTGGGCCTCTTTTCCCATATCATCTCTAAGAAGGTGTGCCTGCTCTGTCCACCTATAGCATATATCCAAGGCCAGAAGTCAGACCTGCATATTGCGTTGGTACTTTCTCTGCATCAGTGATCTGGGTGCTGGGAAAGGAACTTCTAAAAAATAATAGAAAAAAAGAGAATGGTAAAGTCCTTGACATTTTCTGCCTGCTTAGATCCTGGTTTTGCTGATCCAGGTTCATTAGGAATGACTTTGGCGGCCAGGACTAGGCCTGCTGAAGACAGAGGCCTTCTGAGCAGCCATGCCACCACCATTCTGAAGTGCACAGAGGTCTGGTCCTCAGGCCTCAATGGCTGCAGAGATATGGGAGTAGCCAACCATCAGGAAGTCTCTCTTTGGGGTCAAATCCTTTGCCAATGTGGAGCCTTTAAGTTGAGACTGCATAACTAAAGCAGTTACAGGTCTTCTGTGGTTTGGGGTTTTTGTTTTGTTTTGGTTTTTTGTTTTTTACTGTTCTTTTCCCAAAAAATGATTTGTAGTTGTATGTGCAGCACTTTGCCCTAATATGTGTGTGCTCTACAATAAAAACCAAATCTAATATATTTTGAAATAGTTGTCTGATGCTGTGGTGAGAGAAAGCCTGACCTTGGTTTTTCCCTTAATTTATTTTCTTGACCTTCCAACTGGATTTGGAGAAATCTAATTTATTGCCCACCGGTCCTCTGAAGATTGGTCACTGACACCCTTGATTGATGGCTAAAGGTGGATTTGCCCTTGTCCACTGCCCTCTCCCCTTCAAGGAGGATGGCCTTCAATAAACTGGTGGCTAGGGATACGCCTCATTGAATTCTAGAAGGTACAGTCTCTCCCTGGCTTGGTAGAGAGGCTGCAGGCCAGTACAAAACCACGGGTGGAGCTGGAGCAGGGACAGTGGAGTTCAAGTAGAGGACATGGCCTTCTTGTACTCAGCAACCAGGCTCTTGAGCTCCCTAGGTAGAACATTGGTAGATAAAGCAGGCAGGATAGGATGAGACTGGGACTCAATGGGCTCCAGTCCACAGGGGTCCCTAATGTGGATCCCGGGTGTTGCCAGCTGTTACCATCTCTCCAGCTCTGCTCCAGTGATCTGAGCCAGTTTGAGCAAATTGCCACTGTGAATCTTGGTCAAGCCATTTCATTGCCCATAGAATGACTGACTGGCTGGCACAGTTTGAAAAGCATTGGTAGGTCTAGAAGGGCCAGGACCTCAGAATGAACTGTGTAGTGGACTGGGATGACATTGGAACTGTGAGAAAGCACCAAATGTCATCCCACTGTGATGTTGGAGAAACGCTGATCCCACTCCATGCTTGGGTGCCTTTCTCTAGGGCCAAGGGATGGAAGAGACTTTTGATACCAGTGATCTAGGCTTCAGTCTCTCCTAGGATAGTGCCCCAATCCTTAAGAATTAATAGCCTTAAGCAAGTTTCTCAGAGTCCACACCTGACTCCCTGAATCTTTCTTGTTCCAGCCATGGCACTAAGCCAAGAGCTTTGTTCAGCCCCTGACTCAGTCCCCATATATACAGTAGTTGCTTCAACAGCAACTGGTACCAGCCCTACCCACCTAGGAGCTCACTCCATTCCTTTAACCTTGTTGTGTGGAGAAAGAAACAAGTCTAGAATGTTCAGAAAAATAAGAATGTTCTGTAGGCCAGGCTTAAGATGGGAGAGAGACATATGACATGCTTACGTGCATGTAAAGGTGTTGTATGATGTATAGATAGGAAGGCAGTAGAACCCATTAACTATTAAGTGTAAATAACATGTACAGTGTGCTTGTAAATCTCTATCGTTGTTGCCCACAGAACATTTTAATTGGCTTTTTGTTGAAGTGTGGGATTCATCATCTACCTGTGGTTATAATTCCAACACCATGTGAGGGAGCTGCATTTTATCAGTTTCTCTCAGCTTTCTATGGCTGCCAAAACATTACCACAAACTTGAGGGCTAAAAGCAAAAGAAATTAGCTGAGTGTGATGGTGCATGCCTATAATTCCAGCACAGGCTGAGGCAGAAGGATCAAAAGTTCGAGGCCAGTCTGGGCCTTGTCTCAAAAAGCGAAGCAGGCAGGCATGCTGCTTGTCTACAATGCCAGCAGGAGTGTTGCAAGTTTGAGGCCAGCTTGGTCTACATAGGGAGCTTGAGTTCAGCCAAGGCTGTGTTGTGAGACCCTGTCTCAAAACAAAAATGTAGACTGTTTCATGCTCCCTCTGAGACTGGTGGGAAGCCTATTCCTGCCTCTTGAGGGTTGTCATGGCTCTAACCACTGTAGTTGTAAGTACTCTAGATTCATAGTCACATGGCCTCTTTTGTATGCTACATCTTTCTCAGTGCCTCTCTGCACACCCCCTCATCCCTCCTCCTCCCAATGTGTGTGTGTGTAGAAGGGGTCTCTAGCCCAGGCTAGCCTTGAAAAAGCAATCTTGCCACTGCATCCAACATTTTCTGTCCCTGTCTTAATTGGGTATTTGTCATTGGATATAGGAACACCCACAAAATCCACCGCTGTATAGCTCCACTTCCTTTTGGTTTTTTGTTTTTGTTTTTTTTGGCAGTGCTAGGGATGGAACCCAGTGCCTCTCCAGTGTTAAGCAAGGACTCTACCACTGATCCCACGTCCTAACTGCCACCGACTCCTTATACAAGTAAAGTGTATGCCTTCCAGAAACTAGACCCTGAGAGCCTTGGGGGCCGCTGTGCAGCTTACAATGCTGCTCTTTTCTTCAGAAATTGTTACTAAATCTGTGACCTATTGATTCCTCAAAGAAATTGTATTAATTTGATTGAAATTTCTCAGCCTCAGCACTATTTTAAAATTTAATCTGGTTGATAATAATTACTCTATTGCTTGCTTGTTTTTGTTTTTTTTGTTTTGTTTTGTTTTTCTTTAGTGCTGGGGATTAGGTCTAGGGCCTTGTGCATTCTAGGCCTTGTAAATGTTACCTATGCCCCAACAACTCATTGCTTTCGTAAGTTTAAACCTATGCTGTCCAATCTGGAACCACTGGACTCTGGCTTTTGAGCACTTGGAATATGGCTAGTTTCAATTGAGATATGCTTTATACACCAGAATTTGAAGTTAGTATTAAAAAAGAATGTAAAATATATAATTGATAACTTTATATTGATTACATGTTGAAATACTATTTTGGACATACTGAGTTAAATAAAATACATTATTTAAATTAATTTCACCTGTTGGAGTTTTTTGTTTTGGTTTTGGGTTTTTGTTTGTTTGTTTTTAGTTGTGTATGGTCTGGTGTGGGCTCATGCATGTGCATGTAGGTGTCTGAGGACCCAGAAGAGAAAATGGCACCCTTGGGAGCTAGGATTAACAGACTGAGCTGTTCCATGTGGTTGCTGGAGACCATTAAGACTCTTGTTTCTGTTTTGAATCTGGCTCTTGAGTTATTATTTGTTTGCTGGGAATCACATAGGATTGGATAGATAGCTTATCTAACGTGTTCAATCCCAGCACCATACACACAGACAAAACAGATCCTAGATAACACTAAATGCAGTTATTTACACCTATAATCTCAGTACTCAGAAATCTGAAGCAGGGATCATCATGGGTTCTGGGTGAAAAGAACAGTAAATGTAGTGAACCAAAAAAAAAAAAAAAAAAAACTTATTTTTGAATATCAGTCTCTTAGTTTTTAATATAATTTCAATTTTATATAATTATTTCTTTTCTCCTTCAGTGCTAGGGACCAAACTTAGAACAGGGAGTATGTTAGGAAAACACAGTAAAAACGGAGTCCTGTTCTCAGTCCCTGATTTTCTTTTTCCATTATTAACTGACACAGGAAGTTTGTGAGAATTCGTCTGGTATATACACACACACCATATTGTTTTGGTGCTAGGAATTGAACCAAGGACTTGATGTGTTGGGCAAGCACTCTACCATTAAACTACATCCTCTAAAACACGATTTGCCAGTTGAATTTTTCACTTAGTCTAAGATACTGCTAAGTATATTTGTGGGCTTTTGGCCAAAGGAACATGATCTGACTTGGGATCTTGTGGGCTCTTGTGAAGATAATCAAAATTAGTAGGAAAGTCACTGTACTGGCAAGCAACTAAGAAGTGTAAAGCCAGGGAGCTGAGGGTCCCAAATAGATTGTGGGGTGCTGGAGCCATGAACCCATATCAGATTTTGAGATCCACCAGCTCAGTACCAGACATTCATTGCTGCAGTTCTTCCTGTGCCCTCAGTGTGGCAGCAGAGACCCAATGATGTTATTTCCTGATGGTGTGCCGAGCAGCCAGTCCTGGATTTGGATGGGACTAAGTACCCAGAGGTCACATAATCTGCCTGAGGTTGCCCACTGCTTCTGTTCTACACAGCCAGGGTTTTGTGGCTATACTTGTTTAAAGGCATACAACATGAGGACAAGCAGATGCCATCAGGTATTCCATGAGCTATGAACAAATTGCCTCCAACTTGGATCTCACCCTACCTTAGAGAAGGGTCCACCTACCACATCTCAAGTGGTAGAATTGCTCAAGCTTCTTCTCTTGCACAGCCTGGGCTCTCCTTGGTTTCTGGGGGTGCCTCTTAGTATTGACTTCCCAGGGTATACTACGTAGCTCCCATGACTCCTCTCCAAGCTGGAAGCCTATTACATTTCTCTTACCTTTTCCTCTTTCTCACTGTGAATGAGGTTCCCTACTTAATTTATTAGCCCATTTAATTTTTTTCAGATTTATTTATTTTATATGAGTACACTGTAGCTATCTTCAGACACACCAGAAGAGTGCATCAGGATACAATTACAGATGGTATAAGCTACCATGTGGTTGCTGGGAATTGAACTCTAGAAAAGCAGTCAGTGCTCTTAACCACTGAGCCATGTTTTCAGCCCCCTATTCAATTCTTACCACCATTTCTAACACCAGGCTTAGAATCAAATCCTAATTCTACAATTGCAGTGAGCAAATGGCATCCTGTGTGGCTTCAGTTTCTTCTGTAAAATGACCATAGCCTTAAGCTGACAGTGGTAGCACACGCCTTTAATCCTAGCACGCAGAGGCAGAGACAGGTGGAGCTCTGAGTTCTAGGGCAGCCTGATCTACGAAACAAGTTCCAGGACAGCCAGGGCTACACAGAGAAACCCTATCTCAAAATAACAACTCACATACACAAAATGAGTGTACAGCAACACACACACATAGAATGAGTGTAGCCTTAAAGGAAGAGTTGCCTGCACAGACTAAATGTTAACAAATTGGGGAATATTACCCCCATTCTACAATGAGGAAATGGTATGAGATGGCAGAGGCAGTACATTAGAACCTGGAATCACAGGAATGAATCATACAGCCCCACCTCCAGCAAACCTGTGACAGGATCCAAATACTCAGTCCCTGCAGCCTCCCAGTAGATGTACCCTAGTCTGAATCTTTAAGTCTTAATTGTAGCCAAATGTAGCTATCTTGGGGCCAGGAAAAAAGAGCTGAGAAGGTAAGGACATCTTCTGCTAAGCCTAATGATTTGAATTTGCTCTCCAGAACCCAGGTAAAAGGTAGGAGAAAGCTGACTCCACAAAGTTGTCTGCATGTGCCTCACTCCCACATCATACGTGTATGCATACACATATGCACACATGAGCATGAACTAGTAATAATAATTTTTGTTGTTTTTGTTTTTCGAGACAGGCTTTCTCTGTGTAGCCCTGGCTGTCCTGGAACTCACTCTGTAGACCAGGCTGTCCTCGAACTCAGAAATCTGCCTGCCTCTGCCTCCCAAGTGCTGGATTAAAGGTGTGCGCCACCACTGCCCGGCTAATAAAATGTTTTTTTAAAAAGAAGAGCTCATGTCAATATCCAGGGTCAGGCCTGTGTCAAGCTGAATCCTATCTCAGGAGAAGGATGACCAAAGGTATATATTATCTACCTTTGACCTTTTCTTTACTGGGAAGGGTGAGATTCAAGACAAAGTCTCAGGATATATTCCAGTCTGGCCTGAACTCAACATCCTTCTTGGCAAGTTCCTTCTTAGAGCCTGTTTTCTCCTCTGTAAAATGGAGTCAGAGAGGGTGACCCACCCCAGCCTTTCTTTCCTAGTCAGCCTCTGGATGGAATATGCCAGTGCATAGGGTGTGCCCTCCTGTCTGCATTCCTGGAAGACTGAGGGACACACTGCTGCCCTATGACCAGCCCAGCTGACTCCTATCCTGATATCCTTCACCCTCTCATCCCTTAGCTTCCTCATACCCTAAGTCCACCCAACCCTGCCTAGATCTCCTGCTGGAATTCTAGACCTGCCAAGTCCCCAGACACCACCAGGAAGCAGCTGCCAGTGAATTTGGCCAGCCTCTGGAAAGCTGAGGCTCTCTCCTTGCCCCTTCCCTGCTCCTTGGAACATTTTTCTTGCCCTTCTTTAGAAGCACCCTCTCCTTTTCCCTTCGAAGGGACATAGACCAAGTTGACCTTGGACCAAGTGTCTATTCTTAGTTTCCATTTACTTTCTGTAAAGTGGAATGATCTTTGCACCTATAAAAACTAAAGGTGAAGCATATGTATTTCCTAAGGCATCAATTCCTGAGGATTCTTTTAGAGTTTGCTAGCTTAGCTGAGGGACATCTCTAGTGTGGTGGTTTGAATAGGTGCGGCCCCACAAACTCATGTGTTTGAATGCTTGCCCATAGGGAGTAGCACTTGTAGGAGGTTTTGCCTTGTTGCAGTAGGTGTGGCTTTGCTGGAGGAAGTATGTCACTGTGGTGGCCAGCTTTGAGGTCTCCTATGCTCAAACTACACCCAGTGTCACACACAGTCTCCTGCTGCCTACAGAGCAAGATGCAGACCTCTCAGCTCCTTCTCCAGCACCATGTCTGCCTGCATATCATCATGTTCCTACCATGACAGTAATAGACTAAATCTCTAAAACTGTAAGCTACCCCAGTTAAATGTTTTCTTTACAAGACTTGCCATAGTTGGCCAAGCAGTAGCGGCACATGCGTTTGGGAGGCAGAGGCAGTCGGGATCTCTGTGAGTTCAAGGCCAGCCTGATCTGTAGAGTGAGTTCCAGGACAGCCAGGGCTGTTAATACAAAAATGCCTATCTTTTAAATTTTCCAGAGTACTGAGATTACAAGCATTTAATGCCTTATCCAGTTTACTTAGGTTACATTCTGGGCTTTATATATACTAGGAAAGCATTCTATCAATCTAGCTATGTATCCAACCCTTCTTGTTTTGTGTGCCACTCTATAGTCCAAACTGGCCTGGAACTCATTATATAGCACAGCCTGGCCTTGAACTTGCAGTAATCCTCTTGCCTCAGTTTCCAGGTACTCCCAGGCTACCACACCTCATTTGTATGTTACTTTGTTGTTTGATTTAGTTTAGTTGTTACTAAAGAGGGTTGGAAAGATGGCTCATTGGGTAAGAATGCTTCATGCCTGGTGTGAGGGCTCATACCTTTTAATCCCAGCACTCAGGAGGCAGAAGCTGATGGAATTCTTCTGTTTGAGGCCATCCAAAGCTACAGGATAGAACCCTATCTCAAATAAAATGAAATATAACTAGACATTGTTGTTTGGGATTTGTACTGGCTGGTTTTCTGTGGTGGCCTCTGGCTTTTATCTCTACTGCAAGAGGGAATGTGGCATTTCCTAACAGTCTACTCCTAATTGACTAATTTAGAAAGCTGTGTGAAGCCGGGTGGGCGGTGGTTGTGCACGCCTTTAATCCCAGCACTTGGGAGGCAGAGGCAGGCGGATTTCTGAGTTCGAGGCCAGCCTGGTCTACCGATCGAGTTCCAGGACAGCCCGGACTACACAGAGAAACCCTGTCTCGAAGAAGAAAAAAAAAAAAAAAACAAAATAATAATAAATAAATAAAATAAAAATGGAAAGCTGTGTGATGGAAATGAAGGGAACTGGCAAGGGCTAGACCTCTCAGGGCCGCCTGGCTACATGAGTGCAGCACATCCTCTTTGTAAATAAAAGGTTTGCATTCTTTTTTGATTTTTTTCGCCCTCATCTGAGTGTTTGTCTATGTACTACATTGTGCCCATGGAGGCCGAAAGAGGGTGTCAGACTCCCTCAAAGTGGAGTTACAGATGGCTGTGAGCCACCATGTGGGTACAGGGAATCCAATCACATCTCTCTAGTCCTAGGAATAAAAATCTTTTCATCTCCTCCATCTGGTAAAACCCTTGTTTATACAAGGGCTGGAGAGATGGTCCAGTGGTTAAGGGCACTAACCACTCTCTTTCAGTGCCCTTCCAGACGACTTGAGTTCAGTTCCTGAAGCCACGTCAGGTGGCTGACAACTATCTGGAACTCTAGTCCCAAAGGATCCCTTGCTGTCTGTCTTCTGTTGTCAGTGGGCACCTACACCTACGTATATGTGGTAGATGAGTGTGTGTGCGCGCACGCGCGCGCGCGTGTGTTCATTAACATAAATCTTAAAAATATTGAATTTTTTGCATAAAAGCTTTACAAAGTGGGGGGTTATGTTATATATTGGTAGGTAGACTAGCCAAGTTTTTAAAACTATTTTTGCCAGATACACGACTTTAATCCCAGTACACAGGAGACAGAGGCAGAGGATATTTGAGTTTGAGTACAGCCTGGTCTGTAGAGGTAGTTCTGTGCCATTCAGAGCTACACAAAGAAACTTTGCCTCCAAAAAAGTAACTAACTAACTAAATAAGTGGGGGTGGAGAAAGTTTAAGCTTGGCCTGGTGGTAAGCCTTAGGTTTTAAACCCAAGACAAAGGCTATTTAAATATCAAAGCAGACCCGGCTGACGAATTCTCCCCTTCTCCCTCAGAAGTTGTAGTTACCCATTTTCTTTGTACTTTTGGGGCCTTGGCTGCCACAACTGCTCTCCCTCTCCCTTCTGTCCTCCCCAAGTGGTACAGCTTGGTCTGCTCACATCCATGCTGGGCTCTCCCCCATATGCCTTGCCCCTGCCATGCTCACCCAAATGACTATAATAAACCTCCTCCATCATACGTCATACTTAGGAGCAGTCAATTTCCTTTCTTATTTTTTTCATTCATCTGGTATCTAAATCTGGGACCAATCATGTTTCCTTTCCTTTTTATTTCTTTTATCTCCTCCTCTTCCTTCTCTTCTTCTCTTCATTCCGTAAACACTTGTTACAGCAGCAGGTAAGGAGACTGAGGAAGGAAGACCAGGAATTCAAGAGCAATATAACAGCACCTGTCTCAGAAACTAAACCGTAGGCCAGGTATAGTCCCAGGTGTGATGGCACACATCTTTAATCCCATTGCTCCAGAGGCTGCTCTGTGAGTTTGAGGCCAGCCTGATCTATGTAGTAAATTCCAGGCCTGTCAGGGCTACCCAGTGAGATCCTATCATAAATAAATAATGAATTGATCAATGAAGACAATATGAAAAATAAAATAAAAATCACTTTTTTTACATTTTTAAAAAATTTATTTTACATGTACCTGATGAGTACTCTATTTGAATGTACACCTGTATGCTAGAAGAGGGCATCAGACCCCGTTATAGATGGTTGTGAGCCGCCATGTAGATACTGGGAATTGAACTCTGGACTTCTGGAAGAACAGCCAGTGCCTTTACCCGCTGAGCCACCTCTCAGCCCCCGTTATTTTATGTTTTTTTTTTTTTGGTTTTTCGAGACAGGGTTTCTCTGTGTAGCCCTGGCTGTCCTGGAACTCACTCTGTAGACCAGGCTGGCCTCGAACTCAGAAATCCGCCTGTCTCTGCCTCCCAAGTGCTGGGATTAAAGGCGTGCGCCACCACCGCCCGGCATTTTATGTTTTTAAGATTTATTTAATGTATGAGTTCACTTGCATGCCAGAAGAGGGCATGAGATCGCATTATAAATGGTTCTGAGCCATCATATGGTTGTCGGGAATTGAACTCAGGACTTTGAAAAGCCGCCTGTGTTTTTAACTGCTGAACCATCTCTCCAGCCTTAAAAGTCATTCTTTATGGCCATCAAACAACAAAAGTTATTTGTTGCTATTTTGTTGTCTTGTGTTTGTTTTTGTTTGTTTGTTTTGTTTTTGTGACTGCTGTGTAAATTTCTAGGGGTTGGTTACCTGGGTAACCTGATAAACTTTTACTGTAGCTATGAGGGTTGAGAAAGCCAGGGCTGCTGTGGAGCATGTCCTGAGCAGGCACAAGCTGGAAATCTAACATGGGGGTAGGACAAGGACTGCAGCCTAGGCCTCTGAGTTGCTTCTGATGATGACTGGTGTGAGGTCTGATCTTGGTCTGTGTTGCCTGTTCCTGTTTCTTCCTCTGTGAATCGGGGTGATATCGCTTTAAAACTGTGTGGTATCTGTGCCTCTCTCAGGGAGCTCTTAAAATCATTAAGCCCGTTGAGATCAGGAGGGGCCCTTTGCTGTCAAGCCAACCACTTTAGCTATAGCATGGGAAAAAGCTGTGAGTAGGGCGGGCTGAGCAAAGCCGGTCATGGGTTTGGAGATAGCCTGGTCCCTGTTGCTGCTGAGCAGCTGCTTGAGGGTTAGGGGTCAACGCCTCCTTTCTTGACAAAAAATGGTAGGACGGAGGCTTGGCCTGCTTAAACTCCTGGGATCTCTCCCAACGCTGAGCCCCTCAGCTAGCAGGAAAAGGTTCAGCCTAGAGGCCATTGTCCAGAAGAGAAAAGTCTCGGGAGGTGGGTGGGACAGGAAGAAAGTGGGGGCGGGGCGCAGCTTTGTTTTCGGAGTTCCCTGTAGGGATGGGGAAGCAGGGCGAGAAGCCGGTATCCAGCTCTTGTTCAGCCCGATATGCCGCCACCTCCTGCAGCCCTCCGCCTCTTTTCTTTGCCTCACGTTTCTCTCAAGGATCTTTTGAGCCGGTGCAAACCGAACCCTTTGTGTTGGGTTATGAATAATAACTCCCAAGGAATTGAGAAGTTTTTGTTTTGTTTTGGTTTTTTTTGAGACATACTTTTACTATGTAGCTTTAGGCTGGCCAGGAACTCAGAGATCTGCCTGCCTCTGCTTGCCTCCTGATTGCTAGAATTAAAGTTGTGCACAATCATCCCCGGCTCCTTAGAGAGGGGTTCTTCAGTAATAGTTGAGATTAAAAGCATGGTGTGGGAGACACACCGGGGGAATAGGCAAAGTAGTGATCTGTGAAAACTGGCTACACAAACTTGGTAATAACGGCCAAGATGGGAGAAGTGGGGCTTGGAGGGGCTAGAGAATTGTCCCTGGCTTTATGAGAATGTTCATGTAGCTCAGTCGTGAGTGGAAAACAACCTTCACCAAACCACAGCCCAGCTTCCCACGGTTGGGACCCACCTTCGGACTACAA
This sequence comes from Mastomys natalensis, assembly GCA_021653895.1. NCBI lineage: Eukaryota > Metazoa > Chordata > Mammalia > Rodentia > Muridae > Mastomys > Mastomys natalensis. The sequence continues at coordinate 710,262 of JAJTUV010000393.1, forward strand.
GTCCCAGCAGGCCCCCGCACCATTGCGCATGCGTAACTGGGGTCCCCTGGCGAGCCCGGCGAGCCCGGGGGCCCTGTCCTCGCCCATTGTCTGGCGAGCAAGGGGCGGCACGGCACGGCGGGCACGCTCACGTCGTGGGTCGGGCGGGCGTCCGTGGCGTCCCGCGCCTCCGTGCAGGCCCCGCCCCGCGCCTCAGGACCGGCGGGGCCGGGCGCATCCCGCGGCGGTGGCGGAGGCGGGCGCAAGATGATGAAGTTTCGGTTCCGGCGGCAAGGCGCCGACCCGCAGCGCGAGAAGCTCAAGCAGGAGCTCTTCGCCTTCCACAAGGTGCGGCGGCGGGGGCGCAGGCGGCTCGGGCGGGCCACATCGGGCCGCCTCTGTCCTGCGAACGCCGCGCTGCTCGGGTGTGCCTGGTCGGGGTCTCGGGCTGTGCCCGGTGCCGTGCGCCTTCGGGCTCCTCTTGTTTCTCTGCCCGTGCTTTCTGAACCCCTGATATCTCTCCCGGAGTCTCTTGGGTTCAGTGGGGTCCTCCGTCCTATCTGCCTTTCACTCTTGGCCTCTTTTCTTTCATTTTTAGTGTGTAGCCTGGCTCGGCCGAGGGACACCCAGGGCCAGGTTTTGTTTTTCTTTAACTCTTAGGCGGGCGAGAGAAGGAAAAGTGGGGGTGGGGCTGGGAAATCCCAGCGCCTCCACTTTTCTCCCCAGGCTCTGCCCTACCTTGGGGTCCCTAGTTCAGGGGATGTGCTGGTCTGTATGCTCAACTGCATTGCAAACCTTAGTGCCTCAGTTTTCCTCGCCATGAATTGAGGCCAGTTTCCTCCTTGTGGATTCTGGATCTCCTTGCAAGCCGGCCAGCCAGCCTGACCTTATTAAAGTTGGAGAGATGTGATACAGAAGAGACCCCAGGAAAGGCCTCAGCCCCCACCTCGTCTGCACTGACCAATATAGAGCTCCGCAAGGCTAACTCTTATCTGTACTGGTGGGGCTCAGGTTAGACGTTACTTTTATCCCAAAGCCTATGTGCATCCAGCCGTTGAGGATTCGATTTCTCATTTCCATTACACACGTGAAAAAAAAAAAAAAAAAAAAAAAAAGAGATTCAGTAGGGAGAGGGCCGCTTATCTTTCTTGCCTTGCTGTGTGATAGCAATGGAGTAGGAGTTTTGAAGCAGCTGCTAGTGTCCTGAGCAGAACTTTGGGACCCTGGACTTCTCTTAGGAGGCACGTTTCAGGGGGAGGCCCTACCATGGCTCAGTTTTTCTTGTTGAGATCTCAGATATCAATGATGGGGGTGCCAGGCTTTACAGACACCATGACTAAGAACCTGCCAAAGACCTGTGAATATAGGCTCCTCAGATGTGTCTTTTTTGCTCACTATGAGGGTGCGCCCCATGAAACAAGAAGAGAATGGGTCTTGGCCGGTGAATGAGGTGTGTAGTGGGGACCTGCACAGTCGTGATGGGGCTCTGAAGTATGACTCCCCCTGGCTGATGCTACAGTGGTGGGAGTTAAGGAGGTGAGGCCCGATTTGAGTGGGCAGCCATGATAGGAGATAGATCATCTTGGGGAAAGGGTTTGATTGCCAGAGGGGATGTTAGAAGATCTCTAGGGAATAAGCCCCAGATTCTTGAGTTTGGGCTTGTGGGCAAGGGTGAACAGTGGGTATTGAGTTTAAATCCAGCTCAGACCACAAATTACAAATTGCCTATAAGATGTGCATCTCATACTAGTTTAATTTGGATCCCTGCCTTCTTGGTACCAGGGCACAGTGGACAATTCTTCACTGAAGGGGTGGTTTATACACTGGGAAAGGATAAGGATGGAAAGCCAGAAGAGTGAAATATATAGTAGTTCACAGGGTTGGCTAGTGCTGAGGATAAAATATGCTGTGATGAGGGTGTGGGAATATGGACTAGGATGATGACGTAGGCGGGACCAGTTAGGGAGGCCTTTCAGAGCTGGTCATTTGGGAGTGCCAGGTAAAGCACAGTGTGATGGGGGAGGGGACAGAAGGAATGCAGAAGATGCCAAGGCTATAGCAAGAGCTGCTTAGCAAAAGAACGAATGGCTTTGGGGTGGGAGTCATGTGAACTGGGATGCCCAGAGAGGGACAACATGGCAAGGATTTGGCTTTGGCTGTGGATCAGCAGGAATCTCCTGGAGGGCCCCACATAGAGGAGGTAGGGATGGATGGCTGGTTTCCACAGATGACTGAGCACTGGTCCAGGCAGGCACTGGGTGGGCCTGGAGCAGGGTGTGGGAAGGGTTACTTTTGTGTGTCTTTGAACTAAGACGACAGAGTTCAGGAATTGATTGGCTTTGAGTGCAAAGGATAGGCACTAGATAAGGGATCTAGCCTCTCGTCCATAAAACGGGCCTGGTAGTGGCCACTAAGGACTGTGGGGACTTGCAGTGCTGTCATGTTCTGGTGTCTCTTGGACACTGAACTCTAAGCCTGGGGCTAACTAGAGGAATTCAGGTCTAGACAGGCATGGCAGTTCTGTGGGAAAGGGAATTCCCCCGCCAACTCGCATGGTAGGTTGGTGGCCCTGATCTCTTGGGTGGCTCACTGTCACTGCTAAGTGTAATCAGGCTGGATGGAGAACTGTGATCAGCCCAAGACTGCTTAGGTAGTCCCCACCTGTCCTTCTCCATGTAGCTCCATGTAGATGGCCTCTTATATTTATTTATCTTCGAGACAACATTGAATTGTGTGGTTTATGCTGTCCTCTATCTTGGGATCCTCCTGCCTTTGTCTTCCAAATGCTATGAGTATAGCCATGTGCTACCAGTCCATATTTGACATCTCTTGAAGGTATTCATGTCCCAATCACACTTCTGCATGGGCGGTAGCTGCTTGTTGGGTGGGCCAGTGGGAGGAAAGCATAGTAACGTCAAAGGAAGGAGGAGTTATTGGAGCTTAGTGTATAAGGAAGGACCTGGTCTCACAAAGAGCGGAGAAGCAGGTACGGAGCACCAGTGTGGACACTGACAATACTCAGGTCCCAGATGCTATCTGCACTTCCGATGGCGCTGGGATTCCTGTTTTCCGGCTCTCTCCATGTGGGGAGGTGGACAGCACCTTCTGGGCCGATTGGAAACAAGTCCCTGGGTGTGTTGCCCATGGAGGCCTTTCTTCTTTCATAGACTGTGGAGCATGGCTTCCCCAATCAGCCCAGTGCCTTTGCCTTCGACCCTGAGCTTCGCATCATGGCCATCGGGACCAGGTCTGGGGCTGTCAAGATGTATCCTTTGCTCCCGAGGTGCTCAGGGTTTGTCAGGACCTCTCATGTGCTGCTCACGTCGCACTGGGATGCTAGCATGGCAGGTGCTTCATGGAGAGAGCAGTGCTTGTTGGGGCCTCGGAAGAGGTTGCTGTGCCTGTGATGACTCACTCCTGTCAGAAATGAGAGGGTCTTTTTGTTGGGAGATGGGTGATTGGAGGGGAGGTCAGTTTGCAGTGACGACAGCTGTCCCTTGCTGTCTTTCAGCCTGCCAGTTCTTAGATGATCCTACCTTCATTTTGGCAACTGTGACTGGGGCAGTTAGGGATGGCCTGGGGCCCTAGTGAGAGGATGGGCACGTGTATATACACACACATACACAAATATTAAGACCCATGTGTTCAGCCCAGGGGTGAGGGCAGTGCCAGGCTCAGCATGGTGAGCGCAACACTGCCCCCATCTGGACCCTGATGCCATACAATGGGCTGAGTGAGCTGTACAATGCAGGCTTTTTCCTGTAGTCCAGGGTGGGGGTGGGGCAACAGACTGCTGAATGTCTCCTTACTCTGGTAATGCCACCCTAACCTGCCTTCAGGAAAACTGAGGTTCGGAGTCTGGCTAGAAGCAGCTTGGTAAAGGTGATCCCCCACCTCCTCGCCAAGACCTAGAGCTGGAGCACTAGGTTGGGGTGGGAATGTGGCCCAGGGTTTATGAGGTGATATCCCGTGTTAGGGAATGTGTCTGGATGGGGATGTCCTTCTCTCTGTTGTGGGCCATTGGGTGTTTGGTGGGACAGTTACTAGGATGAGCACTGCTTGCCACTCCAAGCCCCATGGGTACTGTGCTGCCACTCCACTTGCTGTGACCTTGTACTGTGTTGGAGGTGTCCACATGGGAGGTGTCCATATTAGAGTGGCCCATGGTCTTCACTGCCAGGTGCTTAGAGCTGTCCTTGTGAGAGTTGGCTCCTAGTGTTTAGTACAGATGAGGAAGCCAAAGCCTAGATCCCCCTTCTCTTCCTAAGTTCCCATAGCCATGAACCCCTGAGGTTGGGAAACTGAGGCTGGAAAGTGCCACCCTTGGTCTATAAAGCCTTCCCTCCCCCTGTAGGGCAGTCCCATCTCCTGGGAGACCCTGCTTCCTGCCAGCTGCCCCGTCCTCTCTTTGTCATCCTTGCCAGCCTCTTCAGGGAGTCCCAGCTCAATATCCAGGCAACTGCTCCTTCCTTGTCACTGGGACAACATCACTGACCCATCTCTTAGCTCCCTTGGGCCCCTTCAGCTTTGCTGGTCACCATCAATCCTGGAGTTGCCGGGTCTCAGGGCACTTGTTCAAACAGATCTCCTGTTTTCTAGTCTGTGTGCTCACCTGGAAGCTGGGCCGTGGAAGCTGTTGGCTAACTGCTCTGGAGGGACATAGTCAGGGCTGCTGGATCTGGTGCTGCTCTGTGCTGCCTAGGCCTGTTTAACCTCTCCTGTAAGGCGCTAGGTCAGTGCAGGGGCATCCGAGGCCTCATTTGTGCCATGCTGGAGCCACAGTGCTGAGCAGGGTGTTTTTGTTTTTGTTTTTTTTTTTGTTTGTTTGTTTGTTTGTTTTTTTGTTTTTTTGAGACAGGGTTTCTCTATGTAGCCCGGGCTGTCCTGGAACTCACTCTGTAGACCAGGCTGGCCTCGAACTCAGAAATTCGCCTGTCTCTGCCTCCCAAGTGCTGGGATTAAAGGCGTGCGCCACCACTGCCCGGCTTTTTTTTTTTTTTTTTTTTTTTGCAGGTTTTTATTCTATTCCATCGGCACCAGCTTTCTGGGTTTGCATCATTGGCCTGCTGTGCAGATGAGGGCTTGAAAACCTGTAGCAGTACCCAGCTGGGGTGGAGGGCTGTGTGGATTCCGTGGGTACCTTGGGTACAGGAGCAGAGTTGCTTTAGGAAGTGTGGGTCATCCGGAGACTGCTGGACTCCTGGATGGGCAGGGCCTGTCTGACTGTCCTGGCTTGCCTGCATGTGTTTGTCCTTGACAAGTTACCTTAGCTATGGTGCACCTGGAGTGGAATTTACAGGCCTACATCGGGATGCAGCCACTGTCACCCAGATGCATTTCCTGCCTGGTCAGGTAACTATCTGTTCTCCTTTACCAGCATCAGGTGGTCCCTACCCTCATGGTGTCCTCCCCTCCAGGCTATCCCCATTTTGGTCTCTGCTCCTTCCCATCAGGGCCGTCTCCTGACCTTGCTAGATGACAGCAGCTTGCACCTGTGGGAGATCATCCATCATAATGGCTGTGCCCACCTGGAGGAAGGGCTCAGCTTCCACCCACCCAGCCGGCCCAGTTTTGACAATGCCAGGTACTGGAGGACCAGGCTGGGGCTAGCCACCGGGCAGACGTATTAGAGAAGGCCTCTGAGTCTGCTCTACTGAGCTGGGCAGACACAGTTGAGCTATTCAGGAGCCCTGCCTGGATAGAACCCTGTTTGAAGATAAGGTTAGAGGTGTGACCAGCTGAGTCTGAGGCCAGTGGGCAGAGTCTGTGCTTCCCACTGTGGGAGCCTTTAGTTTTGGAGGTCCCAGTGAATCAAATATGTTATATACCCAACTCCTTAGACCTTTAGGCTGGCACTGTACTCTCTAGGGATTTGGGACAGTTCTATGCTAAGGTAATATCAGCAAAGTCTCAGTCTCAGGCTAGCCTTGAATTTTTAGTGATTCTCCAGCCACAGTCTCCCAAGTGTAGGGTTACTGCTATGTGCCCCCATGTTTGACCTTCTGCTGGCTTCTTGAGTTGGGATAGGCCGGGGCATGGTTGATTGTTGGGAGGATTCTCCAGGGTAGGCTTGGTGAGGTGCTAGCCAGATGCCTGGTTGTGCACAGCCGGCCAGGCTTCCCAGGTAGAGAGAGGCTCTTGCCCTCGGGTATGCTGGAAATAGCTGGAATGGGATAGTCTTTGCCCACAGGTTAGTTCCTGGCCTGGCCTGGTCACTATTTGGGCCCCTGAAGTCTGAGGTGTCTGGAAGACTGGTGTTGGGGATCCTGGCTAGGGTAGTGCTCTGGTTCTGCCTGAGTCCTTTGAGACCTGGGGAACTTATCTTTATTCCGTTCTTTGCTGGCATGCTGGGGATAATGGAGAAGGCTAATGACACTGCACAGCCTTTCCAGGGTGTCAGCCTGTGCTGTGAACAGGCCCTGTGAATGTACAGGGGTATAAGCCTATGGAACGGGTCCAGCCTGCTCTGCCTTCCCCAGCAGGTAGATGGCTCGCCTTACTCTCTCTCCCTCTTTCCTGCAGTTTCCCTGCCAGTCTAACCCGTGTCACTGTGGTCCTGCTGGCAGCTGGCAATACAGCGCCCTGGGAACAGAGAGTGGAAGCATATTCTTCCTGGATGTAGCCACCCTGGCACTGCTGGAGGGGCAGACTCTCAGCCCAGATGAGGTTCTGCGCAGGTGAGCGGCAGGTGAGCAGCAGGCAGGAGGACCTTCCCATTTCTGGGAAGTTCTTCTGACTCTCTGGGGCACTCTCTGTAGTGTGCCAGATGACTACCGGTGTGGAAAGGCCTTGGGCCCTGTGGAGTCACTCCAGGGACATCTGCAAGACCCCAGCAAGATCCTTATAGGATACAGTCGGGGCTTACTGGTCATCTGGAGCCAGGCCACACAGTCTGTGGACCACGTTTTCCTGGGTAACCAGGTAAGCAAGTGAGGCCCGCGTGCTCCTCCTCCAGGCCCTTGTTCACACCTGCTGGCTCATGCCATCCTATCCTCGTCCATAGCAGCTGGAGAGCCTGTGTTGGGGGCGTGGTGGCAGCAGCATTATCAGCTCACACAGTGATGGCAGCTATGCCATCTGGTCCACAGACACTGGCAGCCCCCCAACGCTGCAGCCTACTGTAGTGACCACACCCTATGGTGAGCACTGGGATGGCTTGAGCCAAGGGTGGGATCTGGAGGGCCAGCTGGCCTTGATGAGGGTACTGCATAGCCAAATCTACAGAAGGAGCCTCCGGGGGTATCACTGGGTATGGGCCATACCTTGGGGAGAGGCACATGGATGAGGAATGGGAGGTCTGACACTCTCCCCACCCCCAGGCCCCTTCCCCTGCAAGGCCATCAACAAGATTCTGTGGCGGAGCTGTGAGTCAGGGTAGGTAGAGGGGGCAGTGTGGGAGGGGGCTTGTCTGGCTGGGGACTAGAGGATTAGGCTCTGGGTACATAGGGGTTAAGCCCTTACTGGGTTATCCAACGTGTGCCTGGTCTCCAGGAGCTCCTGGTTCACATGGCACCCCTCCCCTTGCAGAGACCACTTTATCATCTTCAGCGGTGGCATGCCTCGAGCCAGCTATGGTGACCGCCATTGTGTGAGTGTACTGCGAGCAGAGACACTGGTGACCCTAGACTTCACCTCCCGTGTCATTGACTTCTTCACTGTGCACAGCACACAGCCAGAGGATGGTGAGTATTCCACCTCCCTCACCCCAGCTGGCCCAGTGTGGCTTTAAGCTGAGCTCACTCACCCAATTCCACAGAATTTGACAACCCCCAGGCCCTAGCTGTGCTTCTGGAGGAGGAGCTGGTGGTGCTGGACCTGCAGACACCGGGCTGGCCAGCAGTGCCTGCCCCTTACCTGGCCCCGCTGCATTCGTCAGCTATCACCTGCTCTGCCCATGTTGCCAATGTCCCCAGCAAGCTGTGGGCCCGCATTGTAAGTGCTGGTGAGCGGCAGAGCCCGCAGCCTGCCTCCAGTGCCTTGGTGAGTGTGTGTGGGTGTTTTGTGACTCTGGGAGAGGTGGTGAGGGGGGGCTGTTCTGGTGGAGGGCACTGTCTAGCCCAGACTGGAGATGGGAGTGTGGGAGGCATATGGCCAGGATGAGGAGGATACCTTCAGCCTAACTTTGAGCTTCTGTCTTTGTTGTCTTTCTTAGAGTTGGCCCATTACTGGGGGCCGGAACTTGGCCCAGGAACCCTCGCAGCGTGGGCTGCTGCTGACTGGGTAGGTGTGGGTGGCAGACAAGGCCCTGCACCTATGAGGCCTTATTTGTTTCTTGAATGTCCCAGAGTCCTTGGGTGCTGAAGTGCTCGGTGACTCAGGCTTAGTCCTAGCAAATCTGATCTGAGTTGTTCCTGTTAGGAAGCCTCCCTTGTCTGGCTCAAAGCCCTACCCTGCACTTCCTCTTGGCTGGGGACTAAGTTCCAGCCTAGCCCAGGCTCCACCCACCTGGCTTGCCTGCCATCGACTGGAAAATCTGGGTTGGCCTATGCTGACTCCGACAGTCAGGTGCTAGAAATGCCAGGCTAGGTCTGGGCACTGGTGACTCAGACCTTACTAACTGCCCTGCCCTCCCTCCTGCCTGTCTTGGGACCCTCATGCCTCTCAAGGCGGTTTGCCCTTTCCTGTTGGGAGCCTGCTATGGCCTCGGGGATGCTGGCGAGCCTGAACCACCTCATTTTCTAGTTCCTTTCCAACTGTTGGGGTTCTCACTGTCTTGAGAACCTAGTGGGGCTCTGCAGGTTTCCCAAGGCTGTACCCTGCTTTTGTCTACTCTTCTCCCTCTCTCACTACTCTCCCCTCTTGCCACCTAGCCTTCACTGCCTCACCTGCAAGTCCTCCTTAGGCTTCTTGCCCTTCCTGGTGTTTGTAGCATATGCTGTGATTTCTGGGTGCCCGTTGCTCCCCTCTGTCATCTCCTAGTTGTCAAGGTGGTCATTCCTTACTTCCAGCCTCGGGACATGAGATGGCATGTAGCCTGAGTATCTAGTTATCCTGCATAGTGGGTGCTTACCGCTGTGTGCAGTATGACCCCAGCTAGAGTTCAACATGTGCAGTAAGCACCTGTAGTGGCCACTGGAAGAATAATTGAGAGGATGTGGATTTCCCACGGCAGGCTCTGACACTCACCCTCTCTGCAGCCATGAAGACGGCACTGTGCGGTTCTGGGATGCCTCTGGTGTGGCGCTAAGGCCACTCTACAAACTGAGCACAGCTGGCCTCTTCCAGACGGACTGTGAACATGCTGACAGCCTGGCCCAAGCTGTGGAGGATGACTGGCCGCCCTTCCGCAAGGTGCCTCTCCTCCCCCTGCCCCTCTGGGCTGGCCTTTGAGCTGGTCATAGTTGTACACTGCATCACCATCCCATTTTCTCCCTTCAGGTGGGCTGCTTCGATCCCTACAGTGATGATCCCGGCTAGGAATCCAGAAGGTTGCGCTTTGCAAGTACACAGCCCAGATGGTGGTGGCTGGCACTGCAGGCCAGGTGTGGTTGGTGTCCCCAGATGTGGCTGTTAGGGAGGCTTTCTGCAGGAGGTGGCCCTGAAGGGTGTGATGAACTAGAGGGAAACCAACATGGGCAGTAGGTCAGAGTGGGAACGGAGCACCAGGTAAGCTTGGCAGGGGTGAGGACAGATGCAAAGTGTGGAGGTGCCACGGCTCGAGTGAGGGAGGGTAAGGGAACTGCAGAGGCCTGAGGCTGGGAGCATAAATATGGGTGTGAAGATGTGCTCTACAACAGGGCCTAGTGGGTCTCAGTCACAGTACCTTTAGCACTGTGTACACATGGCTTAGTGTTTAATCATTGCTCAGTGGAGGACAGAGACTCAGGAAGGAGTCACGGGCTCCAGGAGGGCAGGAGCTAGCATATTATGAGGTCACCACAGCTTCTTGGTGTTCAGTGAAGGCTTTGGTACATAGTAGGTGTTCAAAGGGTAGGGTAGGTGAATTATGGGACTACTCTGGCAATGGTTGGATAGGTCTAGAATGCCTCTCTTCTGCTAAGTCCTCTACCTGTTGTGTGGTCCAGGTCCTGGTGCTGGAGCTCAGTGACGTCCCAGCAGAGCATGCCGTCAGTGTGGCCAACGTGGATCTTCTTCAGGATCGGGAGGGCTTCACGTGGAAGGGCCACGAGCGGCTAAGCCCACACAAGGGCCTGTTGCCTTGGCCTGCCGGATTCCAGCCCCGCATGCTGATACAGTGCTTGCCACCCGCTGCTGTCACTGCTGTCACTCTCCATGCTGAGTGGAGCCTCGTGGCCTTTGGTACCAGTCATGGCTTTGGCCTTTTTGACTACCAGCGCAAGAGCCCTGTGCTGGCCAGGTATGTGGCATGAGGTGGGCAGGTGGGCAGCCGGAGCCCTAAGAAGATGGTCTGGGATTCAGTTTCTTTTCAGAGGTTGTGGCAAAAGCAGGCTGACTGGGAAAGCCCTTCTAATCGTCCTGTGAGAGCTGGTCAGCTTTTCCAGCTGCTGTGGCCACAAGCCCTGGCACCAGGTTGCTCTGGCTCCCTGACCTTGGCTCTGATATCTGGCTTCAGGATAGCAGGAGCAGTATAGCTCCATAGCACAGTTGGCCCTGTCATCCCCAGGTGTACCCTTCACCCCAATGACTCTTTGGCCATGGAGGGGCCACTGTCACGGGTGAAGTCCCTCAAGAAGTCACTGCGACAGTCATTCCGGCGTATCCGCAAGAGCCGTGTCTCAGGCAAAAAACGGGCTCCTACTGCCAGTAGCAAGGTGAGCTGGGACTGGTTGTCATGTCCATCCCCTGGTCTGTTTAGTTGCCACGCGCCCTGTGTGGTGAACTGAGGAGCGGGTGTGTGGATGGCGCTGCCTGCTGGACACTGGACAGAAAGGGCTCTTGGAAGAGCACGTCTAAGATCTCTGGCCCTTCCAGTTGCAGGAGGCCAATGCACAGCTGGCAGAGCAGACCTGCCCTCATGACTTGGAGATGACACCTGTGCAGCGCCGCATCGAACCTCGGTCTGCTGATGACTCCCTTTCTGGTGTTGTACGCTGCCTCTACTTTGCTGACACATTCCTTCGAGATGGTGAGGCCAGGGTAGGGACGAGGGTTAGAGGCTAGGTGACCTCTGTACTGGTGGGGGAGGTGGTGTCGTGAGCAGCTACTGTATGCTGAGCTATACTTTGGGACACCTTGGCAGCCACCTGTATAGCTTCCCATCGGAGACATATTTTGGGGTTTGTAGAGTTGAACAGAAGCAAAGGAGCCATGATGAGGTGGACAGTGAGGGCCAGGATGGCTGAGGTCCTGTGGTAGGCAGATAGCAGAAGTGGGGGACAGGTCAGGCAGAGCTGGTGCTGCCATCATTTAGGGACTTGGAATTGACTCTGGTAGCAAGTCCTCTCTGTGCCTTATGTTGGTGTCTCTTTGGTTTTTACGTTGTTTAATACTAAGTTTGAAACAGAAAATAGTGTATAGTCACCCATATACTTCAGCTACCACCCCAGTGTGTCAACACACTTTACTCTTTTATCTTTGTTTTTGTTTAATGCGTGCTTTTTAGACAGGGTCTCACCACGTAGACCTGCTGCCTGGAACTTGCTATGTAAATCATACTGGCCTCAACTCACAGAGATCTGTCTCTGCCTCCTGAGGGTTGGGATTAAAGGAGTGTGCTACCATGCCCAGCCTTGCAGGAGGCACAGCGTTTACTGGAATGAGTTGAGGGTATAGCTTGTTGAGTTGGTGATATCGGGTATTGGTTTGTGGCCCTGATACCCTCCTTGAAGATGCCCTCAAGGTGACTCATGCCTTTGGATCTGGCCTGGTGCCTCAGACCAGTGGGTTGAGAGCACACCACAGGTGTAGAATAGGAGGGAGTGTTGATCCCTACAACTAGTTAGGAAGTGAGGATACAGGTGAGAGAAGGAGAAGGGTCTGCGAGGAATGGGCTCTCAGGAGGCCCTCCTTACTTTACCTGTCCCCCACAGCGACCCACCACGGGCCCACCATGTGGGCAGGCACCAACTCAGGCTCTGTGTTTGCCTATGCTCTGGAGGTTCCAGCAGCCACAGCAGGTGGTGAAAAGCGGCCTGAGCAGGCAGTGGAGGCTGTACTGGGCAAGGAGGTACAGCTAATGCACCGGGCACCTGTGGTGGCCATTGCTGTGTTGGATGGCCGTGGCCGCCCACTGCCTGAGCCCTATGAGGCTTCCCAGGACCTGGCACAGGCGCCTGACATGCAAGGTGGGCATGCTGTGCTCATTGCATCTGAGGAACAGTTCAAGGTGAGCTTCTGTCGGGGATGGGATCCATTCAGGCTCCCATCTTGGACCTTTTAGAACCCATGCTCTGCCCATTCCCCTACCTGGTGAGACCTAAACCCCTCTTACTCCATCAAAGAACCTTCAGCCCGTGGAATCCCTGAAGCACTTGGGTGTTTCCTCCAAGGCCTTCTACCTCTCAGCCTCCTCCAAGAATCCATGGGAAGCCCTTGAATCTTGGTACTTATAGAGTGCCCGGCTAGACCATGTGACTATGTCTAGTTGATCTGGCCAAGGGTGGAGATGAGGTACACCATGAAGCCTGGGCTGGGTCTGTACGCACTGGATGGCTGGTTAAGTGAGTGGCATTTTGATATGTACAATTGGATTGAGGCGTGCAGGGCCAGTTGGGTATCTGCAGCTGAGGAGCTTTGTGGTTAGGACTAAGGTGTGTCTAACTCGATGTCTGTCAACAGGTGTTCACACTACCCAAGGTGAGTGCTAAGACTAAATTCAAGCTGACAGCCCACGAAGGCTGTCGTGTACGGAAGGTAGCCCTGGCTACATTTGCCAGTGTGATATCTGAGGACTATGCTGAGACCTGTCTTGCCTGCCTCACAAACCTGGGTGATGTCCACGTCTTCTCGGTGCCTGGCCTGAGGCCTCAAGTGCACTACTCCTGTATCCGGAAGGAGGACATCAGTGGCATTGCTTCCTGTGTCTTCACACGCCATGGCCAGGGTGAGGCAGAACAGGTTGGGAGTGAAAGCTGGGTATGCAGAAAGCCTAGGCCCTGCTTGTGTACCAGGAAGGCTCGGGCTGAGGGCTGGGCAGTGTAGGCCTTTCTTAATCCCTTTTCTCCCATTCACAGGGTTTTACTTGATTTCTCCATCGGAATTTGAGCGCTTCTCACTGAGTGCTCGCAATATCACAGAACCACTCTGTTCTCTGGATATCAGCTGGCCCCAAAATGCCACCCAGCCCAGGTTTGTGAGGAGTGGGTCCCTCAGCCGCCTTGGGTCCTGCACTCCCTGGTGTTAATGCCTGTTTCTGGTTTGGGGAAGGTCCACATTACACTCCCATCTATTTCTGTAGCCATAGGCTTCAAGAATCACCCAAGCTGAGCCAGGCTAATGGGACTGGAAACATCATTCTGGCCCCAGAGAGCTGTGAAGGAAGCCCTAGCTCTGCCCACAGCAAGCGAGCTGGTGAGGGCACAGGGTTGGGGCAGGCATTGGCTTGAGGGAGAGGGGTTAAGTCCTAAGCTCGGTTCCACTGAGCCAGGGATGGAAGCTGCCAGAAGAGGCGAGAGTGCCTGTGTGTGCACACATGTGTCTTGTTGTGGTCTACCGTTAGTCCCTGGACTCTAGGTGCACAGTAGATACTGAGGAGCACTTCTTCCAACAGATACCACAGAACCACTCGAGGCCACACTCTCGCCTGTGTCCATTGACTCAGCTACTAGTGGGGATACCATGCTGGACACGACAGGGGATGTCACCGTGGAATATGTGAAGGATTTCTTGGGGTGAGGCCAGCTGCTCTCTCCCAAGCCTCCATCCCCAGGGCAACTAGGGGTCTTCTTACCCCAGCCCTTCTGATTACTGCCCCTCCCCAGCTCTCCTGAGGACTCTGAGAAGAACCTGCGGAACCTGGGAGCAGATGATGCCTGTCGGGCCTACACTCTTCTGATTAAGTGAGGTGCTGTGAGACAGCCTGGCCCATCACACAGCAGCTGCCATCCCTCACTCCAGCTGGAACCCTGGCAGGCTTCTATAATGGTGTCACTCCTGGAAGTCTAGCAGCCTTCCTCTGGCTCTCAGGCCTAGGGACCCACAGTCATGATTATCACAGTTCAGTGCTAGAAAGGGCCTGGCCTGTGAGCATGGAAGTCCTGTGCATTTACAAGCCACCTCTCACCCTGTGGGTGTAGTTGATGCTCATCCTGTTCACAGAACCCACTTCACAGGAGAGTCACTGAGGCTGATAGGTCCTGCCTGTTGAGCCAGCACACGGACCTTATGTGCCCCTACCACATCTTGCTATGGACCCAGCCTAGCTGGAGACTAGAGCTCTCTGGACCTTCGTAGCTAGTGCCTCTGCAGCCTACATAGGGTGCAGATAACTAACCATACCCTCTTCTACTTGGTACCCTCCCAGCAAGCCCATCTCAGGCAGTCACTGAAAGGGCCTGCCTACCCTGCAGGCTGGAATGGCCTGGGTTTGCTCCCTTAGCCATCACCATCTGTCGGTCTTGCCTAGCCCCTTAACACGACCTGTCTTACTGATGCTGGGCCCTGAACACATCCCCAGCTTTAAGGTCAACTGGAGGGGGTGTGCAAGCATCCTCTCTCTTGCACTCCATACTGTATTTCCTTTCTCCTCAAGCAGAGTATTTTTCTAACGCCTGGACTGCGCTGGCCAGTCATTTCTAAAGCAGTTTTGGTACTTGCTCCTGGCCTGTGTGTATGCTCATGTGACTGGAAACTGCTGGGCATCATGACTGAAGCCGGTCAGAGGTGTGTGTGCACGTGTGTGTGTGTGTGGCAGTGAGGATGGGCTTCCCTGTAGATGCCACCTTCGGCTTTTCTGTCTTTTTTAAAAAAACTAGTTGTTTTAATATTAAAAGTACTGATTTTTTAATATTGAAAATAAAAGCATTTAATATCTTTTAAACTACATCTGCACACAAGTAGACACACTGGTGGGCTTTGGGCTGTGTGCTGCTTGCAGGATGTGGGTAGCTGAAGCAAGTAGGTACTTGGAGTCTGAGGTCCTAGGTACTGCCTAGGCTGGGGCTTGGCGGAACGTGCTCCAGGCATGGAAACAGCGGGTGAAGGCGCGCTGCTCATTACCTTTGCGGACCAGGCGCAGGCGGCGTGGCCGCTCGTGTTCTTTAGAGCGTGTGTGCTGGATGTACACCTGGTAAGGAAAACAGTAGACCTGGGTAGTCCTCTAAGTTCTGCTGGACTGACCACAGTGCCCCTTCCCAGATGTCTGTCCAGGGTGATGGAGGGACAGGTAGTTCTGAGCCTGCCCGACCGGCTTCAGTGCTCTCCCTTCCTTACCTGGCAAGCCTTCAGACCCAACTTGATCTCCACTTGGCTTGTCTGGGTCCCAACCCACATGTAGACCTGAGAACACAGAGGATGAGATGGTCATGTGGGTTCCTTGGCCTTTTGGTGTTTTATAGTGCTAAAAATTGAGCCCAGGGTCTTTGCATATGATGCTCAGGTACTCCACATGTGGCTGGTGGGAAGGCTGCCCTCTGGCCCCGGTATTCCCATCTACAACTTCTCATCTTAATATAGCAGGCAGGATCTGAGGTGGGCGAATGTCTCACTTCTTGGCCATTGTCTAGCAGCATGATGTCATCGTCTGCCAGGTCATCTTGGCAAAAGTCAGAGCATTTCTCAGTCACTGCGAAGTAACCCTTCTCATTGGAGCACCTGAGGCAACAGCCAAGGTGAAAGGCGAGGTTAGAAGGAGGAGTCACCTAAAGAGCCTCTTTTGCATCATGTACTTTGTGTCATCGTCATAGGCCTTGTGTGTCCCAATGCCTACACAGAAGCTAGAGGAGGGATGAGGGGCACTCACCTGAAGAGCCTCGTGTGCTTCATGTACTCTGCGTCGTCATCATAGGGTTTCTGTGCGCCAATGCCTACCCAGAAGAAGTTCTCTGGCTCCTCACCTTCGTTGATGACCTGTGAGAAGGGCTGGTGAGCCAGGGCCCTCATCTGCTCTCACCTTCTGCCTGCCCCCACCCCTGTCACCTGTTTGCTGTAGGAGGCATCAAACATGGTGTTCAGGATGTCTTCTGCCAGCTTGGCTTCGTCAGGATCTGATGCCCGGCCCACCCAGGCATATACAATGCCTTGGTTGTCCTCGCTTTCAAAGGGGACCTGGGCATGCACAGGGGCTTAGGTGAGCTCGGTTCCTACCCACACCCTGCTCTGCTGTCCTGCCCGCAGCCTCACCTTGAGGATGAAGCAGAACTCAGAGTTGAGAAGGCTGGAGTCAGTGTTGATCTGGATGCACCTGGGGGAAAGGGGAGTCAGCAGTGTTACCCCCACCATGGAATCCTGCCCCTCTCCAGGCCAGGTACTCACGGGTGCAGAGGGCACTGCCATTGGTGCGGATCTGATAGAGGGTTGGCTGAAGAGTGCCCTGGGCTGCCTTCCTCTTGCCCCGGTGGATAATGAACTTTCTTTTGAAATGGGACAGGAACTTGGGGTTCTCCTGCTGCTGTGTCATGCGTACTACCTGGAGATCACAAGTGCTGGGTAGTTCCCTAGACCCTGCCTCCCTCTTCAAGGGTCAAACCTACTCAGGTCTGGTTTGATCATACTACCATCCCAACCATAGGCTGTGGGGCACAGTTCAGGGCTTGTGTGTGTGCACACCTCCAGCTTGCCAGGGAAGAGGCTCTCAAACTTCTTCTGAAGACTGAATGTGAAGGTAAGCCAGCCCATGTTGGAGGCCTCCCGGCCCTGCCAGAAGTACACGATGCACTGAAAGTCCTCCTCTGGCTGCTTCTCCTCTGCCTCAGCTGCTGCTTCCTCCCCTTCTCCACCCTCTGCTGAGGCTTTCCCCTCCTTGTCTTCTGTCTTCTCTTCCTCATACTCCACGGGTACCCAGTACCTGTGATTTAAACAGTGGTGAGCAAGGGCTATACAGGGAAAGAACAAGAGGCTGAGGTTTTGTTCTGGCACCTGCAGAGGAAGACATAGCAGTCCTGTGTGTAGAAGTGGCCAAACTCCTCCTCTGGCAGTCGGGTGAACTTGCGGCCCTCCAGCACGAAGCCCTCCATGCCATCCAGGTCCTCATTCCACTCCTCCATCAGCTGCTCTGCCTGTTACCCCGGGCCCCAAGTGGATCTGAGCACCATGCTGTGCAGAGCCCTGCCTTCTCACACACCTCCCCCTCACAGGGACCCCAACCTCAGCCAGTGGCATTGGTGGCTGCCGAGGTAGGAAGAGTGCAGTGAGGTCAGCCTTCATCTGGTCTTTTTTCTCAGTGTCACGCTTCACCTTCCCAGAGAGTCCCGGGCCCTGCAGCACAGCCTCTGCATTTCGTGTGTAGTCCACTGTCAACACATCATCCCAGTTTTTGAACTTGGCCTTGAACACCTGTGTTGAACAGTATAATGCCATAACTGGAGAGAGGTTCAGCACCACTAAGGTTACAGGCTGGAGGAATCAAGCAAGGCTTAGAAAAGCTGGTTAGCACTCAAGGGGTAGCGTCTAAACTAGAGCAAGGGCTTGGCGAGGTGTAGCTTAGCAAAAAGGACAGGCTGTAGAGTGGGTGGTTCTGCAAAGCTAAGTGGATTGGGGGCACCTCTGTAGTATAGCTGGCCAGCAGTAGAGGGGTTAGGGCATGATGAGCAAGCCTCTGGGTGTGGGGGTATCATACCTGCGCCTCGGTGCCCTCCAGGCTGCGGCTGACCACAGTATGTCGTGGCCGGTGTAGCATCCCACACAGCTCCTGGCCCAGTTTGAGTGCAGCGGCACGCACTAGGCGTGGGGACTTGCGGCCAAGCCAGATGAATACATCAGACCAGCAGTCCAGGATATACACGCATCGTGTGTCCAGCAGGCTCTGCAGCTGTAAGACAAATGGCTGGAGGTGAGCACTGGGCCAGCACAGAACTGCACAGGACCCCTGCCCAGCCGCCGCCGCCGCCACCTCCTCACCAGCCTCATTCCTGGCAGCAGCTCCACCTTGGGCCGTTTCTTGTGTTCCACTGAGAGCTTGTAGTTGATCTGCGGAAGCTCCAGGTAGCCCAGACCCAGGCCCACCTGGCAGGGAGAATTGACGAGAATGGAGACCCCCCACGTCTGGGGCCTGGCTCCCCACCAAGCTGTTTTCCCTTCAAACTGAATGGCATTTTAAAGAGCTCTTAAAAATGGAAGGGTTCAGTGTTTGTTGGCTTTTTTCCTAGTGCAGGAGGCAGTACCAGGGTTTTGCCTACACCAGGCAAGTGCTCTGCTCCAGAGTCCTCCTCCAAGCCAGTGGAAGGGCATTTTTTAAATACTTTTTTTTTTGAGGTAAGGTCTGTGTAACCCTGGCTGGCTGTCCTGGAACTCACTCTGTCTGTAGACCAGGCTGGCCTCAAACTTAGGTGTGCATCACCACTGTCCAGCTTTTAATTGCTATTTTTTAAAAAAGGCTTTTATATTTATTTTATTTTATGCATACAGAGTGCTCTATCTTCACGTGTGTCTACATGCCAGAAGAGGGCGTCAGATCCCAGTTTAGGTGGTTGTGAGCCACCATGTGCTTTTGGGAATCGAACTCAGGACCTCTCTGAAAGAGTAAACAGTGCTCTTAACTGCTGAGCCATCTCTCCAGCCCTGCTATTTTTAAGTATACACATTCTGCCTGTATGTATTTGCATCACATGTATCCTTCTTGCCTATGGAGAGAGGCAGTACTGTACCCCTGCAGTGAGAGCCGCCATGTGGGTCCTGGTGCTTGACCCTTGGTCCTTTGAAGAACAAATGCCTTTAACCACTAACCAGGTTATCTCTAGCTGGTCTGGAACTTGCGATGTAGACCAGGCTGGCCTCAAACTCAGAGATTCGCCTGCCTCTGCTGAGATGAAAGAGTATGCACCACCATGCCCAGCTGGATGGGTATTTAAATACAAGTTTTCCTTGCTTGCTTAATCTAGATCCTTACTGTTGTTTCTGATTTCTTGTCTCTTTCCTGCTCATAAGAACCTTAGTCTCCTGCCATTCATGAAACTAAGGCAAATGTTCAGCTCTGGGACTTCTGGTCTACCTTCTAGAAGAATATGCTAGCTCCATCCTCAAAGCTGCATTCCAGATCTGAGCTTCTCCTTCAGTGATAGATGCCCTCCCAAAGCCCACAGCAAAACCAATGTACTGACCTCAGGCTTGCTTTGTACCCAGCACCAAGACTCACCTTGTATAGCTTGGGCTGAGGTGGCCAAAAGTCATCAGGCACATGCTTCTTGATCTCAGAGGGCTCCCCACCCAGCACATCCCAGAACCCTGGGGGCTCTTGGCCCTGCACCAGGAGTGTGATTTCTGCCTTCCCTTTCCGCTCATTCTTGTTCATTTTCTCTGCAAAGAGTCTAAGGACAGATGCAAAGCCCTCAGCAAGGCCATGTTGTTCTTAGAGGATGCCTTCCTTTGCCCAGAACATTCCTTAAGATCCATCTACCTGGCCTTAGTGGTGCTGCTCAGTGTGGCCTGGGCCCCCCGCCATACATAGATGTCCAGTCCTTGGTCCAGGAGAAACACAAACCTAGATAGGACAGGAAGAGCTATGATGTAACTCCCTGTCTCTGACCCAAAAGATGGGGCTCTGGTCCCCTTTTTGGGCAGACCTCAGGCTTTTCTGCCAAGCTCTGAGAAATTAACAAGGGTTGCTTCTTTATAGGTGGGAAGGCAACTTCGGACAAGCCCCTCTGCCTCCTCTCATACCAGGGAGCTCACCTTGGATCTAGTGAGGACCCCTTGAGGGGCACAGGCTCCAATTTGATGTTCTTTTTCCCATACACACGGTACATCCTGGGGAGCAGAGCAAGGATGATCCACTGTGGGCACCCAGGTCCACCTGACTTTAACACCCTTGCTTCCACCCAACCCCAGCAGTCCAGCCAATACCACCCATCTCTGCATGAATACCTGGTAACATAGTGTGTATCTTCCACAGTATAGAAGCCACTGGCTGTCCCGCCTTCAATGTAGGAGATGTCATTGTCAAACACCTATGTGTGTGAGGACGGTTCATCATTGAGTTGTTCCCTGCCCCACCAAGTACCTGCCAGGCTTGGCAGAGTTTACACAGCTGAAGTGTGTGTACAAATCTACAGTTCCTCTAAACAGGATGAGGTATATACTGGAGCACAGGGCTGCACAAAACTGTCCCAAATGGAAGAGTCTGAGCAGCGTTTATGGAAGCCTGCAAATCTGGGGGCCTAGAGTAAACTCTCCAGCTGCATGCTATATCTCTCAAGGGAACCCAGCTGGTAGTAGGGGAAAGTCAGTTTGCCAACTGGCTTTGTGGTTTATTTTTAGGTTTGGCTCTGCCCTTAACCCTGAGCCTGTAATCCACCCCAACAGCTCTTGGTCCCAGCCCTATCTCTTAGCTACATTCCTTACCTGTCTATCAGCTTCCAAAGCAATCTGCCACTCCCTCCCCCTCAGCTGCAGATTCCAGGATCTGACCACCTTAGGCTTCCCAGACCTCACCTTGCTGTCTGAGGTCTCTTGTTACTACCTTTGGCCTCAGCTCCCTGCCCCACCTCTGTACGCGTGGCCCGCTCTCCCTTCTATCTGTGTCTCTGGCTGCACCTCTGTACATGTGGCCTACTCTCCCTTCTCTGTGTCTCTGGCTGCACCTGCAGGAACTCCTCACTCTCGTCGCCCATCTCCTCTCGAACAGTACGGCACTCAGCACCCAGGTAGTTGCGCAGGTTGACAGCGTGAATGGCAGAACAGGCTTTCTTGTCAAGTGTGGCCTCCCCGCCAATCCAGTAGTAGATTTCCCAGTTCAGGGAGCCACTGTCATCCAGGAAGGTCTGAGGAGACCAAAGAATCAGCCATGAGGGCCTTCCAGGCTACATGCATGGCTACCACTGCATCAAGTCCCAAACCTGGCCTGCCACCTCCCCCCTGGCCTCACTGCATCACTGTGCAGAACACCAGGAGCTAGGCCCACCTTGAGTACAATGTAGCAGTCAGCCTCATAGAATTTGCCATGGAAGGCTTCCTCCACTAGCACGGGCACAAAGTTCTCAATTTGCCAGATAGTCAAACCAGGCAGCTGGCCCACATCCTCCGTAAAGAACTCCGAGTAGTCGAGGCGTGGCTTCTCCAGGCCCTGGTCCCAGCGCCGTACCTTCCCTCCGGGTGCCTGGGCATCTATGCTTTCCTGGGGACATAGGAGCAGGATTTGACTCTACTGAGACACTAAGACTGGCCTCTTCCTGCCCTCAACACAAGGCTTTTGCATTAGCTATTCTCTGCTCAGGGCCCCTCTTCCTTCTGAGAGTTCACACTTGCCCAGTCCAGCCCTGACCTGACTTACCTCTTGGTTTTTGTTTTTCTCCTGAGCAACGTCTGACATGCCCTTTAGCACTTGCTTGGCCTGGACATCCTGTGCTGTGTCCTTGCGCCTCCGTAGCCGCATCTTGCGAGCCAAGGGGTCCTTTGACCCGCTCCCTACTAGCATGGGAGGTGCAAGCATCTGAGTCATTGGGTTGGCTACTGGACATTCAGCCAGAGGCCAGCCCCACCCTTGGATCCGAGGTGCAGAGGGATAAGCAGAAGTCCAGAGAAGTGCCCTTGCTCCTGGGCAGAGCCCATTCTACTCACCAGCTGCAGCAGCAGCCACCGTGGCCGGGGAGGCGCCCGCCAGCCTCAGCTGGTTCTGCAGGGAGAAGTCAATGTTGTACCACTCAGCAGTGTGGTCAGCAGGCTTGGGCGGCATGACCAAGTTGGGGTTTTCCCGAATGTCCAGGACCTGTTAAGTGATCAGAGGTGCTGCTGCTCAGGACACTCACCTCAGTCTATAGCTGGGACCAGGAACCAAGGTCTGACCCTGGCCCCTCTGCAGTGCTCTCCCCAGTAGCACTGCCCCTGGAAGCCTACTGCTGGGCCTCTCACTTTGAGATACAGACACACCCCTGCTCCATCTTTCCTGATACCCTGTCTCCACTCAACACTGGCCCAGACTGTCTGACCTCGATCTCTGTCAGGAAGTGGATGGCCTCAGGAAGGGTCACCAGGCGGTTCTTGTTCAGGACGAGTTTCCTCAGCTTTGGGCACCTGTAAAGACAGAGCCAGACAGAGCCTTAGGGGATATGCTGTTACAATTAGGGCCAAGTGGAAAAAGTCTTCCCAATTCTTTATCTTACAGCAAGGGATTCACATGATGACTAGGGATTTTCAGAAGAGGATGGGACCCACACAAATATGGTGCTAAAGCCTTTCTGACCTAGACCCTGACATTAGCTTCCTAAAAGGTACTCTGGGAACCCCAAGTTGGATGTGGGATGGGATCGGGCCTCATCCCTAAAGGCAAACCAGTCATTAGCAGGATGCAGGCAGATCACTAAGCTTGAGCTTCCCCCAAGCCCCGACCCAGCCTGCCCAGTACCTGCAGAGACTTTCAGGAATCAGTTCTAGGTTGTTGTTAGCAGCCATGAATTCCTCCAGGCTGGTGAGCTTGCCAATGCCAGAAGGTAGCCCATCAAAGTCCAGCTTGTTGGAGTTCAGGTACAGCTTCTTCAGCTTGGTGAGCTTGCAAATGGCTGACTGGAGAGGCAGGGCATCAGTTAGAACAGAATCAGCACCTGTGCTTAGCCCACCCGATGTCCCAGGCACAGGCTCACAGGCAGGGAGGTGAGCTGGTTGCGAGACAGATTCAAGGTCTCCAGGTGCACCCACTGGTCGATGCACAAGGACAGCTCTGCAATCTGGTTGCTACTGAGGTTGAGGCGGTGCAGGTTGGGGAGGGTGTACAGGCACTCCGGCACCCTTGTCAAGTCATTGCACGACAGATCCACATCTGGGACATTGGAGGGAGGGGCACATCAGTTAGGACCCATACAGCAGCCATCAGGGACAAGCCTCAGTGTGAATTCCAACTATTCTACCAACAGGTTGTGTGGTCTTAGGTAACTTGTATGATCGGCAGTTTCTACGTTTGAGAACTTCTCATAGCAGGTGTCCTAGTGACAGAAACCCAATGGAAATAGACCACTGTGTGCAGAACTGTAATCTCAGCACTTGAGATGCTCAGATGGGGGACTGCTATGAGTTCAAGGCCAACCTGCCTACACAGTGAGTACCAGGCCAGGCAAGGCAGCCAATCACACAGCAAGGCCCTACCTAACACATCTATGAGACGTGGCTGAAGAAGCAGGACTTAGCTCCTTAATTCCCAAGGAGGTTGGTAAGCTCAAAGGGGTGAAAATGTTAGGGGCTTCCCAGACAGTCCAGACCTGAAAGGTTGTTCAGGCCCTCCAGGCTGGTGGGGAGGTTGTTCAGGGTGCGTTGAGTGTTCCTCAGATGCAGGGTCTGTAGGGCCATCATGGCTGGGAGCTGCCTGTGAGGGAAGGAGGTGCCACCCTAGGGTAAGTCCACTCAAGGGGTGTAGCTAGGGATGGAGTGGACAAGAGGGCATGGCCAAAGAATGAGGCATGATGTTTAGCAAGCACAGGCCAGTGCTGAGGCCTGAGGCCTAGGATGGGAAGTCAGGACTCCTAGGAAGCAAGGAAAAGCAAGGCGCCTACCGGAGCTGTGCATGCAGCAGCGGGTTTCCATTTAGCACCAGGGTCTGAAGGTGCACGAGGCGGCGCATTTGAGGGGGAAGGCTCTCCAGGCGGTTCTCACTGAGGTCCAGGTACAGCAAGTCCGTGAGGTTGATAAACAGCTGATTGGGGATGGAGTCAATGCTGTAGTGGGAAGGGGAAAGACTGAAAATCAGTCCTCTATCCTACCTGGCTCTGCACTTTGGCTCTGCCCTGCCCACCTGGCTCTGCACCTGGCTCTGCCTTGCCCATCTGGCTCTGCACTGTCCACCTGGCTTTGCCCTGCCCACCTGGCTCTGCACTGTCCACCTGGCTTTGCCCTGCCTACCTGGCTCTGCACTGCCCACCTGGCTCTGCACTGCCCATCTGGCTCTGCACTGTCCCACTGGCTCTGCACCTGTCCACCTGGCTTTGCCCTGCCCCCTGCATGCCCTTGATGCTCCCCAGCACCTGTTATGGCTGAGGTTGAGCACCAGCATGTTCTTGGCATTTTCCAGCTCCCGTGGGCATTCTGTCAACTGGTTATGGCTCAAGTCCTAGGGAGCAGGGACAAGGTTAGACCAGGGTGCCCACCTGCCCCCATGCCTCTGCCATACCCAGGATCTGGCAGGACACTGAACACAGAGTGACAAGAACATTCAGGCCAGAGGGAAAAGATTTTGAGTGGAAAGGGGCCTGGGTTAGGGAACTGCGTGCACCAGTGATGTGGGCTCAGCATTGACCACTCTAAGGGATGATGGCGGCCCTCGAGGCTGTTATCATAAGAGAGGACTGAATGACTGGGCATCACGGGAGCCAGATGGGCAGATAACAACTGACCAGAACGGAGAGATCATCCAGCTTGAAGATATCATCGGGAACTCCAGAATTCTTCAGGCTGTTGGCCCGAGCTACAATGGCCTAGGAGTATAAGGAAAGAATTTGTGATCCTCATTTTCTGCCCTTAGAGAGAAGCACAGGCCAAGTGGGATGCTTCTTTAGAAACTGGAGGCCGGGTCTGAGTATCCTCCCTCCTCTGACCTTTGCTCACACACTCCGTCTGGTGGGCTCTTCCCAGCCTCCCAATGAGTGCCTCTTCAAACTTTAAAACCCAGTGCCACTGTGCCTCCAAGGCCAACATGGGGGCCTCAGAGTTGTGGTACTGGAATGGAAGCCCAAGGCTTTGCGTGTGACAAGCATGCATGTTGTCACCGGACTGTATACCTACTCACCTGGTTTTTCCCAAGACAGGGTCTCATGATGTAGATCCTAAAACTCAATGTGTAGACCAGGTTGGCCTCAAACTGAGAGATCCACCTGCTTCTGCCTACCGAGTACTGAGATTAAAGGTGTGAGCCACTACATTCAACTCCGGTTTTTATTCTCAATTAAGGTTAATTAATTCTAGCTTGTCCAGCTGGACCTTGAAGTCACTTGGTAGCCCAGGAGGTCCTGAACTTTCTGTTTATCTACTTTAGCCTCTCATAGCTGGAATTACAGTCTCTATGCCACTGGCTAAGCAAAGTGCATTTGTTTCCTTTTATGTATATGTGTAAATGCCTGCATGTATGTCTGTATCCTATGTACAGCCTAATTCAGTCACTGCAGGCTAGTCATGGCCTTGACAGGCTGGGGCAAGCCAGCTAACTCCCCAGCTATGTGATACTAGATAAGTCACTTCATCATCATTGTGTACCCCTGAAACTTCCCTTAGATGTGTCTAAGTTTGAGCCAAAGGCTGGGGTTAGGGGAACAGTGACTGCTCTTGAGTCTTGAGTCTAATGCAGCAAGAGCCATGTCTACTGTTGTTTTGGTTTGGTTTGGTTTGGTTTTGGTTTCTTCCACACAGAGTTTCTCTGTGTAGTCCAGGTTGCACTGGAACTCACTCTGTAGACCAGGCTGGCTTGAACTCTGAGATCCACCTGTCTCTGCCTCCTGAGTGCTGGGACTAAAGGTGTGCGCCACCACTGCTCAGCCATCTATTTTCTTAAGTGCAAGCTACCTGCTGGAGGAAAGGGAGGAACTTGCCAAAGCTACTTGGCCAGTGTGATGATGTGGGTCACAACGGTCCCCATGGGCACATATATTTAAATGCTTCGTCCCCAACTGGTGAAACTGGGAAGGGTTAGGAGATGTGGTCTTATTGGAGGAGGTGTCACTGAGGGCAAGCTTTGAGGTTTCAAAAGCCCACACCATTCCCAGCTGGTTCTTTTGGCTTCATGGTTGTCTCAACATGAGTTCTCAGCTACTGCTCCAGTGCTATGCCTGCCTGACGCCATGTTCCCCGCACTGTGATGGTCATGGACTCTAACCCTTGGAACTGTGAGCCCCCAAATGAAAGTTGCCTTGGTCCTGTGCTTTGTCACAATGATGGAAAAGTAACTAAGCCAGTTAAGTGGCAAAACTCTGGTTTAGAGTGATGGGGACCGAGTCCAGATCCGGGTCCCTGAACGTCTTGGGGTTCTGGCCCTTTGAAGGATAATCCTGACTGAAGCCTGTAAGGCTGGCCAGGACTTGATTTTCAGGCCACCTTCTGGGTCTAGTCAGACCAGCTACACTGCTGCCTGGGGGTGACTTCTGTGTGGCCTGGGGTCTTTACCTCTGTGAAAGGTTAGAAGCACACACGACACACTAACATGGCCTAACACCATATTCTGCCTACACTGCTGTGTTCACAGCTGTCTAAAGAGGTAGTGGGCTTTGGAATGTCCTCGCTTTTCTCTCAGAAAGTTCTCCCATTCATACGAGCTCCTGCACACAAGAGTAATGGTGTCCTCTTGCAGCAGCACAGGCACAGAGGGGAGGAGGGCAGAGACGCTGGCCCGTGGCTGACCCATAGCAGCCCTGGCCAATACTCACCCGAAGTGAAGGCAGGCTGGACAGTTCCCCATGCAGCGTGGTCAGATTGTTGTGGCTCACAGACAGGTGCTCCTGGACAGGACAAGAGTCAGAGGCTCAGGTCGGGGCCTAAGGTGTCCGGCCGCTGCCTGCTGGCCCTGTGACTCTGCACTATCTGGGATGGCCATCCCAACAGTCCCCTGTCCTTTACACACCCTCACCTGCCTTGCATACCTCCCGGGTGAGGTGCCCATCCCCCCTCCATCAGCTTTGCCCACAGCTATTTCTGTTTTCTCTCTACAAGACTCCCCTTTTTGAAGGGTATGCCCACCTGGCCTAGCCGGGACAACAGGGACCCTCCCCGCTGCCCATGGCCCTTACCAGCTTCTGCAGAGCCGCTAGTTCTTCGGGCAGGTAGCAGAGGCCTGTGCGGTTCAGCTTTAGCCATCGCAGGCTGGTCATAGCCTTAACATTCTCAGGGAAGTAGCCGCCCTGGTGGGGGGCAGTAAGGAGAGGACAGTCTAGGAGATGAGTGTCCCCTCCCATCACCTTCTGTGGTCCCCAGAGAAATACTTTGTATTTCTATTTCTTACTCACCAAATGGCACTAAATGAAAGCCCCCCGAAAGACAAAAGTACTGGCCCAAATATGTCTCTCCAGCTGGAGTCTGTCCCAGGGAGGCTCTGGTCTGTTTCAAGGGCTACTCGGCGCTCCACTGTGCTTAGTGGCACTCACATTGCTTTGCCTGCTGTTCCAGGCAGTTTGTCTGTCTGGGATGAGATTGCCCCTGACACTCCCCAGATTGCACTAAGAGCCCAGCTCCCCACTGTTCCTCACACAATCTCATTCATTCATTCATTCATTCATTCACTCATTCATTCCTCACATTCACAGCATCCTTGGCCTTTTGGTTTGTTTGTTTGTTTGTTTTTCAAGATAGGGTTTCTCTGTGTGTAGCCTTGGCTGTCCTGGAACTCACTCTGTAGACCAGGCTAGCCTCAAACTCACAAGAGATCTACCTGCCTCTGCCTACTGAGTGCTGGAATTAAAGGTCTGTGATACCACATCAGGCTATGGTTTTGTCCCCCCTGCAACCTCTAATTACACAGTTTCTCTGTGTAGTCCTGGAACTCATTCTGTGACCAGACTGGCTTCTAACTCAAGAGATCTGCCTGCCTCTGCCTCCACACTGTTGGGATAAAAGGCATGTGCCACCACCTCCTGGCTACACCTGGCAGTTTTGACATCTGAGCAGCATGAAGCGTAATTGCCTTTTGCTACCGTTTCCTCCTCCTCCCCCAGTCACATTCCCCAAGGTAACTCAGATATTCCAAGTCGAGAGAGACTATAGAGACCACAGGTGAGGGTGGTGGGAATGTGGACAGGATAAAGTGATGACAACTGTGTACAGTGTCAAACATATGTCCATGTGCAGGTGAACACGGGAGAAGCCCACTTCCTTCTGCGTTCCCTAATCTGACATCTAAAGGGACAGACGGCAGGCAGTGGAGAAGGAGGCCCAGGCCTCTGAGCTGTCCTTCGGGTCCAGCTTTCCTCTCTTTGGGTCTGAGATTAGCTGGTACATTTTTTTTTTTTTTTTTTTTTTTTTTTAAGTCAAGACAGGGTTTCTCTTTGTAGCTATGGGTGTCCCGGAACTTGCTTTGAAGACCAGACTGCCCTCGAAATCAAAGATCCACCTGCCTCTGCCTCCCGAGGGCTGGAATTAAAGGCATGCACTACCACGCCCATAGCCGGGCTCTTTACAGTCAAGAACCAGGGCTGCTGGTTGTCTGTCCCCTTAGCCCATCAGTCTAGCAGTTGCGCAGACGTGCCGCCTAGGACCTCCCGCACCTGTCACACTCCTTACTAACAGATCTCTTTCCATTACACGCCTCCAAACGGGCTGTTCCTAAGCCCCTAGGGCTGAAGAGAACCCCCGGTTGGCGGAGGGAGAAGTGACGTCTCGAAACCACAGTGTGGGGCGGTGGCTGGCTAGGGCGTATTCGCTCGGTGGCATGGGGTCAGGTTCGCGGCCTGAGGGCTCAAATCCCGCGTGGCCCCAGACCCCGGAGCCCCGGCCCAGGTCTTCCGCCGCGGGCGGGGCAGGCCCGGGAAGACTCGCGGAGGCCCGCCCGCCCGCCCCGCCTGCCGATCCCGGAAACGCAGGGGGAGCGGCCCGGAGAGACGGCCAGGGGTCACCCTTCCCCTTCCTCCCCAGCTAACCTTGAAGTCGTTGCCGCTGAGGTCCACGCCGCGCACGAACGGCAGCACCCCGGTGGCCTCCATGGTGGCGCAGCTTTCCTACGGGCAAGGAGGACGCGGGGCGGCCGGGAGCCGCGGGCTGGGTCAGCGCCGGCTCCGCCCCTTTAGCCCGCGCGCGCCTCCTCCCGGCCGCGGCCTCTGCGGGAAGTGCTGCTAGGCGACTCCCAGAGCTGCAGGCCTCTCCCGGACCAGAGTTCTAGGACAGGAGAGGCCTGCAGGGGTCCCGCTGGAGATTATCACCACTTCCAGTCTCCAGTTGCAACGTGGAGGGTGGGGCCCAGGCACTGTCGCTTGGGCTGCTGTAGCCCCTGGAGCTGGCCGTGACCCCGGAGAGATTGTGGTACCAACGTCAGGGACACAGGCAGTTTGTGTGTGAGGGATCGGTGGTGGTGGTGAGACTTCCGGGTCTTTGGGGCCTAGCCCTTCAGCTTCTGGACTCAACTTTGCTCATGTGTAACATGCTTCCCAAAGTTGCCAGAAGCAGGTGAGTACTCAGCATGTGGCACCTTAGAGAGCAGGATGCACAAACACTCAACATTCTCCCTTGGCATCACGACTCCAGCCACTGTTCTTTATTGGCTTGTTTCGTGCTCTAGAAGACCAGCGTCATCTCTTGGACCAAGCTGCTAGTGGCCATCATGTCCTGGTCAGCACACGGTAGGTTTCCCATAAACAGACACAGTTGTTCTCTGGGTGTACAGAGTCTGGCATCCAGTGTTTCAGGAGAGAAGAGACTGAGTTGGCACGACAGGTGGCAAAGCTCTTTTCCTATTGTGTGCCAAGCAGGCCCAAAAGAAATGAGACCACCAGTAATTCTCGAGGGGCGAACTTGAGAGGCAGAATGTGGGCGTTTGGGCTAAGTGAAGTTTTGTCTGCCTGGCTCACCAAGAGACCATAAGCTCAGAAAGCTTTCTCCACACTGAGGCTCCCATTACAAGTACACACAAGGTCAGAGGTGAGGCTAAGGCACGACTGCTGAGAATTCAATGCCAATTGCGGCTTTAATGTGAGGCCCTTTCTCAACAAAACAAAACAAAACAAAAAACTCCAAAATAAATAACTAGACCAAACCCTGAATGACTGTCACACTCACCACCTCCCCCACCTTGCGCTAACAACAGAACCTTGCGCCTTTAAATCCGGAGTGTGCCTGTGGTTTCCGCCCCCGACGGTCCAGGGGCGTGCCTGGCGATCATTGGCTGAGCTGCTGAGTTTTGAGCACGTGTGCGCAGGAGTTGTGCGCTCGGATTGGAGCGAAGGCCTGCTTATCCAGTGTGCCTTTCGGGTCACTTGCCGCCCCGGGGCCTCGGCGGCGTTCGGTTCCCGGGGTTTGGACGTTCCATTCCTAGGCGGGTCCTGGTCCTCCAGGGTCCTATTCGCCGCGTCCTTGGGTCGATGAACTGACGCCCGGACGCAGGTACCGCTGCAGAGCACGGGCGGCCCGGGGTCTCCCAGCACTGGGAGTGGCACGCATCCCAGTGCAGGTGGGGGCGTGGCCTGTGGTCACTGCGGTGGGAGGGAGGACTTGAGGACTGAAGATCCGAGTTCGAATCCCAGCGGTGCCTCTTCCCGACTTGGGTATTGCCCATGATTTCCAGGGCCTCATGACTTCCCTCTTGAATAGAGCCTTTTGTATGTGGTCACACGTTTCTGCTCAGCCCTGATACAGGGCAATCCAGCTTTGGCCCAAGTGGAAGACCAGGTGACATCCAGGCTGTGAAGAGTCAGGTTTTTTGTTTTTTTTTGTTTTGTTTTGAATAGTGGCTCTGTTTTGCAGCCCCGACTGTCCTCAGTGTGTAGACCAGACTTGCCTCGAATTCAAGGAGGTCTGACTGCCTCTGCCTCCTGAGTGCTGAGATTAAAGGCCTGCAGCACCACACAGGGCTTGAGTTGGTTATATTTAACCACCTATTTTATTCCCTTCTTACTGGAGTTTGACTACAAGACCCCTCAGGTGTAGGGCTGAGTCCCAGTTTAGACAGGTGTTAGATTGTAAGCCCCTTCAGTTTGCAAAGTGCCTTACTGGTCTGAGGGCAGTCGTAGGTAGGCAGTACCAAAGCAGAGCCGTTTCTGAGCTTGTAGTAGGCCCCCCGGCTGGCCTTTGACCTTGCCAGGCCCGAGGACAGGGTCTTATTTTTAGTCTGGGGAGCATGGACAGGTGTCTCAGCTGAGTCACACAGTGCTGCAGGCTTCAGCTACCCCAGGCATCTTGTCACTTGGCAACTAGGTCCCAAGGCCACCATGGCCCTGAAGGAAGGACTGAAGTCCTTGGTGCCCCAGCAGTCAATGACCTTTCTGGCTTAGTGGACTGGGCCTGGAGATTTCTGTGTCTTTTTTTCCAAGTTCCCAGTCCTCCTCACTGGTGCTATACAGATAAACAGAAGCCCTTGGCTCCAGCCCTTTCCCTCACCTTCTGCTCTCCAACGTTGTTCCAAGCCCATGGGCCCTGGCCAGCCTTTCCTGACTCAGTGCTTATTTAGGGCTGCTTCACTCACTACTGGACCATGGGGCCTTCAGCCTGGTCTCTGAGGGGGTTGCCCTACCCCAGGTAGTTTTCCTGTCAAGATCTGTGGGACCAGAAACTAGGTACCTGAATTTGCTAAGGGTCTATCAAAGGTCTGACAGCCCCTGAGCCTCCCAGGCCGGCTTCCTGGAAACCCATATTGCAAGTCTTTTGGGGCTTTTGGTTACTCCTGACAGGCTTTCACACAGTGTGGCTGTTCTGGGTGGGTCCTCATTAGGAGTGAGAACCTGACTCAGGCATTGGGGGGTGGAAGAGTCTAGAAGCTATGCTGTGAGTCCCAGACCTTAGCACTCAGTTTGTAGAGTCAGGGTGGTGGTGGTGGTGGGCCCTGATTCTCAAGGCCTTGGGATGAAGTCGGGAGAAAGGCCTGGAGGCTTCCTATATGAGCCCTTTTGCAGGGTTTGGAGGCTTGCAGGTTTTCAGGGAGGGGCCTGGCGGTCCCCTGCTTCCCTCCAAGAAATCTTTGAGCAGCCCATTTCTCATGGGTCCTCAGAAACCACGACTGTTGTTATTACTAAGCACCTATGCACGCTGGCCACGAACTACCTCTCTTACAGGTGACCATGGCAGACTTCTCACAGAAGCAGAGGAAACAGGATGGCGGCGAGGGCCTGGGCAGTGTGGTGGACTTCCTCTTGGCTAATGCTCGTTTGGTGCTAGGTGTAGGGGGGCTGCAGTCCTGGGCATTGCTACCCTGGCTGTAAAGCGGGTAAGACCAGGGTGTCAAGGCCTGCCTGAAACCTCCACAGGAGGAGGCCAGACCAGGGGAGCTAGGGGACGGTGGGACTTTTTGAGGTCGGACTGGAACACAGGGCCCCTACTTCTCACCCTAGCTTCCTGGTTTGCTTCCCTCCCCCCAGCTTTGCCATGGCCCCCGATGCTCTGATCTGTGTCACTTTGCCTGTAGCTCATTGACAGGGCCACTAGCCCTCGGGATGAGGATGACACCAAGGGGACGGCTGGAAGGAACTGAGCCTGCTTAGAGCCACGTCACACCAAAAGCTCCAACCCCCTCCTGCCGCCCTCAGCCAGCCCATAGCTCCTGTGTGCCCCTCCCCCTCTGCCCCAGGTAAGTGGCACTGCCTCCCTCTAGTGTGATGAGTCCCCTGTACATGCTCATACCGAAGCGTGGGCTTCACATATTCCTGTTCCCCTTTGGCTTGTGTGCTCCTTGGATGTTTAATGGGTGTTGTAGGTTTGCGTTTTTCTGGATAAAACTCCAGAGCCTCACTTGTACCAAGCAAACGCTCTACCACTGAGTTATACCACAGCCCTGGGATCCTTGTTTTTGCCTGTCTGCTTTCTGCTATAGCAAGGTTGTATCATATTGATGGTAGAGAGCCGCAGATGGGAAACTGAGGCCGGAGAGGGGCGGGATTGTTGTAGTTGTCATCTTGCCCTCACGTCCTATGACCTGACGTCAGGGCTTTCTCAGCAGCTGTTAGAGGTGAGCCTGGAGCCCAGTGCCATCACCCAGCTAGCGAGCAGGTCGAATTTTCCTAACTTGTGGGGCCTTCTGATGTGTTCTCCTGGGTGTTTCCCTCTGCAGTGGGGCCCACACCCACGCATTCTCAGACGACACCTCAGCTCAGCTCTGTAGCACCCTTGTGCCTGACGTTCCAGGAGAAGCTGCTGGCTTTTGAGCGTAACCACGTGATTATCCCAGAAGCCCACGTGACTTTGTGAAACAGCTGGCTGGAGACATTGCCTTGGAGCTGCAGGCCTACTTGAGGAGCAAGTTCCCAGAACTGCCCTTTGGTGCACTTGTGCCAGGTGGGCCTCTCTACGAGGGCTACAGGCAGGGACCGCTGAGCATGTGCGCCTGTTAGCACCTCTTGAGTTGGAGCCAGGGCTGTGGAGCCTGGTACCTGGCATGGACACTGTGGCCAGAGAACCTCGATGCTGGGCTGTACGCAGGACCCAGCTTGAGTTCCATCCTCGAGGGTGCAGCCCATGGGACCGCTTCCTCGTCGGGGGTTACCTTTCCTCCCGTGTCTTGCTGGAGCTGCTACGGAAGGCCCTGTCAGCCTCTGTCAACTGGCCAGCCATTGGCAGCCTGCTTGGGTGTCTGATCTGGCCCAATGTGGCTTCGGAGGAGCTGCTGCTCAAAGTACAACATGAGTGCCTGGAGTTCACTTTAGCTGTGCTCATGGTGGTCCCTGGGGCCAGCACCGATGACCGCCTTCTGCTGGCTTGGCCCCTAGAGGGGCTGGCCAGCAATCTCTGGCTGCAGGATCTGTATCCAGTAGAGAGCGCCCGTCTGCGGCCCTGGACGACCAGGATGCTGGTACTCGGTGGAGGTTGTTGCTGCTGCTGTGTGGTGTGTGTCGAGGCCATCCGGCTCTGGTGCGGCTGGGCTGGAGCCACCTGACTCAAGTGGTTCTACATCTGGGTGAAGAGGAAGTGACCTGGACTGAGGCGGCTCTGGGGGACCGGTTTCTGCAAGCTCTGGAGTTTCTGTGGGCAGCTTGGAGCAGGCTAGCCTGCCCTGTCATTTCAACCCCAGCGTGAACCTCTTGGGTAGCTTTCGGGAAGAGGAGATTGATGACATTGGCTACGTGCTGTACGTGGTCTCCAGGTTCCTGACAGCCTATTCTAGGTGAATGAGGACTGATTGTTTTCTGATGCTGGAGAGCAGCAGCCACCTCCCTCCCAGGACACGGCAGTGTGGTTTGCTTTATCTTAGTCAGAGTGGAGGAGGAGTGACATCACCTAAGCCCACAGGTGGGCATGTGTCTGGGGAATGGTGAGAGTCTGGGCTGCTGACGTCTGAGTGTGGCCGGCCTGCCCTGGCCGCTGTCAGTGCCAGCCACACTGATGCCCCTTAGCCCTCTGGGCGCAGGCCACCATCACCAGCAATGAACTCACAAAGAATGAGATGTGGCTTTTGATGTCCTAGGCTTCACCTAGGCAAAGGCTGGTTCCAACATTTTGTTAAAAAAGGCAAATGTTCTTGGGTGGATAACAGCCCCAGGTATCCTGGAGGCACTCCCAGGGAGTCAGCTTCTTAGCTGTGGAAGGCTGCCGGTTTCCTGATGGTGGTGCATTTGCTCTTCTGATTGAGTCCTCAGGCCTTGAAGCTGACGTTGACTCCCTTGCTGCCTGCCTTATACCCCAGGGAAGTAAGGTCTTGTTCTCTCCTGCTTGGTTTTCTCTACAGGCCACAAATTACCTCTGGGAGAACCCCTTCCTCACTGGGGAGCTGAGCTCTGTGCTGCCTATGCAAGCAAGACTATCCCGTAGTGGCTGCTCCTAGACCTCACTGCAGGGTGGAGGACATGGCCCTCCCAGAGGCCTGTGTGCAGACCTGGCCTCTGCAGCGTGCCAAAGCATTCATGATAGATGTCTGTGTCCTCACCTTGCACCCTGGTCAAGGTGGCATGGCTGGAGGAGGGAGATTATCTCCCTGCCAGGGGGGCCTTTCTACTTTAGGTACCACCCCCTTACACACACTGAAACAAAGCCATGCCTTGAAGAGTGTGAATAAAAGGAGAAAGAATTGTATGCATGTGTGGTTCTTGCTGGCAGAAGGTGGTCTTGGTTGTAGGTGGTCGCTTGGAGCGTCACAAGTCTTGTGGCTGCATGTGAAGGCTTGAGAGTCATCTTGGAGATTTAAAAAAGTTACCAAGCTGAAGAGGTGGCTCAGTGACTGTACCCTCATCCCCTACCAGCTATAAACAGGGCTGAGACCTGCCATCTACACTATGGGGAAACAGTTGTTGGGTCTCAGCCTGAGAGGCTCCACCTGACATATAGCTGCCTCAGCTGATGCACCAACTGACTGAGGGACCCTGCCCAATCTTTTGGTTCAAACCATCCCAGCCTCAACTGAAACTTCAGCCGTGATTTTATCCAGCCTTGAGCTCATGCTACAATCTGATGCAGACTTCCAAGCCTGTGAGAAATTTAGGGCATATATATCCTTTGGGGACAGGGTGTCCAAAAGGCAGATAGTCAAGGGGTGGGGAGAGAGGTACCTCATTCCTCTGGTCTCTATGTGGGCCTTCAATCCCAGGTATCGTCTGTGACATTTGCACATCTGTCTGTCTGTCTGTCTGTCTGTCTGTCTATCTGGACAGGGTTTCTCTGTGTAACAGCTCTGGCTGGCTATCCTGGACTTGCTTTGTAGACCAGGCTGTCCTGGAACTCACAGAGATCCACCTGCCTCTGCCTCCTGAGCGAGGAGACTTAGAGCCATGCCCTACTATACCTGACGACATTTGCACTTTTAATACTACAATTTTCTTTTGCAATCAGGTAAATGTCTTAAAACAGCTTTTCTTGAGTCAGCCAGTCGCAGCAGAAAAAGTCCAGTACATAACCCAAGACAACATCAGCAGCTCTGGTGACCCATGGATCCTCTACACTGCCTGACAAACTCTTAAGTCTTTGCAGTTCACAGGCTGGGCCTTAGTGGGTGGATGGCCCAAAGCCCAGGCTTTTTGATTTTCATGGATTTTAGAAGGAATGCTCCACATATGGCCTGCAGGCAGAGTACCATTTCCCAGTGGAAGCTGGCATTTGAGGTAGGGTTATATGGCCTCCAGTAACACCTGAGGGACAGACTTGTTACTTGAGGCAGACCTCTCTATCTCAGGGATGGCTGGTAGGAAGCAGGTATCTTGATTTGCTTCCTATTGACCAAAAACAACTTGCGGGGGGTGGGGGTGGGGGTGGGTTGGGGTTTATTTAGTTCACATATACTGAGTCACAGTCAACTGAGGGAAGCCAAGGCAAGAACTCAAGCAAGGAAGGAACCTGATGGCAGGAGCTGATTCAGTGACTATAAATGCTACTGACTTGTCTTGTTCCTGATTGCCAGTTCAGCCTTCTTAGAGAACTCAAGGAACAGCTGCCCTGGATCGGCCCTGCCATAGCTGGCTAGGCCCGCCTACATTAGTCATGAATGAAGACAACGCCCTACAGGTTTGCTTACAGGACAATCTGATGGAAACATTTTCTTATTCAAGTTCCCTCTTCTCAGATGACTCTAGCTTGTGTTAACATAAAACCAGCCAGCACATTGTCTAAAAAAGATCATCCCATCATGAGGCAGCTGAGTCTCTATGGGTATGGAATAGGGGAGTCGGGAACCAAGCCTAGCCCAGCAGTTCTTAGTCACAGAACACCCAGAAGTATTGCCTGTGTAGACTTAAAAATCTCCAGGGCACTTGGGGTTTTGAACTTGTGAACTCTATGGTATAAATGTCCCTAAAAAGCTCATGTATTGAAGGTTTGGTCCATGGTGGCTGATGATTCTGACATGTTCAGAAGAAAATATCTCTTATTAGCACAAAGGGGCAGAGGCACAGCTCAGGGGCACAGCTTAGGGGCAGAGCCTGCACTTAGAATGAGGTCCTGGCTTCAGTCAGCAAAATTACCAGCAACTGAGCTGAGCAGTGGAAAGCTGGCCCACTGTCTGAAAATGAACAAAGGACTGGCAGGCCTGACATGATTTGCCTATCAGACTGCTGCTATGATAGGGACACATTTGGCAGCTGCCATTAGAGTTTTCAGAGATTTCAACCCAGTGAAATTGGGACTCATGGCTGTCCTGGTTAGGTTTTTTTTTTTTTTTTTTTTTTTTTTTTTTTTTTTTTTTTGCTAAGTTGGCACAGGTAGGGTCACCAGGGATGAAGGGACCTCAAATTAAAAAAATGTCCCCATCAGACTGGCTTATAGGAGGGTCTGTGAGACATTTTCTTGGTTAATAATTGATGTGGACTGGTTCAGTCCTCTGTGGGCAGTGCCAACCCTGGGCAGGTGGTCCTTGGTTGTACAAGAAAACAAAGCAGCAACATATGGGGAGAAGCCAGTAAGCAGCTCCTCCATGGTCCCTGCTTCAGCTCCCACTGACTATAGACTACAAGCTGTAAAATGGAATAATCTCTTTCCTCCCCAAGTTGCTTTTGGTTACAGTGTACATCACAACAGCAGAAAACAAACTAGGATAGTGGCTTTGACAAATTACTTTCAGGGAAAGCCAAGTATGAATCAAAGTTGAATGTATTTAAAGCAGAAAGGTAAAGGAAGAAGAAAGACAGGAGGGACAATACCTATGAGTGCACACGGGACAGGAGAATGTGAGTGCACACGGACAGGGTGAGTGTGAGTGAGTGCACATGGGACAAGATGAGTGTGAGTGAGTTCACATGGGACAGGATGAGTGTGAGTGAGTGCACATGGGACAGGATGAGTGTGAGTGCACACGGGACAGGATGAGTGTGAGTGCACACGGCACAGGATGAGTGTGAGTGCGCACAGCACAGGATGAGTGTAGGCATATAGGTACAGGATTAGGGTGGCTCTCAAGTTACATCTCTAAACTGCTAAGAAATGTCCGTCCCTGCTTCTGATGTGGCTCAGTGTGTAGCTTAGGAGCTCACCGTAGCAGCACATTCAATAAATGGATTAGCACAGCCCTGCACAAAAGGATGACTTGCAAATTCCCCAGTGCCCCCTGTCCTGTCTCTTGATTATACTCAGGTCTGTAAATTAATCTATGGTAGAAGGAAAGCTGGGAGTTCTAACGAAGGTTTATGAGGGTGCTATTAAGGCTTAGGGGAACAGGTTGTCCTAGAGATTCAATGGGATTCATTACCCTGGCCCTAAATTAAGGCAAGTCTGCTTACTGCCCCAGTGTCTTCAGGGTATTATTATACAGCTTGTCTCCACAGACAATTTTGGTTTTATCAGTGCTGTCTGAAAAGTTTCAATTCCATTAGCAGGGCCCACAAGCCAGATGCTGCTCCTCTCATCCTGCCTCAGGGTAACTATAGCAACACCTCAGACCACATAGTCAACAGAGCCAGCTACTGACTGTGGAGCATGGCCAAAACTCTACCTCCTGGGAGGCTGAGACAGGAGGACCTGGACTTCAAGATCATATTACATCATAAATACAAGCACAGCTGTAAGACAAAGTGGGAGAAGGGAGAGGGAAAAAGAACCAACAAAGGTGTGGAAGAATAAGACTAGGGCTGGAGAGATGGCTCAGCAGTTAAGAGCACCGACTGCTCTTCCAGAGGTCCTGAGTTCAATTCCCAGCAACCATATGTTGGCTCACAACCATCTGTAGTAGAGTCTGGTGCCCTCTTCTGGTGTGTCTGAAGAGAGCAATGGTGGTGTACTCATATGCATAAAATAAGTAAATAAATCTTTAAAAAAAAAAAAGTAAGACTAAAATGGTGCGGACACTGTAAACATTTAAAGTTAGCTAAAAGGGTTAACATTTCATTGCTATACATAAGTCCAAAATGGCTGAAATATCATCCAGGAACCAGTGAATGAATGCATGTCACAGCAGCAGCACACACCAGAGTGACACAGCAGTCCCTCTCATTCTCTTCAGTGCCCTGCAGTCTACTGTGGGTACAGAGTTCTTAGAGATGAGGGAGACAGACAGATGTGCGAACGTCACAGGCCGTATGTGGGATTGAAGACCCATGAGAGACCAGAGGAATGAGGCATCTCTCTCCACCCCTTGACTATCTGCCTTTTGGACACCCTGTCCCCAAAGCATACATATGCCCTAAATTTCTCACAGGCTTAGAAGTCTGCATCAGACTGTAGCATGAGCTCAAAGCCAGATAAAACCACGGCTGAAGGCTCAGTTGAGGCAGGATGACATGCAAATTCACGAAGTACAACCTGCCTTGTCTCTTGAATTATACTCATGTCTGTAAATTAATCTGTGATTGAAGGAAAAGGCTGGAAATTTTATGAGGGTGCTCTCTTTGTGGTGCCAAACCTCAACTTCTTTGCATGACCCCTTCAGTCCTGGGCCTTCAACTGCAG
Source organism: Mastomys natalensis (assembly GCA_021653895.1). Classification (NCBI taxonomy): domain Eukaryota; kingdom Metazoa; phylum Chordata; class Mammalia; order Rodentia; family Muridae; genus Mastomys; species Mastomys natalensis. The sequence continues at coordinate 749,151 of JAJTUV010000393.1, forward strand.
TTGAGGCGACACCTTCACCAGTGGCCTTCCCTGTCCTCTCACAATGCCAAGCCTCAGCTGCTCTCCATGACCCTTCATGCTTCAAAACCACCTGGGTGACCCTTACACATTACCAAGTCCAGGTGCAGCACAGGTACAACCTTGCTATCTCTGGAACACAGCTTCTTTGTGCTTAGAAAACACTTTAAGAAGATTTCACCTCAGTGATGCTGGTCTCTTCTTAATCACTGCTACTTTCTTTTTTTTTTTTTCCTTTTTAAAATTATTATTTATGTATATGAGTACACTGTAACTGTCTTCAGACACACCAGAAGAGGGCATTGGATCATTACAGATGGTTGTGAGCCACCACATGGTTGCTGGGAATTGAACTCAGGACCTCTGGAAAAGCAGTCCACCCTCTTAACTGCTGAGCCATCTATCCAGCTTCTCGCCGATACTTTCTTAGCTCCAGCTAAGAAATTGTCCCAGTAGTACCTTTTATTCTTGACTTAAAGCCAGAGCCACAGGGACAAAGCTGTCGAGTTCTGCTGCTTGCTGGGGCTGGAACAGGGCCTCCCTTATTTTATCACCAGCTTTCTGTTTTCCAACTCCCTCACTGCCCAAGCTTGGCTGTCCTGGAACTTGCTCTATAGATTGACCTTGATCTCAGATCTGTACAGCTCTGTCTCTTGGGATCAAAGGCATGTACTACCACACCTGGACCCAAAAGCTTTTCTTCTTCTAGAAGTTGCTCTGTCCCAGGCTGGCCTTGAACTCAGAGATCTGCTTGGCTTTATCACCTGGGATTAAAGTCTTGTACTACCATGTTTGGACCTAAGCTTAGCTGGGTGGGATCTTGCCCAAAGTCACCACTCTTTTAATCCTTGAACACAGGGTTTAGCTCCATTGCACTCCCTGGTGCCCATACATTTTGTATTTTTTCTTTTTAACCTTGCTATTCTTCATTAAAACACTCTTCAGAAGAACAAACTTTAGTAACCACACAACAGAATTTATACCAGGCTGTTTTGAGACCTCCTTTGTCTCTTCATATTACCCTCCAGCACACTCTTCAGACAATGGCAAAACCCAGCCACACTCTTCACCAAAATATCACAAAACAGTCGCTCGGCCACATACTAACATTCTTCTCCACTGAAACCTCTTGGGCCAGCAGGCCTACACAGTTCAAATCACCCTCAGCACCACTGTCTTCCAATTCCTACTAGGATGGCCCATTAAGCCCCACTTAAAGCATTCCATGGCTTTCTAAATCCCAAGTCCCTAAATCCACATTCTTCCAAACAAAAACCAGGTCAGGCCTACTGCAACAATACCCTACTCCTGGTACCAACTTCCATCTTAGCTATGGTTTTACTGTTGTGAACAGACAGCATGACCAAGGCAACTCTTATAAAGGGCAACATTTAATTGGGGCTGGCTTACAGGTTCAGAGATTCATGTCCATTATTATCATGGCAGGAAACATGACAGCACCCAGGCAGACGTGGAGCTGGAGGAACTGAGAGTTCTGTATCTTGTTCCAAAGGCAAACAAATGAAGATCGGCATCCATGTGGTTAGGAGGGTCTCACTGCCCACCCCCATAGTGACACACTTCCTCCAACAAGGCCACACCTCCTAATAGTGCCACTCCCTGGGCCAAGCATGTACAAATCACCACACTGACCTCTTCTAGAGGACTAGAGTTTGGTTCCTAGCACCCACATAGGGTGACTTACAACCACCTGTAACTCCAGCTCCATGGACTTGATACCCTCTTCTGACCTTGGTGGGTACCTGCACACATGTAGCATACATTCATACAGGCATAATGAAAAGATTCCTCCTATTCCTCCATCTGGCAACTCCACTCCCCTCCTCCCCTCTCCCCGTCTTGCTCCTTCTCACTGCCCTTCCTCCTCACTCACACACATCCTCTCCCTCACACTCATTCAAGGACTTCACACTGTGAACCCAGGGACAATTCTCACTGCCTCCCAACATCTGTCCTCTTTACAAGGCAGCTAACAGAGACCTCAACACTATCTGGGTATGTGTTCCCTTCCCCTTGACAGAACCATTCCAAACACAAACTGCTCTAGTCTAGTCTGCCATCACTGGACACAACACTCTCCAGCCCCCAGCCCTGAACAGCCAGCCTCCTCCTCCCCGCCCAACTCCATTTCTCTTTCCCTCTGGTCCTCCAGAAAAACTAACTACTTGCTATTTCCCTCAGGTTTTGGATTTTTTTTTTTTAAGGGAACAGCTGACTTTGGAATCCAGAACTTCCAATTGTAGGATCAACAACACCATTCTTGGCTGTGTCTCCTGTCTTGTGCTTACACTGAGACAATTCCCTGCCCAAGGTCAGTTGTTATTCTTGCCAGCTTTGCTAGGAATGTCAAACACTGTAGTTCTCACTTTCACCATTTTTTTTTAAAGCATAAAAACAGCTTCTTAAAAATCCAAGTAGCCTCAGACATGGTGGTGCATGCCTTTAATTCCAACACTCAGGTGGCTGTGGCAGAAGGATCTCTCTGAGTTTGAGGCCAGATGGTCTACAGAGAAGTCTAGAACAGCCAGGGCCACACAGAGAAATACTGTCTTGAAAAACAAAACAAATTCTAAGGAGCAATAAAGACCTTGGACAAAATTTCCAAATAAACAAACAAACAAACAAATGGAAGCCAGGCACGGCAGCACACACCTTTATTCCCAGCCCTTGGGAGGCAGAGGCAGGTGGATCTCTGAGCTTGAGGCCAGACTGGACTATAAAGCAAGTTCCAGGGCAGCCAGGGATACACAGAGAAATCCTGTTTCAGAAAAAAAAAAAAAAAAAAAAGGAGTAATGACTCAATGTCAAGAAATCCTGTGACCATTATGCTAAGGGAAAGAAGCACGGCAGGTACATGAGGTTTCTATTGAAGAGATCAAACAGGTAAGGCCAGCTGTGAGGGGTGGACCACGGTCAGACCCTAATACAGGCTGCAAACAGTACCCACTGAGCAATGGTAGGAATATCCACTGGTGAAACCCTGCTGCCAGCCAGGCTAAGTGCCCCTGTCTAATCAAGGCTACTCTCTGACATGAAAACAAACCCAGTTGCTTCACCAACTTGTAACTCAAGGAACAATTCACATTTCACTTCTCAAGTGTAGGACAAAGCTAGCATGACTGTCTAGAAGTTTGTGAAGGCAAACAAAGTACACAGCCTCCTCTGCAATAGTGCCCTGAATCGAATCTGAGAGCTTCCAGGGACAAGCCTAGCAGGGAAGAACCGGGCAGGAGGGTGCAGAGATGGGCTGGGGAGAGTCCCAAGAAGAGGTCCCTTGGCCTTCACTGGCTCCTGCTGGCATCCCCAGACCAAACACCACCAGAAAACGTGGATGGATTTTTTTTTTATTAAGGCACATGAGCTATGGGTGTCCTAGATGGAGCAGGAGCAGATGCTTCTACAGATACACAGGCTTGCCACTTCTCCAACAGCTGTGCAGAGAAGGCCCTACCGGGATGCCTGTGAGGCTGTACAGGGCCAGATGCCTGTGCGCATGTCAAGAAGGCCCACCGGGATGCCTGTGGGGCGGGAAGCAGTTCTTGTTTCTCCCTTGGCAGACAGTGGCCATGGTTGGGGCTTGGAAGGCCACCCGAGGTAAGTTCTGCTTACATGCTGACTGCTTATCTTCTCAGTTTCCTTCAGTGCAGCAGCCAGAGTCACCCTGAGCCACAGATCAGAGCAGCAGCATCCAGCAGAGCCAGCCAGACTTTCCAATCATATCTGGTCTTTGTAATCCTCAACAAAGGAAGGCCAACTCTAAAACCCAGTACCTCCCTAGGTTTCCAGGACAGTGGACAGCCACCTGGTCCCAGTTAGTTCATTCCTGGTCTAGGCAATGAACTCTCCTGCCGTCATCTGTTCTGAGGACAAAAGGGCCGGGTGTGTCCAGGCTGGTGGCAGAGGCTACATTTCCGAGGCTTTTTTACTGTAGACCCTGCATCCAAGGAACCAGCTCTTTGTCTTTTGCTTGCAGCTTCTGGTCTCTGGGCTTTTCCTCTGCTTCCTGGCCATGCTGGGGCTGCAAAATTCCCTGTGGGAGGAGACAGGAAAGATATGTTCACAACTGATACGATCATGTAGCAAGAACCAGGTCCAATGCCCAGTGTGGTGGTGCATGCCTACAATGCTAGTATCTGAGGGGCAGAAGGGTAGCCCACAGTCAGCCTGGGCTACTGAGACTATGTCTTAAAACAAAACCAAAATCAAAAGATACAATGTTGAGTAGAGGTGCCAACTTTTACATGGGCCAGACTGCCTCTGCTTTGTGAAGGTCAGCTCTTAGTCAAGGACATGATGTACCTACCACCTGTTACCTGCTTTTTCTTTTTAAACTATTTTATTTTTACTCATGTGTATGTATGTAAGCTTCTATGAGTGCAAGTGATTGCAGAAGAGGATATTGGACGCTCTGGAGCTAGAGTTACAGGTGATTGGTGTGATCCACCTGATGTGGGTGCTGGAACCGAACTCAGGTCCCTCTAGAAGAGCAGCAAGTGTTCTTAACAACTGAGCCATCTCTCCAGCCCTGCTTTCTTATTTTAAAGAAACTCAAATTCTTAGAGACATTGTTGTGATGAGGCGGCAGTGGTAATTTTCTATATATCCTTCCTACATAGCAGAAACCTAAGCACACAGTAGTAGATAGGGAGTCTGCGATCAACAGCCAGTCCATTCCCACTCAGAACCCCGAGCACTTACACCTTCTAGTTTATAAACTGGTTTCACTGCTGGCTGCCCTGTCACTGAAGTTAATTTGTCATCTGGCTTGAAGGCCATATGTCACTTCTGGTGACCCTAGAAAGTCTCAACTAGTGTACAAGGCCAGGCAAAAGAAGCTCTGTCTGGCGGCCAAAAGTCCTGTGGTTTTTAACAAGCCTTCCAGTACTTCTTACATTCTGGAGGCTCAAATTGTAGAATCTAATAGAAGTCCAGCAATAGGGCCCACTGCCTGCTTAATCTGGTTATACATCAGGCAGCTGTAGGCAGAAGGTTTGCAAGTTTGAGGTTAGCCTGGGCTATATACATAACTGGCCTCAAAATGTGCACCTCAGACACAAATAAATAAATGAGTAAACAAATAAAAAAAAATCATAGTCAGAAACGAACCTGGCTCCTTTATGAGCAGGAGTCCTGTGGAATAGTGGTAGGTGGCATCTCACTGCTGAGGAGACTGAGGCTGATGGGCTCAGCCAACAGAGATGGAAAAGACCTGCTTAGCTCTGGGCTACATGAGGTAGTTTGTTTACTGCTGTGCACTGCAGTGGCAAGGACACATGTGATCCAATGTCTGGGTGCCAGTCCTTGTAACATTCATTCCTGAGGGACTGGCCAGGTTATGTAGCTCTGGGCATATCTATAGATCTTCACAGTCATTGTGCATTAGATAAAATGAGGCTGATATCAAGGCCCTAGCAAGGGTGACAGACTGCAGGGGAGAAGAGGTTATTCCTACCTTGGATCCTGTCATTGTGAGCCTCACCTCACTTGTAAAACTGTGATGTAATGCAGATGAAAGATGCCTGATATAGAATGTGTATTTGTCACAGTGCTGGGCACAGCAACTACTCTTTAATGTGAACCCAAGACCCCATGGGTCATACCTACTAAACAATGAGGAAACAGTGACAAAGTCATGCCCTGCTGATCCCCAACTGCACCAATCTGCCTTCCCTCCCTGTCTGGTCTCAGCACTGGTAGCCACTGTGAAAACCTATGTAGAGATCCCCTGCCCGCTGCCTCACCTGGGGCCACGTTCTCATCCACCCACTGAAAGAAGCCACACTGCTGCTCTCGTGGCTTGGCACAGGTGTGGAACTGGCGTCCTTTGTTGGGTCCATCCTTTTGTACAGTCCGTGTGACAGCAGGCTGCCCACATAGGCAGGATGTACCTCCATCACTGTCACCACCAAGGCTGCCAAACCCATCCATGTGACTGCCTAAGCCTGATGGGCAGCCTACAGAGTTTCCCGGAGGTCTTGATGCAGAGGTAGGTGGCCCTCCTCCAGTGGGATGGCTGCCGTCAGCCCACAGGAAGAAGCTGCAATCACCGCCACTGCACTTATAGAAGTGCCGGCCCTGGTTGGGGCCCTGCTTGCGGACAGTGAGCAGCACAGCCTCCCGGCCACAATTGCAGGTCACAGAGTTGCTTTCACCAGCAGCAGTGGGTGGTAGCAAGGTTTGGGCCACTGCCTTTGAAGGTCCAGTATGTTTGTTAACCAGAGGTTGAGACAGGCTATGCTGACTGCTGTCCATCCTGTTGAGGGCCTGACTGGCCTGCAGGTGGCCAGAGGGCTGGCTCGCTCGTGGGGGAGCCTGTGAAAATCGCAAGCTCAAGATTTCCTTCAAAGTCTCATCACATCCACCGATGCAGCCGACAAACTCCAGGGGCATAGTTGGGGGAAGGCTACCCCGCTTAAACTTCAACTTCAACCTAGTGAGCCAAGATGAGACAAGATGTGGTACACAGTGGTGGCCAGCCACAGCCTCCCTGCTTATCCCAGGAGGCCCATTCAGAGTACAGAGCAAAAACATACAGATCAACTCTCAGACTCTAATCCACCCAAATATAGCACCTCTGGAAAGTTCTACTTCTCTACATCACTGCCCCCTCAGGACTCTAGGGCTCTTTCAAGGTAAGGAAGTCAAGATAGGTAAGAATGTGTCTGGTCTATCTCCATGCTTTCACAGGTGCTCAATGGAGAGCTTTCCAGAAACAATGAAACGTACGTGTGGTGGTTCAGGGGAGCACAGGACAGAGAAGGTTGTGTTTACATCCCATCTTGCCCACATGTAAAGCAACAATATTCTCTTCAGTGGTGATGCTGTGTATCTGCTTTGGAAAGTAAGTGTTTTATCCTAGAAATCATTTTAAAATATGTTAGTGAGAAATGCATGTGCCAATACTCAAAAGGCAGAGGCAGCCAGGTCTGTGACTTGTGCAGAGGCTGACAACAGCATTCCCCAGAGCAGTGGTCTTCAACCTTCCTAACACGTGACCTTTTAATACAGTTCCTCAATTGTGGTGACTCCCAACCATAACGTTATTTTCAATGCTACTTCATAACTGTAATTTTGCTATTGTTATGAACTGTTAGTAAATATCTTTGGAGACAGAAGTTTGCAAAGGGGTCATGACCCACAGGTTGAGAACTACTGCCCTAGACACTCTCTGGGATTCAATGAGGACAGGAAAGAGTTCTGCATACCCCAGAGACATCCAGCTCACCTGTACACAGGGGACGGCTGACAGACCGAACACACACTGTTGTCCCTGCTGGCCTCCAGCACCGAGTCAGGAAACCACACAGCTGACCGACATTCTGGAAGCCCGTGCAGCTCAGGTAGAAGCTGAGGAACAGAGTGGACAGGTCACATCCGGGAATCTGGAAGGCACACTGATTACATCCATCTGCCACCAAGAGTCTTCCTCCATTTTCTTGGTTTTCTAAGTCAGGGTCTCACTGTGAAGCCTGGCTGGCCTGGAACTCGCTGTATAACCAAGTTAGTCTGATCATAGAGATATATCTGCCTCTGCCCCCTGAGTGCTGGCATTAAAGGTGTGTGCCACCAGATCCCACCCTAAGAAAATACTGCTTGGCTTACACTTGGAACACATTTAATTGGACATCCTGACACAGAATAATTAAAAACCCTTCTTGCATGCCTCTCATGTCCCTAAAACTTGCATCTATAGATGTGTGTTCCTGGCATACGCCTTTGATCTCAGCACTTGGGAGGCAGAGGCAGGCAAATCTCTGTGAGTTCAAGGCCAGCCTAGTCTACAGAGGAAGTTCTAGGACAGCCAAGGTTATACAGAGGAACCCTGTCTCAAGGAAAAAACTGTAACTATTGCTAACTCTACTTAGGCCGCACTCCCCTCCCCCCCAGTGACTAGTTGTGGTGTTTCTCCAACATAATTCCAGCACTTGGGAAGCCGAGGAAGATTTAACAAATGTGAGGCCAGCCTGGGCTACATACCGAGTTTCAGGTTACCTTGAGCTACATAGTGAATGAGACCCTGTTTCAAAAGCAAACAAAACAGCACTGACTAGGGTGAAGGCAGGTATCAAGTGCCCTGTGCATACACAGTGTTGTGTTTCATCTTGCCCTCTCAAGACTGTCACTCTCGCCCGTGTGGTAATGTGTGCTTATACTTCAGGCACTTGGGAAGCAAAGGCAGGAAGATTTAGAGCTCAAGGTTAGCGCAGACTACATAAGCAAGACCCTGGATCAAAACAAACAAAACAGAAACCCACTCTGGGCTGAGAGTAGGTAGAAGAAAGATGCCAAGTATATGAGGCTCTGAGTTCTACTCCTATACTTCAAATAACAAAAGTGAAAATAAACAAACAACAGCAAAAAGCCCTGGGGCTAGAGAGCTGGCTCCATGGTTAGGAACACTACCCATTCTTGCAGAGGACACAAGTTTGGTTCCCAGCACTCAAACCGGACAGTTTACAATCAGCTGTAGCTCCAGTTCTAGGAGATCGAGTCTCTTCTGGATCCTGCAGGCATCTGCATGCTCGAGGTGCACATACAGACAAATGGGCTCACACATAAAACTGGTTTTTTGTTGCTGTTGTTGTTGTTTGTTTTTGTTTTTCGAGACAGGGTTTCTCTGTGTAGCCCTGGCTGTCCTGGAACTCACTCTGTAGACCAGGCTGGCCTCAAACTCAGAAATCCGCCTGCCTCTGCCTCCCAAGTGCTGGGATTAAAGGCATGCGCCACCATAGCCCAGCACATAAAACTGTTAAAAAAAAAAAAAAAAATCCCACTTATAATGCAGTGAAGTAGACCCTTAAGGGAGAGGAAAAATGGCCTTATTTTATGTGCCTGGTGCCCTTGGAGGTCAGAAGGCATTGGATTCCTTGGAACTAGAGTTGTGGATGGTTGTGAGATGCTTGTAGGAGCTGGGAACCAAACTTGGGTCCTTTGCAAGAGCACCCAGTGCTCTTAACTGCTGAGCCATCACTCCAGCCTGCCTCCTTCTCATGGAATATAAATTCCCGTAACACTCGGCACCCAAGTGCTACCTTGCTACCCTCCCAGGGTCTGCTGAGAACAGGCCTGCTTCTGAATAATGATATGGGCATGGTCCAACATGGCCTTTCAGAGCTGGGGGCCATCCCAGTATATACTCGGGGAGCAGGTAAGAGGGGAGCCAGACACTAACCCACCACTCTTCTTGGTCTTGAGGACCATATCCTTGTTACACTGTGGGCACTTCCGAACAGGCTCTGGCATGGCTGGGTAGATCTCTTCTTGCTGGACCACCTCCGTCCTTTCCCCTAAGTACTGAGATAAGGCCTCATCCAACCTGGAGAAAAAGCAGACACACAAACCAGTTTCATTAAAAAGGCCTTTCTAGAACTCTTAGATGTCCACAATACACACGAGACTGGAAGCAGTTGGTTAGGGAGCCATAGACTGATGCAAGAAGCAGAGGGCAAAAAAGGAAATGGAGCTCTCTATCCCACTGCCCTGGCTCCAGGCTCTGAGTGGGATAGCAGCCCTAGGCTCACACAAACAGTACACATTTAGCAATGTCTGTCTATATAATTCTGCTACAGGGTAGTCTCAGGGATTAAAAAACCCAAACTTGGGTTGGCCCAAAGGTTCAGTGGGTAAATGTGCAAGCTTGACAACCCGAGTTTGATTGTTGGAATACCTACAGTGGAAGAAGAAAACTGTGTTCTAAAAATTATCCTCTGGCCTGTGTACATTTGCCTTGGCATACGCTCATATTGAGCGCACACACATTCTCTCTCTCTCTCTCTCATAGCATACACATACACACACACACACACACACACACACACACACACACACACACACCACAAAACCAAAAGAACCCAAGTGGTATTTCCTGCCATCCATATAATAATAGCCATACAGAACATTGACCCTACACATGGAGAAGTTGTCCAGTGCACACCAGCTGGGTGTGGTCCTGCCATTGCCTGGAGTGAGACCCCAGACTGAGAGCTCAGTGGCCAAGACTGTCCCCCTTCACACACTCGCTGCAGATCTCACGATGTGACCTGTGCTTCTGACCACAAAGGGGGCTTGCGAGGGTCTGATTCACTGCGTGGCTCACATAACTCAGAATAGCCAGACAGGAGAGATGTAAAGGGCAGGTGCATGAGCACATCGTATGGCCGTGCTTTCCAGGTGTCCCCAAGCACTCAGCTACTTAAAATCTTAGAACACAGTTAGTATGACGTCTTCAATACTTAGACACAACTGGTAAATTCGTGAGCCGCTGGTGACCAATTTAATCTTCAGTACCACCCTAGAGTAGCTAAGGTACTGCCTGTTAGCCTTATGGAAGTTTCTCCTGGGAACTAATCGTGGCCTGTGGCTTAGCAGATGCTTTCCATCAGTCACATGACTGGCAAACAAAGATATCACCACTATAGAAAGTTCAAATGACCCAGGAAAGCAAACTAAGTATGTTTCTATGCTAATGAATCATAGCATCAGGGTAAGAAAACACATTTTTTTTTTTTTTTTTTTTTTTTGAGACTGGGTCTCATTTTGTAACCCAGGATATCCTTGAACTCACAGCAATCTTCCTTCCTGTGTCACCCAAGTGCTAGGATGACACACAGGAGCCATTCATCTTTGGCTTGAAATGTATTATTTTTTTTTTTTTTTTTTTTTTTTTGGTTTTTTGAGACAGGGTTTCTCTGTGTAGCCCTGGCTGTCCTGGAACTCACTCTGTAGACCAGGCTGGCCTCAAACTCAGAAATCCACCTGCCTCTGCCTCCCAAGTGCTGGGATTAAAGGCGTGCGCCACCACCGCCCGGCCTTTTTTTTTTTTTTTTTTTTTTTTTAAATGTATTATTTCTAGCAAAACACATACTCTGTTTGCTAACTGGTCACCTCCAAATGCTCCAGAGAATGAATAGATTCCACACTAGAACCTGGATTAACTGATTTAAAGGATAGCTGGCTACCAAGGCAGAATTAGAATAAAAAGGAGAAAACAGCATTTCTCAAGCTCAGATTCATTAGAGCCAGTTTTTCTAGAAAGGAATAAACTGAACCCAGAGGGGAAAATCCAAGCAACAGTCCTGTATAGCTAGCTCCCTCCCCAGGGGCTCTCAGTTCTGGGCGTGCTGTGACATGGCTGGGAGCCACAGAACACCAACACAGGGGAGCAGGGTCTGGCACTCACTTCTTTGCCTTTGCCACTGCTTCAATGAAAACTTGCTTGTATTTCTGCACTTGCTGCCTTAGAACCTGAAACTTATCCTTCTTGCCCTCACAGATCAGCTTGAGATCAGCTTCCAGCTCGGCACGGAGGTCAGGCTTGGACATCTCATAGCCCATGGAATCATAACCTGCAGGGAAAGAGCAGTGCTAAGAGAAACAGGAACCTGGGACACCTTGGCCTCTCACTGTCCACTCCAACCCCCTAGTGCTTTACCTTCCACAAGTCCCATGCCCAGGTGCCCAGGCAGGAACCGCTTGTCTGAGGTGAGTCCCACATACATCCGGGCTTTGATGGTCTCAATGTGTTCTGCATGAGTTGCATCAGTACCTAGAAACATTTCCTTATCATCAGCATTATCACCATCATCATCTAGTATAGCCCCTGGTGGCCTTGAACATGCTGTGTAGCCCTGTTGTCCTTAAATTCTGTATCCTCCTCTACTTCCCAACTGCTAGAATTGCAGGTGTTGGCCACCAAGTCCATCTCATATCCCCATTATTCTGCGGTGATACAGACCGCAGCACCAGCACGGCCTGTGGATCTCATTTACCATGGGTACTTCTTATGCCTGGGCAGTTTATGCAGGTAAGATCTCTTACTCACGTCTGACTTGTGCTAGCAGTCTCAGAGGCCACCTTGATTTTCCTCCCTCCTAACATCTGAGGGCTCACAACTGCCAATTCCAGCTCCTTATCCAAGTCCTTCTGCTTCCCTGTGTCAGACTATGCTGAGTGGCCGGCCCGTGGACCACCTGTAACATCCACACTTCTCAAATTTTGCTTTCTTTTTCCACTTCTGTTCAAGCTGTGGCCCAGGGAGCTTTTCAGTGCAGCTGTACTGCTAGGGAGATACAAACTGAAAATCACAATGGAACGTCATACCATGCCTGAATTATTTTAATTTTAAGTCACTGCATGGGTATGTGCATATGAGTGTAGGTGCCCATGAAGGGGACGCCAGATCTCCTGGAGCTGGAGTTACAGGAAGCCATGAGCCATCTAACATGGGAGCAAGGAACAGAACTCAAGCCCTTTGCAAGAGCAGGAAACTCTCTTAACAGCTGAGCCATCTCTCCAGCCCCTGAAATTGTACTTTTTACTATTTTTGAGGCAGAGTCTTGCTCTATATGCAAGGATAACCTTGAACTCTTGATCTGCTTGCCTACTTGCCCTCCTAAGTGCTGGGATTATATCCTGTGCTACCATACTAGCTAGGTTCCCAGGCCTTTTTAATCTTATATTGAGACAGGGACTTCCTCAGCTGCCAGTCTGGCCTTAAAACTTTTAACCTCTCTGCCTCAGCTCTTATTTGATCTTAATCAAAATGAACAACTAATCCAAAGACCATAAGGTGCCCTTCAACTGAGCCTTGAGTCATAATAAACACCTATATCATTACATACATGGTACAGTGTTGGGTTCTTCAGGAGCACTGGAAGGGCTGGGGTCCCCTGGGCCCAGTGTTAAGAGTGCTTGACTAGTTTGGTTCTACCTCTAGCACTGTAAAAGCAAATTTACAAAGCACATTAGCCATGGAGTTATCTGGACTGGATATCAATAGTGTACATACTTTGTGACCTTAGGTAAGTTCTCAACCTGTGCAGGTCTGACTGAAATGATTTTCTTTCTTTTTTGAGTCGGGGTTTGGGATGGAATTAGAGGGCCTTGTGTATGGTAGGCAAGTGCTCTGCCACTTACGTACACTCCAGGCCCTTCACTGAAAGAAAGAATAGGGACAGGAATATAATGCCTTCCTGAGAGGAGGTCATGCTTGGCCTACAACATGCCCAAGAGACAAGATCCCCACAGAAGATACTAACCGATGCCGTGTTTCTCCATGAGGGCAATGAGGTCGGCTTCGGTAAGCAGTTGGGGTGGGCTAGTCTCCCCATCCACCATTTCCACAGTGCTGGGCTGAAAGCGGAAGCCTTGCTCATAGACAGGGAGGAGCTATAGGGGGAGCACATATGGGATTCAGATCAGTTGTTCTCATGCTCAGTTCAGCCCTGCTCCATCAGGAGTCACAGGCTGGAGCACAACTGTGGCCCCTCTCCCTGGTGGGCCACCCCCTTATCACCTTGTCACTCCAGTGATCATACGGATACACATCTAAGTAGTTACGGGCCAGAATTATGAGGCCGTGGGCTACAAATCGCTCCTGGCAATGTCAATCTCCACGGTAGTCTCTTGCCCCTGAGCATCCTGAGAGCAGCAAGCCAGGAAATGGCGAACAATGAACTCGTACAGTCGCCGATCATCTCCCTGAAGAAAACACACCGTAAGCTGCAAGTCTGCACAGAATAGAACCCATGGCTCCTCGAGCCCTGCAATGACGTAAGTCCTTGGGAAGTTCCTCCCCTGGTGCCTTTTTTTTTTTAAAGAAGGAGTCTCATAATGGAGCTCTACTAGAACAGAAATCTGCCTGCCTCTGCTTCCTGAGTGTCGGGGTTAAGGAAGTAGGCCACAATGCAAACTTCACAACTCTGACCAGGGATAGTGAGGTGAAAGCACAAGAAGCACCCTATTACATCCTTGTATTCTGACCTCTGCACATACATGCCCACAATGAATAGAACATAATAAAAACAACTAAGGCTAGGAATGGTGGTGCACACTTTTAATCCCAGCACTTGGGAAGCAGAGACAGGGGGATCTCTGAGTTTGAGGCCAGCCTCATCTATACAGTGAAACTTTGTCTTAACACAAAGGTTGGAAAAATTTAAAACATAAAAACAGATTCACTGAAGGCTTCCTTCACTCCCCTCTTGAAATAAAAGATATTTGGTATCACTGTTTTCAAATACCAGAGCTGACAGAGCCAAGTCAGGCCTCACCACCTGTCCTGCACCTGCTCTGTGCTCCAGCAGGGTTCACACTCAGAGGAACCAACCTGCAAGCTGCTGGTGTACTTGGTGGGGTGAATGGGAGGGTGAGCTTGATCAGATTTGCTCCCATTTCGTGGAGTGGGGCCACCTCGCTCTAGAATGTTCTGAGCAAAAGCCCCCCAGTGTGGATCCAGGGTCTGCTGTTCCACCAATGCAACCAGGTTTAAGTCTTTGGGGAAGATGTTTGTTTCTGTCCGGGGTAGCTGATGTACCTAAGAGAATGGTACCAACAGGGCATTGTTAGGCTTTTTCATTGTTCTGTAACCAACGGAAGTTGTAGTCACCCAACTGACACTGCCAATGTAACTCTAAACCACCTAAGCTGAGACAGGGTAGTTGGAGATAGGGCCCCTCAAGGGGTGAGAAGCATCAGGCTTCCCTGCTAGGACATTTTGGGAACCTAGACAAGAAAGCAAAAGCATACTATAAGTCAAGGCTAAGACTCAGCAGTTCCTTTGGCTCAGGGCATACCACTGGCTCCTTATAGCAATCAGTCTGACAGAAAGACTGTGTGGTGTAAGCCTCAATGGACTTGACTGTTCCAACAGCACATTCTTCTATAACTTTTTAAAATTAACTTTATTATTTGTCTGTTTTGCATATATATACATCTGTGCACTACCAGTGTGTCTGGTGCTTTCAGAAGTCAGCACTGGATCTCCTGAATTAGAGTTAGAGATGGCTGAAGGCACTATATGGGAGCTGGGAATTGAACCTAGGTCTTTTGCAAGAGTAGAAAGTGCTTTTAACCACTGAGACATCTCTCCAGCCCCTCTATAACTTTTCTTAAAGCAGATAAAGAATAGTGTTACCCCAGTGTTAGAAAGATGGCTCAAAGCACTGGCTGTTCTTCCAGAGGACCCGGGTTCAATTCCCAGCATCCACAAGGAAGCTCACAACTGTCTCTAATTCCAATTTCAGGAGACCCAACACATTCTTCTGGCCTCTGTTGGCACCAGACACACACACATTGCACAGACATACACGCAGGAAAAATCCATACACATAAAATAAAAATAAACCTAAAAAAAAAAAAAAAAAAAAAAAAAAAAACAACAAAAGCAAAACCCCCAAAACAGTATTGCCCAATATGGCTCAATGGTATTTGTGTGTCTAGCATCCTACCATGTGTGATAGATACCCTGGGTTTAATCCTTTGTGTTAAAAAAAAGAAAGAAAAAACCCAACACATCTCAATTTGGACAAGTCACCTGTCATGTTCTCAAAACAGTGGAAAGGACACTTCACTGCTAGCTACTCACTGACCACAGACATAGGAGGATTCTGACAGGCAAAAAAAAAAAAAACAAAAAACAAACAAACAAACAAAAAAAACCAAACGTGCTACCTGCTGGCTAACACTTGGTAAGACCCAGGAGAATTGCTGAGGGGTTAAGAGTAGGATTTAGCACAATGGTAGTGTGCATACCTACTGTGTGCAAGACCCTGGATTACGTTCCCAGCATGGAGGACAGGGAGGGAGTGATTTCAGATTGCTCTGTGAGCTCCTATATTTACCCTTGAGTATAGAGCTTTTCTGCAATCCTCATGGTTTCTTTGGCATTTATTCTCAATTTCCGAGACGCCAGTTTCTCCAGCTCCTGTCAACAGAGACAGAGGATGAAGCTTCTTGTGAGTCAGAGCACAACACTAGCACCTAATTCATCTTCAGGTAGGTCTGGCCCTGTGACTTCAGTTATAGTCATCATGTCAAGGGAGAGAGACTGCCCAAGGGAAGGTTCCTGGGTCTGCCAGGAGGATCTCAACTAGTGGGGTTGTTGTCTAAAAATGTACTTTTAATCAAAACAAAACAAACCAACCAAACAAGAAAACAAATAAGAGCACGAAGGTGCTTGAAAGGCAGAGACAGGAAGATCTCTGTGAGATCTAGTGAAGATCTCTGTGATTTAGGTTAGCCTCATCCATGCGAGTTCCAGATCAGCCAGGGCTACATAGTAAAATCCTGTCTCAAAAACTACAAAAACATGAATAAAAATTTTTTTCCTCGTTGGTTTGAGACACAGCCTCATATAGTCCAGGCTGTCCTTGAACTCATGATCCTCCTGCCTCTACATTCCAAATGCTGCGACAGCAGCATCCATCACCTGGCTTCCTAAGGAGGTCAGGGAGGTTCTTCAAGACAATGTGCAGCAGCTGACACTTGTCAAGATTAGCTGGTTCACAGCTCAGTGCTGAGATAGTGCATTCTTCAAGACAAGAGCTCTGTGTGTAGGTCAGGCTAGCCTCTAATTCTCGCATCAGCTTCTTGATAGCTAGGATCACAGACATGCGCTACCACCCCTAGCTGAAATCCGTGTCTCTAACAAGTAGCCTGACAAGAGAATGAGGCTAAAATCTGAGAACCACACTTGGAGAACATGACTCGACTCTCAAAAATTTCCCCTAGATATTGGAAACATCCTTTTTGGGCTTTCTAATATTCAAGCTGTTCCTTTCTACTACTGGCAAAGGCTGACCATGGTGGTGCATGATTTGAACGCCACACTTAGGAAGCAGAGGAAGGTATCTCTCCTCTGAGTTGAGGCTAGGCTGGTCTACAATAGTGAGTTCCAGGGAGCCAGGACTACAGAGAAACCCTGTCATCAAAAAACAAACCCCCTAAAGGACTAAGAGGACATAAAATTCTGTGATTATGCAATGATGGTACTATAGGACACCTGTCTCTCTTTTGTTTTCAGAACCTTCTATAATTCCTGTATTAAGAGGCTGAGCTAACTCAGGCTAACTCCTTGGTGCTTTTCTTCGTGGCTTTTTTTTTTTTTTAATTTTCAAGAGGTTTCTCTATAGAGCCTTGCAACTCGCTCTGTAGACCAGGCTGGCATTGACCTCCTAGAGATCAGCTGCCTCTACCTCCCAAGTGCATCATCACCACTCATGCATTGCCTTGAGATGGGTGATATTCCTTCCTTCCATTGGCCCATAGATATGAAGAACTGTAACCACAACAACAGGAAGTAACTGTTCCGTAGTGCCTGGAACAACCTATCTGGAACATACCACAGTGTCCAAAGCTTGAGGCCTCCATTTGCTCTTTGGCTTAGACCTGACCTCTACCACGGTTGCCATGGGATCCTACAAAGCCAAGAACACAAACCCCACATTAGCTTGGAGTATACCACCTCAAGCCCCCCTGCTACCTGGCCCAGGAAGCACCCCATGTAATGTCACCCATTCTGTGTGTGGATTACAGTGTGGATACCACCACTTCCTTCTCACTCAAGTCCAGAATGAAAGACATTGTCACAAGTTTTAAGTCTGTGGTCTAGAACTGATGGAATCTCAGTCTTGGCATGCATCTGAGCGAAGTCTCCTACCCACACACACTTTCTGTTACATTTTTTTTACTTTTAAAATTCAGGATATTAGGGCTGGGGTGGGGGTGTAAGTCAATGTAAGAGCACCTGCCCAGCATGTTCCATCCCTAACATCACACACCTTCATACTTTAGTAGATATAAATAGCAAAAATCATATAATACAAACTACAAAACTTTCCAAGACTCTGTTAATGAACACGAAACTTAAATGGTTTGCTAATGAGATTAAATTCTCAAAATCCAAATTTCTCTTTCTCTTTTAAAGATTTATTTATTTATTTATTTATATATTAATACATGAGTACACTGTCGCTCTCTTCAGACACAACAGAAGAGGGCACAGACCCCATTACAGATGGTTGTGAGCCACCAGTGGTTGCTGGGAATTGAACTCAGGACCTCTGGAAGAGCAGTCAGTGCGCTTAACCACTGAGCCATCTCTCCAACCCAAATTTCTCTCTCAATAGAGTGGGAACCAGCTGTTCTGTACAAGGAGTTCAAAATTCTGTCACTTGCTACTTGGTTGCCATATAGCCAATCAGAAGTGCAATAGGTGTTCATCATTCCATAATTTATTCATAGTGTGTGTGTGAAGGCGACTTGTGCATACCATACACATATGTGGCGGTCAGAAGAGAGTGTGCAGCATGTGCATCCTGGGGATAGACTTCAGATGCTCAACGTTACTCTCACAGCATCCAGAATAGCCCCACATGACCTCATGACACATTCTATGATTTTTCCTTGTATTTCTGCCCTGACATTTATCATTTTCCAAAATTACCTCCTTTGTGTGTGATTTCACTTCCTCACATGAGCAATGGAAAGGGGTTAGATCAAATGTTTAACTTCCTCCTCAGATCCAGAGTCCAGGCTCTGAATGCACTTAGCTGCTTCACTCTCACCTCTGGTGAAAGTATATATTTCAGAGAGGAATTTCAGCTACCAACTTCTAAAATTTCTGACTTTATCTAAAAGTTCTACTTAATTTTTTTTTGTTGTTTTAAAGACTTGGTTTTATGTAGCCCAGGTTAGACTCAAATTCATCAGGAACTGAGGTGCTCCTCCTGCATCTACCCTCCAAGTGCACGCACCGTCATGTCCAGCTTTCCTTGCTATTCGATCAGTGTCTACTACTGCCTCACAGATCAGGTCACGCCCTACTGCAGTCTCTCCCTTAGGATGAAGACCTGACAAGCTTCTGTGGTGACTGTCAGCGCTCAGGCCTCAGGCCGGGAGTCTAGTAGGGAGCAATTTCAGGCTCCCCCAGGACGACCTTTGAAATAAAGACCCCACTTATCAGTGGCCAGGCTAGATCAAGTGCTGTGGATACCTCGTCCAACCAAAAAACAAACAAAACAAAACCTAACCTGTAAAACACACACACATAGACACACAGACACACACACAAGACACACACATACATAGACACACAGACACACACACACACAGAAAACACACAGACACACACACACACTTTTTTTTTCCTTCCACCGTCTGTTTCCCAGTGATTTTATTCAGGTTTTCACACTTGGCAGCAGGCACTGAGCCATCTCGCAGGTCCTAGGAGTGTAAATTCTAAGCCAACAAGCAAGCATAGTTCATCAGGGAATAGCAGGATCAACTCTGGCAACAGGAAAGAGTTGCTGGGGAGAATGCTTCCTAGATCAGTACTCTCAAAAAACTCCTTACCTCCATACACAACTGATAAAGGACAAGACAAGCTGTGTGGTTAAAGAGACGGTATCTTTTCCAGTTGAACTCTACGGTCCCATCTTTGTGGTCATGAGTTACTGTAAACAAACAGAGGCTGTCTCAGAGAAGCCATGATAGATGAAAACTGGTGCTCACAATGAAAAACCAAAGCGGTCTGGACACACAAGGGCCCTTTCAGTATCTGCACATGGGCAGGTGAAAGGCAGCAAGGTGGAGCAATAACCATGCCTTGACTTAAGCTCTGCAGCCCCCTTGTCTTCCTGGGGCAGGCAGATCCTACAGCAAACACCTTGGGCTTTACCTTTAATTCTGTGGAAGACTTCCGGCACAAAAGCCTGAATGGCCTTGAACCTCTCTACCACAAACCCCAGTGTTGGGAACTGGCAGCTGCCATAGCTGATGAGCTGCTGTGCCAGCACCTCAGGGAAAATCCTCTGGAGCCGCAGAGTCTGAAACCTCGTGAAGGCAGCTCCTAGAAAAGGAGGGTGGAGGAAGGAAGGGAACAAGAACCAATAAACCATAAAGCTATGTTGGCTCCATAACTTAACAGCAAGGTGCCCTTAGGTACTGGGCAGCCCATGTGGCTCCTCACCGATCCTCAGATCCAGCTCTTGCCTCACGTCCACTGCGTCACTTACTCTCTGGTCAGGATCAGTTAAGTTTTCACAGGCTGCCCTGACGGCATGTGGCGTGATCTCAGAGAAGCGGGCTCTCAGCACCTGTAGATTGGGCTTTACTGCAGAAGAGACAGAAACACAGATGCCAAACTTAATCCTAACTGCATCTCAGCACAGAAACAAACCATCACAACATCCAGGCAAACCAGTACAAGAAGCTGGTTTGCCTTTACCTATTAGTTGAAATTAATGGACTACAAATAGCAAAGAGAGAAAGGGTCCTATAACGTTTAATTTAAGTCTTGTCAGAAGTTAACTGTAGGATCTGTTCCCCTAACGGAGCCACCTTGTCTAGCCTCAGTGGGAGAGTATGAACCTAGTCCTGCAGTGACTTGATGTGCCAGATGGGATGATACCCAGGGGTCCTCCCTGTCTTAGAGGATAAAGGGGAGGGTCAATGGGGAGAGCTGCATGGGGGCAGACTGGGAAGAGAGGTCGGGCTGATACTGGAATGTAAAGGGAAGAAATAAACAAAAGAAAAAGAAATAACAGTGGGGTCTTTTAGGTGAATCTTTTGAGACTTAAGTCTTATTTGAATCTTTTGGCTTAAATTTAGAGAAAAAAAAACCAACTTGGGAGTTAAAGGATCTCAAAATTTTGGAGGGGAGGGCTAGAGAGACAAAGATAAGGATAATAAAATGTTAAATATTATTGTGCAGTCTATGGTGTGTGTACTACGGCACTCAGGAGGTCAGAAAACAAGCTTATGACTCCAGTTCTCTTCCAGTTTTTTGTGGGGCCTGGGGATTGAACTCAGGTTGTGTGCCAACTTGTGTGATAAACATCTTCACTTGCTGAGCAATCTTGCTGGTCCAATCAAAGGTTCTATTGGGGGAGTTTTATGTTTTTCCAGGAAAGAATACAGGACATGCATGTCCTTTAAAGTTCATACATTTAGACTCTCAGGAGTGTTATGGATTCAGATATAAACTCTTTAAGGGTCTTTTCTTTAGGGAAAATTAAAACTTATTTTTTAAGGCAGAGATAGGCTGTTCATCACTTCTTAGTTACCTAAAGTCATTCATTAGCCATGTCAGAACTAAATTCATTCCACACACACACACACCCTCAGAGGTCAGAAGAAGGTATCAGATTCTCCAGAACTAGAGTTTCACTTGGCTATGAACCACCATGTGGATATTAAGAACCAAACCTGGGTCCTCTGAAAGAGCAGCCAGTGTACTTAACTACAGAGCCATCTTTCTAGGCCCAAGTACTTTTTTTTTTTTTTTTTTTTGTTAGTTTGTTTTTGACAGAGGGTCTTACTATGTTGCCTTGGCTAGCCTGAAGTGTTATGTCTTCCAGGCTGGTCTTGAACTCAGAGACCTGTCTGTCTCTGCCTCCTGTATGTTACGATTAAAGTGTGTACAATCACACCTCTCACCTTCCTAAATTTTTCATATTTACTATTTACTCAGTGTGTCTGCATATGTGCATGCATGTCACATGTGTACAGAAGACAACATGTGTTAGTCAGTCTTTCTCTCCTCTCCTGAGGAGCCACCTCATTGACTTCTATCACTAAGTTTCAGCTCCAAAAACTTAGTCAGATACCATAAAAAGAATATAGGTGATTAAAAAGATGAACTTTAAAAAATTCATTATAGCTGGGCACTGGTGGCACACGCTTAATCCAGCACTTGGGAGGCAGAGGCAGGTGGATCTTTGAGTCTGAGGCCAGCTTGGTCTACAGAGTGAGTTCTAGGTTAGCCAGGGCTAACAGAGAAACTCTGTCTCAAAAACCGACAAACAAAAATGACTATTATTGTTCTTAACTATGTATATGTGTACGTCTAGGTATGGCTCTGTGAATGGTTCAGGAGGAACTGTAATGCAGAAACTTGACCACAGCCCACTTAAAGACTGTTAAACTATAAGCCAGTCCCAATAAAATGTCTTTCATGCTGTTTCTTCACAGCAGTAAAACTCTAACTAAGACAGACCCTCCCCCAGCAGAAAAGCTCAGTAGTAGACTCACCAGCCTTGCATACATGGATGATCTCAAACCCGATGTTTTCACCTTCTCTGTCACAGTCAGTCCAGATCACCAATGCCTGACAATGCTGTGTCTCTCGTTCAAGAGTTTTCTGAAGTTACAGGGGAAGCACAATGAACACAGAATGGAATTACTTGGTTCCTTTACACTAAAGAATCTGACTTAGGAGGCTGGAGAAATATCTCAGTGGCTGCTCTTCCTGAGGACCACATGGCAGCTCACAACCATCTGTAACTTCAGTCCTAGGGGATCTGACGGCCGCTTTTGACCTCTAGCTAGGCAGCACAGCCCAAGTCTGCAATCCCGGCATTTGGGAGGTTGATGTAGATTGCTGTGAGTTTCAGGCCAGCCTAGACTACAGAGTGAAACCCTGCTTCAAAATTGAAACACAAACAAACAAAACACTCAAACAAAAACAAGAACAAAACAACAAAGAGTCCATCAAGAAATCTGACTGAGGATCATCTCTGGCCTTGGAGTATTCAAATTTTTTGGGGGTGGAGGAGCAGAGAAAATTGTTCATGGTACAGTGTATGGTATAATCTTCCAGACCTGTGTGTGCATAGGAGGACTTAATGAACTCAGTTCTGTCCTTTCACCTTAAAAATATTGAAATATTTTTAATTAGTGTATATGTGCATGTTACTGTGTGGGACATGTGCATTTGAAGACTGGGGTTTAACACAACTTTACCAACACGGTGAAATGAAGAACTCTGCTCTAAAACCCTTCCAGCATCAGTGGTTCTGATCATGTTTGAGTCACTGAGTAAATTCTTCCTATTCACCTCCCCAGAAAGGGTCTCATGAAGCTCATGCTGGCCCTGCACTGGCTATCTAGTTGACGGTCTTCATCTCTGGCTCCTCTGATATAACGATTAACCCAGGGCTTCACGCATACTAGGAACGCACTCTACAAACCGAGCTCATCTCCAGGCTTGCCCCTGAGTTTCATGCAAATAAACTCACCCACTTACCAGGACTAAGTGCCTTGAACTGCTCATTTACCCTTCCACTCCAATTTTTATTATTATTATTATCATTATCATTATTATTATTATTGTGTGGGGGAGGGCATGTGGATGCCACAGGACTTCACGAACTCAGTTCTGTCCTTTCACCTTAAAAATATTTAAACATTTTAAATTAGTGTATATGTGCATGTACTGTGTGGGACATGTGCATTTGAATGTATCTGCCGGAAGGGGCCAAAGGTATTGGATTCCCCAGAGCTGGAGTTACAGGAGGTTGTGGGCTGTCTGATATGTGTGCTAGGAATTGAAGCCAAGTTCACTCAAAGAGGAGAATGTGTCTTAACTACAGAGCCATCTCTTCAACCCAGTATTTTTTTTTTCAGTAATTTCATTTTATCTGATGTTGAATGAGTATACCACAGGTATGTGGGTGTCTTCAAGGCTAACAAGGATGTTGGAGCCCTTGGAGGAGGAATTACAGGCACTTGAGAGCTCCTCACCTGAGTGCTAGGAACTGAACTTGGGTCCTTTGGAAGAACAGAAAACAGTTTTCAGCAACGAACCACCTCAACCCCTTTTTCCACCTCTATGCTGGTTCCTGGCAGTGAACTCAGGTCACCAAGCTTTTGCTGGCTTGACAGTTTCCTTTTTTGAGACAAGGTCTCACTGTGTAGTCCTGACTGGCCTTGACCTTGCAATACTTCTCCTGCCCTCTCCCTTGAAAGAGACCTGAGTCCACACTGCTCCATCTTACTTTGAAGTTTTCTGAGATGGGAGCTAGAACGAACAATTTAGTGATATGTATTCCTTGAGTTTCACTTTTAAAGGCTTCATTTAGTTCTTTGGGTTCTTAGTTTAGACTGGGGAGGTGGCTCAGTACTTGAGAGTTCAAAAAGAGTATCTGTGCAAGGTGAGGCCAACCTGGACTACATGACAAGACCCTGTCTTTGAAACAAAAACACTTCATTTATGTAATAGGTGGAATATTTTAAAGGCATGATACTGTTTGGGCAGTATCCAGTGTTTGTACACCTTTAATCCCAGCAGCAGCAAATGGATTTCTATGAGTCTGGTCTACCTAGTTAGTGTATTCCAGACCAGGCAAGTCTACATAGTGAGACTTTGTATCAAACAAATAAACAATTAATTATATATACTGAGGTTAGTGGAAGTTCCAATGCATTAAAAATATCGACTGAGTGATTTCTGGTTGTTTCAATTTCATGGACCCATATCATCCAAAGATCTTACCTTGATGTCTACAAAGTTTTCTGGGCAATACTTTTCAATTTCTGCTTCAAAGAGGACTAGGGGATTACAGCTCTGCCTAGAATAGAAACAAAACACAAAGGCCTTTACCAGCACACACAGAGAGCCCTCTGCACTAAGAATGTATAACTACATGTGGCTCTCCCATAGAAAATGGCCTAGAGAAGCTGGGAACATAGACACTACTGGGAAGACTGAAGCAGAATCACCAGATCCCAGGAATTCAAAGCCAACTTGAGCATAATAACAGACCACAACTCAAAACCACACCAAACCAAAAACCAAAATAACAGCAACAAAAACCCAGCAACAAATAAAGCTAGGTATGGTACCACATGCCAGATATCCACTTGGAAAATGAGTCAGAAAGACTGGAGAAAGACCATGTCTCAAAAGAGAGAAAAGGAGGAAAACTGGCTGGAGGATTAAAAGCTATGACATTCTACATAACAACTGTCCACTCGCCCAGGCAGATTAATAGGAGATGCAGAGAAGAAACTCTGGACTCCATTTGTGCACATAGGCAATAGAATAACCGCAATCCAGGTGGCACTGAAAAGAGTATATTTAGGGGAACACCACAAAGTGAGTGTTGATTCTAAAGGTACAATAAAAACAACAGGTCATATATAACCTTAGGTAATTCTAGTATTATAAATTAATATTTATAAATTATTATAAATGACATGGTAAGATCAACATGCTTCAAAATTGCTGTAACATTTGTCACAACTTATTTCCTTACTAATTATACTAACCATTTCCGAAACTGCATCTGGAAGTCATGAGCCAGCAAATGTCCAGAGACTGAAGTCATTATCATAGTAACATTCTGAATAACAACAAAACTGCAGTTAGTCTTTCTGTTGTACTTTGCCAAATCATTCAAGGAAAGGAAAAGAACAACGAACAGAACTAAGGACAAACACAGCTAATGGAAGAAAGGAACTAATTGTAACTCTGCAAAGCCAAAACAATGTTGATACAACCAGCATTCATACTCTCTCTCTTTCCTCCCTTCTCCCTGCCCACCCCTCCATATTTATCTAAGGTTTGTCTCTCTATGGTCCTGGCTGTCCTTGAACTCACAGAGATCTGCTTACCTCTGCATCCCAAGTGCTGGGATTAAAGGGCAGGCCACTAGCCACCAACACCAGCCACACTACCATTTTTTATTAAAAACAAACAAACAAAAAAACCCATAGCGGGTCAAGGGTCAAAGGATCCAGCTGATGGGGGAGTCCCAGTCCATTATGGTGGTGCCACCCCTGGGCTGGTGGTCTTGGTTTCTATAAAAAAGCAGGCCAATAAGCAAGCCAGTAAGCTGCACTCCTCCATGTCTTTGCATCAACTCATGTTTCTAGGTTCCTCCTCTCCTTGAGTAACTGTCCTGACTCCTTTGATGATAAACTGTGATATGGAAGCTAACCCGAATAAACACTTTCTTCCCAAAGTTGCTTTGGTCACGGTGTTTCATCACATCAACAGTAACCCTAACTAAGACATCTGGCTAAGTTGCAAGTTAAAAATAACCCTCCTGCCTCAGCTTCCCAAATGCTAGGATTATCATAGGCCAGCCACCATGCCTGTCTTATATGTCAGCTTTATGATGGAAACACTTCAGCACTTACCTGGCCATACAGACGATAGTCAAATTCATAAATCTTGTTGAATTTAGAAAGGCCTTCTTTCTGTAAAGCACAAGAAATATATGTAAAAAATTCAAATCATATTTAAAAACAAATGACTCCCCAACATAAAGACTGAGTGATACCCAGAGAAGGGAGAGAAGGGAATACTAAAAAAGCAACAAGCCAGATGCAACTTGACACTCTAGCATTCAAGATGCTAAGAGTATTGTAGGCTTTGCAGCCTGTCTGGGCTACAAAGACGAACTTCAAACAAACAAACAAACAAAAACATCGTTTCCTAAACATAAAGATTAAACAGACTGGGCTGTAGCTTGACAGATGACAGTTTCCCTAGCATGCACAAAGCCATAGGTTCAATTTTCAGTAACACAAAATAGACAACTAACTTAGTTGTGTGAGGTGGCACATGATTTTAATCTCAGTACTTGGGAGAAAGAAGCAGGAAGATCTCTGTGAGTTTAAGTCCAGCTTGGTCTACAGAGTGAGTTCCAGGACAGCCTGGGCTACTCGGAGAAACCCTGTCTCAAAAAAGAAAAACAGAACAAAACAAAAGCTTTCTTTTGTAAGAGCTCATTTGGTCTCTTCACAGCACCAGAACAGTGACTAAGACACAAACATATATAGAAAAACACATACAACAGACAGACACACACACACACATACACACACACCCCTCTAATCAAAGAAATTGAGATGTGGAGATGGGAGAATCATGAATTTAAGGTTATCTTTGACTATATCATGAGTTCAATGCTGACCTAGTTAAATGAAACCGAGGCTTTAAAACAAAAACAAAAAAAAAAAACCAAAAACAAGTTCAACTAGAAAAACAACCAAAAAAAGGAAATCATGCAATCTAATAGTTTCTGACTTCTTTTTATTGTTTTTCTATATTAACTTGGCTTGTTTGCTCCTTTTTCACATATGTGAAAGTTTTGCCTGTGTGTATATATGTACAATGTGTGTGCCTGGGCAGAAGAGAGCTTTGCGTAGCCAGAGCACCTGCTTCTAAGTGTTGGTCCTCTACAAGAGCACAGTGCTCTCAACAGCTGAGTCATTTCTCCAGCCCCTCTCTTTAACTTTGTAACCTCCCCACCACACACACACACACACACACACACACACACACACACACACACACTTTTTCTCCATCTCTACAAAACAACCCAGAATACAGAACTCTGGCTTCTCCAATGGAGAACTCTGCAGCTGTCCTTCCATGTCCTGCCTCTTACTCTTTAGTCCTCTGCTGGCAGTGACTATGAAACTCAGTAGCTCCAACAGTCTTGCCACTTACAAGTCTACCTAGGGTGCGGGGCATGTGCAAGATGGCTTAGCAGGTAAAGGTGCTTGCCATGCAAGCCTCACAATCCAGAGCTGATCCTGAACTAACGGTGGACGGGGAACACTGACTCCACACACCTGACGTGCCACGCACTCCTCCTTACCTCACCACATATACACACACCAAGAAAAGCAAAATGAAAAAAAAAAAAAAAAAACCCATCAGGTTTCTCTCAATTAGTGCAGAAAAAGCACTGTGCTAAACTCAACACCTTCCCCAATTCACCTAGGACTAGGAAGGAACATCTTAAACATTAATAAAGTTAACACACGTCATAGTCAAAGGACGAAAGCTCTTTCTTTAACATCAGTAACAATTAGCCTTTGGTCCCAGCACTTGGGTTCTCTGAGTTCCAGGCCAGCTTGGTCTACAGGATGAGTTCCAAGACAGCCAGGGCTATACAGAGAAATCCTGTCTCGAAAAAACAAACAAACAAAAGCTCAGTAACAACATTAGTGTATCCATTCTTGGCCCTGCTCTTCATCACTATACTAGAAGTTTCAGCTAAAACACTCTGGCAAGGAAAAGAAATAGAGGATAACAAGATTGAAAAGGAGAATCTTTACTTACAGACAATATTAGTTTAGTTTTGTTGCTGTTTTGGTTTTTTGAGAAAAGGTTTCACTGTGTGGCCCTGCCAGGCCTAGAACTCACAAAGATCCCCTTTCCTCTGCCTCCTGCATGTTGGGATTAAAGACCTGTGCCACTATGCCTAGCTTACCATGATCTTTTTTGAGATGGAGTTTCACCAGGCAACACTGGCTAACGTTAGACCCACAGAAATCTGTTTGCCCTGAGTTCTGAGATTAAAGGCATGTACCATCACACCTAGTCCAACACCATCTTTTATATTTGAAAGATTCTAAAGAAATAACAAAAATAAATAGTTCCATCAAAATTGCAGGATACACACTGAACACAAAAATCATTACTGTGAGCTGACCATGGTACATATTTCAGCATTTAGAAAGCTGAGGCAGGAGGACTGCCACAACTTCACACTCAAGGCCAGCTCAAATTCCCCTCCAGCATGCTCAACACCTTACCTATTTTTAGGCTACAATCCCAGGTTACCTTCTCCTGATCCACATGTATTTTTCTCCCACTACAACTATGCTAACCTAACTCGGGTGCCTGTTTTTTTTCCCCTAAAAGGGTTGACTATGCTCATGTATGCTTTTTGGGTGCTCCTACTGACATTTGATAAGGCCTATACATTTCCTCTGTCAGACTAAGGAGCTAATTCCAGACCTCCATGATGGGATCTTGGACTTTGGAATATTGTTTTACTTAATGTACCAACTGGGTTCTAAAGGAAACTTAAGAGTTTCCTGTACCTCCAATAGGCTGAGTCAAATGGATAGCTTTCTCCTGCCCCTGGTTGCTTCTTGATTAAGTTAACTTGGAAAAATAGAGGAAGAATTCAGCAAGGTCACAGGGCACTAAAGTCAGGAGAGTCGTGAGGTGCAGGTGGCTAGTGTGCTAGCTTCCCTCCTCATGGCCTCTAACAAGGGAGGATGGGATACAAGAACTCTGCATCATCGCTCAGTGTGTCTTTCCTCCTGTCCTTGTGGTTGTTCATGAAAGGAGATGGAAAACAGGAAGGTCTGCAGATGGTGTTCTGGAGAAGACAAAGGAGACATGGAAGACTTTTCAGTGTACGCTCTTTTGTCTTGACAGTAAGAAGGCACCCCTAACTGTATCAGTTTAATCCAGACCTTCAAAGGAAGAAAAGCCTGATACTTTTCTGCACTCAATCCTGGCCTAGATTTAGACTGGAGGATAATGAAAATGGCTTCTAAAGAAAAATATCCATCGTAGTTTTTCCTTATCCTACAAAAAGCTCATTGTAGGAATGAAGACACTTAGAGTTTCTTGAGATTGCCTGTTCGCCTGTGCTGGTACATTCTGATAAGGCGTACTAACTTTCAAGGTCTGAAAGAATATCTGAAAGCTAACACAGATAAAGGCAGACACCTATGTCAGATTGATCCTCCTTGGCCGGAGTGCTGGCTGCCCCATATCCATGACCTTACAACATTTACATTAATTAATTAATTAATTAATTAATTAAATTAATTAATGTTTTACTTATTCACTTTATATTCTGCTCACTGCTGGCAACAGCTTTTGGGATAGCCCCTGCTCCAGCTGTTTGGGACCCACATGAAGACCAAGCTGCACATCTGCTACACATGTGCAGGGAGGCCTAGGTGCAGCCCATGTATGTTCTCCAGTTGGTGGTTCAGTCTCTGAGAGTGGCAAGGGTCCAGGTTAGTTGATTCTGTTGATCTTTTATGGACTTCCTATTCCCTTAAGGGGACCTTACAAAACTTAAAGGTACCTTTCTATTTCTGTGATAGAACATGATGATCACAACAACTTAAAGAAGGAAGTTTGGCTTATGGTTCCAGAGGGTTAGGCTCATAATGGTAAAGAGCCTGGCAGCAGCAGGCCTGTGGCTGAGGAAGCAAGCTGAGAGCACACATCTTGAACAGCAAACACAAAGCAGAGATGGGAGTGCTTAAAACCTCAAAATCTAGGTGTGGTGGTACATTAATACCACACAGGAGGCAGAGGTTAGACTAGTCTACACAGCAAACTCCAAGACAACATAAAGAGATCATGTCTAAAAAAAACCAAAAAACCAAACAAATAATAAAAAAAACACCAGCCAACCAAACAACCCCCTCCAGTACAAAAAAAGGAAGCAAGCAAGCAAACAATCATCAAACAAAACCCCCAAACTGGACCCCGGTGACATATATCTTCTAGCAAGGCCACACCTCCTAACCCTACCCAAACAGCACCACCAACTGGGACTGGGTTCAAATATCTGTGCCTATGGCTGACATTCTCATTCAAACCACGGTTTTGGTTTAATGTATACAGATAGACTGCTTGGATGTATGTCTGTGCACCACATGTGTGCAACGTGAGGCCAAAAGAGGGCATCCGATCCCCTGGAACTGAAGTTACAGCTGGTTGTAAGCCACCATGTGGACACTGACAATTATATCCAAGTCCTCTGGAAGAACAGCCAGTGCTCTTAACCACTGAACAACCCCTAAATGTTACTGGATTTTGGAGTAAAAATGAATAACTGGTCTGGGCGGTGGTGGCGCACGCCTTTAATCCCAGCACTTGGGAGGCAGAGGCAGGCGATTTCTGAGTTCGAGGCCAGTCTGGTCTACAGAGTGAGTTCCAGGACAGCCAGGGCTACACAGAGAAACTCTGTCTTGAAAAACCAAAAGAAAGATTAAAAAAAAAAAAAATGAATAACTGGAAGTTTATCAATGGAGAGGACACAGGACTCTGCCTAGAATCTCTTACCTAACTTGTCAGTCCAGCATGACAGCTTTAACAGGGGTTCCTCAGGTGATTTCTGCTGCACATTTGGTGCGGTTTTGCTATCTACTTGCCGCCTCTCTATCTGCTAATAACCGATCATTCAAAAGCAAAAGCACCATTACAGGTAAATCTCCGAACTTTAGAGAACACAAAGACTTTTAGTGGAGTGTTTTCACTTTCCTCCTCCTCCTCTTCATGGAAAATCTGTTTATTGAGCACATTGCCAGAGGGTAACAGACTGAGAAGTACTAGAATACCACTGCAGGCTGGCCTGTGTTTTCTATAAGCTTTGCCTGGGTACTTACAAACATCATAGTTTAACAATATGCATACGCCAGGCAGTGGTGGCGCACGCGTTTAATCTCAGCACTTGGGAGGCAGAGGCAGGTGGATTTCTGAGTTCGAGGCCAGCCTGGTCTACAGAGTGAGTTCCAGGACAACCCGGACTACACAGAGAAACCCTGTCTCGAAAAAACCAAAAAAAAAAAAAAAAGAAATAATATACAATATTAAATTTATTTCCTTCTTCCTTCCTTCCTTCCTTCCTTCCTTCCTTCCTTCCTTCCTTCCTTCCTTCCTTCTTTCCTTTGTTCTTTGAGACAGGGTTTCTTTATGTAGCTCTGGCTGTCCTAAAACTTACTCTGTAGATCAGACTGGCCTAGAACTCACAGAGATCCACCTGCTTCTGCCTCCTGCATATTGGGATTAAAGTCATATGCCACCACATCTGACTTGAAAATAGTCTGTTTTGGCCAACACCTCCTGTTCTAGTCCCCGTCTGTTGCTGTGATAAAGCATTCTTACCAAAAGCAACTTAGGGAGGAAATGGTAGTTACAGTCCACAACTGAGGGAAGTCAGAGCAGGAACTCAAAACAGAAACCAGGGAGGGACACTGCTTGCTGGCTCATGCTTAGCTAGGTTTCTTATACAGCCCAGACCACCTCTCCAGACAATGGTGCCACCCACTAGAGGCTGGGCCCTCCTACATCAATAAATAAGACAATCTCCCACAGGCATGTCCATAGGACAATCTGAGTTGGTGAATCCCCTAGTTAAGATACCACCAACACACACACACACACAACACACACACAACACACACTCATTCACAGGTAATTCTAGGCTGTGTCATGTTAACCCAACTAGAAAATGTAACCAAAGATTAAAATAACTGTTATGTTTTTTTTGAACTGTCTTAAGGGCTCATACTCCCTAGAAATTAATTTAAGACTACATGAGATGTTATTTGGACAACCATTTCTCACTAGTGATTTTCTTCCTGATAATGGAAATGCTATCCAGATTCAGGATTTCAGATCTTGGTTCAATTTCAGTATTTCTTCCCTCTCCTCAATAAATAAAAATTTAAAAAACAAAGCACACCTTTAATCTCAGCAGCTCAGGAGGCTGAAGCAGGAGGATCACTGCATGTATCAGTCCAGCCAGAGCTACAAGTGAGACACTGGGTTTTAGTTTTGCTTCCTGCTGCTGAAACAAAAGCAACTTAGGGAAGAAGGGTTTATTTGGCTCACAACTCCAGGTTACAGTCCAACCTTGCATGGAAATCACAGCAGCAGAACTTTGGGAGAGAAATGGTCGTGTGACAACCAGTTGAAAGCAGAGAACAATGAACTAAAGCATGCATGCCCTGTACAGCTTGTCTTCTTCACTGTTACACACTCCAGGATCCCTGTCTAGGGAAGATTTCTACTTTTATTAACATAACCAAGATAAACCCCTACGGATATTTCCCCAGGAAAACCTAATCTATCCAATCTCTTATGGAGACTTTCTTCCCAGGTGAGTCTAGACTGTGTCAAGTTGACATTTTTATATCTCCATAACAACAGAAACAAATTCCAATGAAAAAAATTAAAAATTTTTATTAATGCAGCTATTTCATTGGCCTCTTTAGGAAAACCTAATAGCCTTTTTGTGCAAAATGAAACGCTGATCGTAAAATTCACATGGAACTGCAGTGATTCTGTAAGACCAAAACAATCCTGAAAAAACAAAGCTGGAGGACTCAATCTTCTAAATTTCAAAACTCACTATAAAGCTACAATACTACAATAACTAAGACAAAAAAAAAAAAAAAAAAAAAAAACCACAAGCCGGGCAGTGGTGGAGCACACCTTTAATCCCAGCACTTGGGAGGCAGAGAGGCAGGCGGATTTCTGAGTTCGAGACTAGCCTGGTCTACAGAGTGAGTTCCAGGACAGCCAGGGCTATGCAGAGAAACCCTGTCTCGAAAAACCTAAAAACAAAAACAAAAACAAAAACAAAACAACTAAGACCATCAGATTTAATTAAAAACAAACAAAAAGACCTGTAGTGATCATGAGCGTTAAGAGTATAGCTGAATGGTAGAACCTGCTATGTTGACTGCAACCTTCCTTCCACATTTTGTGTAAAGGGCAGAGGTAAGATGTCAGGTGTCTTCCTCATGGCTCTCTACCTCATTTGTTTAAGCAGGGTTTCTCACTGAACCTGGAGCTTGCCAATTCAGCCAGAAAGGATGGCTAGCAAGTCCCAGGGATCCTCCTGCCTCTGCCTTCAGAGTGTGAGGGTTACAGGTTGCACATCACCAAGCCCAGCTTTCTGCCGGTGCTTGTGATGGAACTCCTGTCTTCATGCTTGTACAGCAAGTACTTTATTGACTAGCCTCCCTAACCCATTTATTTTGTGGTTGATGTTTTTCCCTAAATTAACATTCAAAACAATGTGAATATATGTGTACCACATATGTACAGGTACCCACAGAGGCTAGAAGAGGGCACCAGATCCCGTGGAGCTCGAGTTATAGGTGGTTGTGAGCTATCTGACATAGGTGCTGTGAACAGAATTCAGGTCCTGTGCAGGAACAGCCAGTACTCTTAACCACTGAGCCATCTCTCTAGCCCCTCATTTTGTGTTTTTTGAAATAACTGTATAGCCCAAGTTGCCCTCAAATTTGTTTTCATGTTCAGTTTTCTGTATGCTGGGATGACAGATTTTTTTTTTTTTTTTTTTGTAACTGATCTTTAAGAAGGGTGCCAAGTCCATTCAACAGACAGACTTCAACAAACGATGCAGGGCTAACAGATCTCCACATACCAAAATAATGAGGTGGGGCAGGCTTAACACAATATTGAAATATGAACTAAAAAAGTGGATCAAGGGCTGGTGAGATGGCTCAGTGGTTAAGAGCAGTGGCTGCTCTTGCAGAGGTTCTGAGTTTAATTCCCAGTAACCACATGATGATCATCTATAAAGGGATCTGATGCCCTCTTCTGGCACGTGGGTGTACATACAGATCACTCACATTAAACAAACAAACAAGCAAGCAAATGAATATGGGCCAAGGGGCTGGACAGACAATGATTAAGAATATTGTCTGCTTTTCCAGAGAATCCAGGCTAATTCCCCGGCACCCACATGGCAGTTCACAACTGTCTGTGGCTCCAGTGCCACAGGGGATTCAACACCCTCACGGGCATATATGCAGGCAAAACACCCCAATGCACATAATACAAAAATAAATAAATTTTTTTTTAAAAAGTGTATGAAAGACAACTAAAACTTCAGGCCAGCAAGATGGTTCTAAAGGTAAGGGTGATTGCTGCCAGCTTGGAGATCTTGAAAATCTGAGTTGGATTCCTGAAAACCACATGGTAAAGGAGAGAACTGACTCCCACAAGTGTTCCTCTGACCTCTATACACATTCTGTGGCATATGTGCATCCATACAGCCACAGACACAATATATGAATAAATAAAAATTTACACTATAAGACTCTCAAGAAAAAAGTATCTGCATACATTTCTCTGACACAAGATTTGACAATGACATTAAAATTGAGCTAGGATATAGCTCAGCAGTAAACAGTTGCCTAGCCTATGCAAGGCTTGGGGTTGGTTGTACAGTCAAATTCCTCCAAAAAAGATAACCAAATGGCCAACAACGAAATGAAAAGTAACTCAGTATCACTGGTCAATAAGCCTTTATGAAAATGTAGATTTAAAAACACAGTATCTTCTCACACCTGCTAGGATAGTGATACAGTAAAAACCACCTGGAAAGCAAGTGTTTCTAAAGGTGTGGGAAACGCTTTGGTGATTCCTGAAAAAGTTAAAGGCAGTAACTACATGTCTCAGCAATTCCACTCATTGGACTCCCATAATTGTAACAGGTATTCAGACACTTGCAAATAAGTTTGCAGCCAGTCCTAATTATAATAAACAAAAGGGAGAAACAACTCAAATGCCCAACAATTGATAAACACAATGTGATACATCAAGCCATTAAGATGTTCAATCATGAAAAGGGACAAAGTACTAACAGGTGCTACAATGTGAATAAGTTTTACAAAGGCTATGTTAAATGAAATAAATCCCATACAAAAGGCCATGCCTTTTATTTATATAAAATGTTTAGAATAGGCAAACCTAGGCCAGAAAGGGGATTAGCTGTCCATCTTGTCAAACTTCTATAATCATACTGAGAGGTGGGAGCAGGAAGATCAAGATTTCAAGGCCTGGGTGTCTGGAGTTGGGCTATCTGCCTTCTGCAATTCCTAAATAGCTACTTCCTGGAACATTGGGCAACACTGAGCTCAGTTTCAAGACTTTAGTTTTTGTTTCTTTTGGGAGCAGGTGTCAGAACTCATGTTTCAATTTGAAGGAAATATCTCACAATCATCTTAAGTTTGGTAAAATATGGTTAGAGATATAGCAATGGCTCAGTGCTTGAAAGCGCCTGCTATCTTCCAGAAGAGCACCCACATCAAGGGGCCCATCCCTGCCTATAACTGCAGAGGCCCCAGTGCCCTTTTCTGGCCTTCACGGGCACAAGCAAGCATGTGGCATGTGCTTGCACACTCTCGTGAGACACACACACACATACATACATACACATACAATATACATATATACATATCATATCATATATACATATATACACATAACACACACACACACATACATACAACACACACACACACCACATACACAAAAACATTTCCTTCAAATTGAAACATGAATCTCCCCAATAGCCATGGTACTGAGCTCAAAGTTCTAAGAAGTAACTATTTAAAGACTGCAGAAGGAGCCGGGTGGTGGTGGCGCACGCCTTTAATCCCAGCACTTAGGAGGAAGAGGCAGGCAGATTTCTGAGTTCGAGGCCAGCCTGGTCTACAGAGTGAGTTCCAGGACAGCCAGGGCTACACAGAGAAACCCTATTTCAAAAAACCAAAAAAAAAAAAAAAAAAAAAAAAAAAAAGACTGCAGAAGGAATCAGGCCCCAACTCCAGACACTCAGAGGTGGCAAAGACAACAGACCTGGCAATCTGCCAAAATAGCTTATCTAAGGAAAACAGCTAACTTCCTCATTCTGCCCCAAACAAATCTCTCTCCCTACTCCCCATCCTTAGCTACAAAAATCTCAGCCTAAAGGAAGTAATGTGTACTCTCTTGGACCCTGATCATTGAGTGCTGAGGTCCTATGCCCTGGTCATGTCATAGTCAGAACTACAAACACCACTTCTCTGGCATTAAATATCAATTGCTTTAACTGTTTGAGGTCATCTAGTTTCTCATCTTTTACTTCTTCCTACAAACTTAATTCTTCCTTATCCTTACAGAACAACACAAGTCTCAAAATATGGCTGACCAGGGAACAAGACTGAACTCCAAAGCGATTGACTGCCTTTCATTCTCTACCTCATCCCCATTGTCTCTATATAACTTGCCATCTGGAGACAAGATGGAAGACTGTCTTCTAGGATTGCCAGCTTTCTGAATAAAATACTGTTTTAAAGATCCAATTCCAATCTGTTCATTGGTATCGACAAAGCAGCAATAATCTCTTTTATTCCAGCTTTGGCATTCTGGTTATAGTAGATGTCTTCTAAGTGCCATGATGGTACAGTATTAAGAATCCCTGGCTTGGTCTTCATAGTGAGTTCCAGGACAGACAGGACTATACCACAGAGGAACCCTGCCTCCAAAAACCAACCAACCAACCAACCAACCAACCAACCAACCAATCAACCAGAGAGAGAAAGAGAGAGAATCATCCCTGGCCTAGTGTGTGTATATGGAGGTGGGGTGGGGACTCCTTTAAGGGTCTGGAGAGATGACTCAATGGTCAACAGGACTTGCTGCTCTTTCAGAGTACTTTAGGTTTGATTCCCATATCCCACATGGTAACCCACAACCATATGTACCTCCAGTTCTAAGTGATCTGATACCCATTCTGTCCTTGGTGGGCATATGTGTGTGTGATACACATACATGTAGGAAAAACACCCATAGACATTTAGGAAAAAAAAAAAAAAAAGACATTTAAGCAGTAGTTAGGCTGGATGTCAGCCTGTAACCCCAGTACTTAGAAGGCAGAGGCAAACAGATCTCCTTTATTCAAGGCCATCCTGGTCTACTTAGCAAGTTCCAAGACAGCCAGGGTTACATAGTGAGACCCTGTCTCCAAAATAGAAAAGAAAATATTATTACTCAAAGACATTTTAAGGAGGTGAAGTTAGGCCGGGCAGTAGTAGCGCACACCTTTAATCCCAGCACTTGGGAGGCAGAGGCAGGTGGATTTCTGAGTTCGAGGCCAGCCTGGTCTACAGAGTGAGTTCCAGGACAGCCAGGGCTACACAGAGAAACCCTGTCTCGAAAAACCAAAAAAAAAAAAAAGGTGAAGTTAGGGGCCAGTGTCCACCTAACCTTGGCTGCCCCTTCCCGGTATTTCAAAACTGGAGGCAGAGGTGTGAGGATCCAACTATTTGCAAAGAAAAGGGACCGGCTCATAGGAAGGACCTCAGTAGGAGTGATAATGCAACAGTTCTTGGGGTTTACCCTTCTCATCTTCCCTTTTCGCTTTGTCAGGAGACAATTCTATCTCTCCTCTATCTTAGAATCAGCCTATAGGATAGATCCCAAACCTAAGTGTTACCCCTAGGGTGCCACCAGAGACAGTAAAGTCACAGGGACTGCAGAAGGCAGGGACAGGACTCGATAAGTAAGGCTTGAACGCCAAGTTTAAAAAGTTGATTACCGGTTTCCAATACTACTGAACTTGTGATTCACCAAGGAAGAATTTTAAAATATATATTTTCTCACAATTGCTCCAGACTCAAACAAGGGAGACCAGTCCTCTACTGGTATTTGAGACCAGACAGATACGATGAGCAAAGATCTATCAAATGCGTGAAAGGGTTTACATTTAGAAGAGGCCTGAGGCTAGAGAGAGCCTAAGGTGTGAGGGCGGCCAGGAGGGGCCCGCCCGCAAAATAGGCGGAGTCGCTTTCGCCTGGGCTTTGGGTACCCAACGCACTGTTCGACTTTGTGGGCGTTCCTCAAGGAAGCAATACCGAAATGCTTCTTACCCGCCTCATACGACCGTTGGACAGCAAGTCGGCGATTCCTTTGGCAGCGTCGTTTTTCTCCGCCACGCAGAGAACTTTTCGCACTCCTCGGAAAACCACTTCCATGGCAGCGCGGGACAGAGCACGGCCTCCAGGCCGTCGCTGCCACTGAAACGCTAAGAGGGTGACCGGGAAGATCATTCCCTAGGCCCTGCGCCAGCAGCAACTCCACGGGTGCCCGTGCATGTTGGAGAACCCAGAGGAAAAAGCCACGAAGCACTCTGAGAGCCACCTTAATAATGCACTTTTTCCAGGCAACTGCCGCCTCGATCAGAAACCCACACGTCCGAGTCCCGCTTAAACTCGCGCTCACAGACAACTTCCGCCTACTGTGCCACAGAGCAACCTTGAACTACAACTCCCAGAATGCCTCATGCCCCGGGCACTCGCAACACCGTTTTTCCTCCTCCCTTCCACCCCACTGTATTCTACTTTCCCTTTCTTTATGACAGTGGTTAGTTAACGGGACTTGTCCTCTGGAAGGACTGATTGGTAGGGCCTCTTAAAAAGCGCCACTTACTTGGAAGTTTGTGTGGGCGTTTCCGGGTCACGCGACGCTGATCCTTGGGAGTCATGTGATACCAAGATGGCGGTGCCGCGGTAGCTTCCCTGGGACAGTACGGTCCTAGGATCCGCGACAGTTTCTGCTCTTAGGTCGTGGGGCGGCTCATTTGACTGATTCTGCGGTAGCCCGTGGCGGGAAGTAATGACAAGATCAGAGCTGGGGCTATTGATGTCGCCGGTAGGTTCCGGGGAGTGCTGGTGACCTCGGTTCAGAAACCTTGCGCCGACCGGGGAAAACGCTGGAGAATGGCCAGCCTCCGTCATCTGGACCTGCAGCTTTGGAGTTCATGAGGCTTCCCAGGGCATCACAGGTTCCAAACCTCGAGAGTCTGCGGGAATTCGAGATCTTCGTTGTGTGAGAGGGCAGTTTAGGATCCCCGGAAGTGCAAAGAAGGCCGCAAGAACTTCGCTTTCTCATCCAGAGGCCTGACTCCCCCTCCGGCTAACCCTGCACTATTTTCATTTCCTCTCAATGTGCTCTCCATATTTCAGGAAATATGATCAGCGCCCCTGATGTGGTGGCCTTCACCAAGGAAGACGAATACGAGGAAGAACCTTACAATGAGCCCGCTTTGCCTGAGGAGTACTCAGTTCCTCTGTTTCCTTACGCCAGCCAGGGGGCTAATCCCTGGTCTAAACTGTCTGGGGCCAAGTTCTCCAGGGACTTCATCCTTATTTCCGAGTTCTCTGAGCAGGTGGGACCCCAGCCCTTGCTCACCATCCCCAACGACACCAAAGTTTTTGGCACTTTTGATCTCAATTACTTCTCCTTGCGGATCATGTCAGTGGATTACCAGGCTTCATTCGTAGGCCATCCTCCTGGTTCTGCCTACCCCAAGTTGAACTTTGTGGAGGACTCTAAAGTGGTACTGGGAGACTCTAAGGAAGGGGCCTTTGCATATGTGCACCACCTTACCTTGTATGACCTGGAAGCCAGGGGCTTTGTGAGGCCCTTTTGTATGGCTTATATCTCTGCAGACCAGCATAAAATCATGCAACAATTCCAAGAGCTCTCAGCTGAATTTTCCAAAGCATCTGAATGCTTGAAGATGGGTAACAGGAAGGCATTCGCTGGGGAACTTGAGAAAAAGCTAAAAGACTTGGATTACACGAGGACAGTGCTACACACAGAAACTGAGATCCAGAAGAAAGCCAATGACAAGGGTTTTTATTCTTCTCAGGCAATCGAGAAAGCCAATGAACTGGCCAATGTGGAGAAGTCCATCATTGAACATCAAGATTTACTGAGGCAGATCCGCTCATACCCTCGTCAGAAGATGAAGATACCTGATTTGCATCCTGGTGATACAGAGCATACCCAGGATCAGGCTGACCAGGTATCCACTACCTCTAATCCTGAGGAGTCAGCTAATGCAGACCTTTATACCTGCAGGCCGGCTTACACCCCCAAACTCATCAAAGCAAAGTCCACCAAGTGTTTTGACAAGAAATTGAAGACCTTGGAGGAACTCTGTGACACTGAGTATTTCACTCAGACCCTGGCCCAGCTCAGCCACATTGAACACATGTTCAGAGGAGACCTGTGCTACCTCCTGACCAGTCAGATTGACAGAGCACTTCGAAAACAACAGCCCATAACAAATTTCCTCTTTGAAGATTTTGTTGAGGTTGATGACAGGATGGAGAAGCAAGAGAATGTGCCCTCTCAGCCCAGTCAGGACAGCCTGCCTTCCAAGCCTGTAGAAGAATGCCCCATTCCTAAAGTGTTAATTAGTGTTGGCTCTTACAAGTCCAGTGTGGAGTCTGTATTGATCAAAATGGAACAGGAACTTGGAGATGAAGAGTACAAGGGAGTGGAGGCAACAGAATCGAGCAGTTTTGACCCTCAAGAAAACCTGGACTACCTGGATATGGATATGAAAGGGAGCATCAGTAGTGGGGAAAGCATTGAGGTTCTGGGCACCGAGAAGTCAGCTTCTGTGTTGTCGAAATCTGACAGCCAGGCCAGCCTTACCGTACCATTGAGTCCCCATGTAGTCCGTAGCAAAGCAGTCAGCCACAGGACAATCAGTGAGGATAGCATTGAAGTCTTAAGCACCTGCCCTTCTGAGGCCCTCATTCCTGATGACTTTAAGGCCAGCTACCCAAGTGCCATTAATGAAGAAGAAGCCTATGCAGATAATGAGGGGGCCATCCATTTCCGGGCAAGTGCCAGCTCACCAGAACTGGATGAGACTCAGGAGGGCAACTTGGAAAATATCCCATCCCAAATAGACTCCAGCTGCTGTATTGGAAAGGAGAGTGAAGGTCAATTGTTGCCTCTCCCAACCCCAGCCTACACTCTCTCTGATGAGGATGGTGTGGTGAGCATTCCCCCACAGCGCTACATACAGAAGGACCAGGGGCTCCACGTGGACTTTGGGATGGAAAACACAGACCCTTCTCCCCGAGATAATAGTTCTGAAATGTTCCCAGCTTATGAGCTGGACCCAAGCTGCCTTCTGGCTAGCCGAGATGTTAGTAAGATGAGCCTGGATAACTACTCGGATACTACTAGCTACATGGGCAGTGTGGCCTCCACCAGCTCGGACAGGACCCCCTCTGCACCTCCTGCTGGCCTATCCTCTGAGAGGCACAAAAAGAGGGCTGGCCAGAATGCCTTAAAATTCATCCGCCAGTACCCTTTTGCCCACCCAGCCATCTACTCTCTGCTCAGTGGGAGGACACTTGTGGTCCTAGGCGAAGATGAAACCATAGTCAGGAAGCTGGTAACTGCACTGTCCATCTTTGTGCCCAACTATGGCTGCTATGCCAAGCCGGTGAAGCACTGGATTTCCTCCCCTTTGCATATTATGGATTTTCAGAAGTGGAAGCTTATTGGCCTACAAAGGTAACTGGTTCCAGGTGGTGGGGAAAAGCTCTATAAACATTATGGGATGAAGCAGGTTTAGGATCTGTGGACCCTAAAAAGGAAAGCTTGCTTCGTAGACAGTGGCTAACCCTACTCATGGTTCTTACCTTTGGCAAAGCACTCTTTATCCTGTTGCCTTCTCTGTCATGGGCCAGGGGGTTCACAGTTGCTAAGTGATTGCCAATCCTGGCTCCTCCCCACTTCCATGTCAGAACGGTTTGGGAGCATTAATTTCCTTTTATATATGTGTGGTGCTCGCAATAGAACCCAGGTCCTGCGAACACCAGGCAGACACACTACTTCTTGTATCTACATGCCCTGGGAGAGTTTTTTAAATCATGAATTCCCAGTCAGATTCTGATTTCACTTGTCTGGGGTAAGAACTGTAGTCTTGGTCCAGTGAAGTCAGAGAATGACTGGACTTGAAGACCTTATGTTTTAACTCCAGGTCACAGTGTTGTAAAAGATTGTGGCTGTCACTGTGGAAGATACAGAACTCCAATAACTTGTACTCTGCTGTCCTGTTTGCTCTGAAAGTGAGGAGTCACAAGAGCTTGTCCTTCCCCTGTTTGAAATCCCTTCAGAGTTATGGTGCTACCCTGCCAAGACTCATTCACATAGATATTTAGGCAGGTCATTCCTGTCTTCCAAGAAAATAGGAAAATAAAGTCGACTTATTGAATAGACCATTTGCATTGGTCATTGCATGGTCACTGCCCAGTGCCTGAATTACAAGGTAATCCAGCCATGTTGACTCTGGCCTCCATCCTGTCACTGTGTCACCAGATTAACCTCTCTGAGGCTATTTCCTTCACTGCAGATAAATGGCAAGTCTGTTTTATGGTCTGTACAAGTGTGCACCCTCTTAAAATGAAGGAGGCAGAAAGGGCACAGATTTCAGGGAGGTGCCCTCAAAATGACAGTTGAGCCACTGCACAGAATCTCAAGTGGTGAAGTGTCTGCTAGCATATGAGATACCATGTGAGTATTCTACTGAGGAGGCGCAAATGCTAGGAATGTTCCTGCACAAATGTCAGTGCCTTTGCAGTGCTTTTGCCCCAAAGGATGACTTACTGGGTGGGGGTCAATGAGCCAGAAGTGGCATGGCCATGGGTAGGTCACAGCTAATCCAGAGAAGCCCTGGGGAAGTGAGGTGAAACCAGGACACTAGAACACTGTGAGGTGGAAACCGTCAGAGGTGTAGTGGTTGCAGAGGGAGCTTGCAGGGGGCTGGGTCATGGGTGCTGTCACCCTCACTGTGGTGGATTTGTTGGGTACCTGTCTTGTGCAGGGGACTCCTGTGCTCACCTTATAGAGCTATAGAAGAGCCCAGATTGGGAGTATGTTATTTTAGATCAGTACCTGGCCATAGAATTGATTTGCTGTGTCAAGGCCAGTCTAGGCTGCATTAGCAAGACAGAGGCTCAAAAAAAAAAAAAAAAAGATTGCGAGAGGTGCTTTTGTGTAGCGGTTCTCTTGTCCACAGAGCTGTGAGCAACAGCAGGGCTATTTCTGTGAGCTGGGTTCATCTAGGTCTTCAAGTCTTGGCTTCACCTGAACTGCTCAAATAAAGAATCTCACCTTGAATCACTAGCTTCACTGGCCCTTGGTTCTTTTCACCTATACAGGCCAGGGAGAAATATGTGACTTGATAAAAAGTAGTGAAAAGGTCAGGAATGATGGGTAAGCAGGACCCAGTTCTAATAGGAGTGAGAGTGTGACAGAGGCTTAGGCAGAGTCCTAGCTGGGTGACCTCAGACTCCTCATCCTTGTAGCCTCCCTGGTTTGGATGGCAGCAGTCTAGATTTGGAAGAATAGACTCTGTTCACTGAAATGGAGCACAAAGCCTGGTTGTCTATTTGGCTTCCTGAATGAGGAAGAATTTTATGGGAAACAGAAACAGACAAACTTGGAAGGAGCCAGCATCTTGCCACCACTGGGAGGAAAGAAGTGCTAATGCTAAATTTCATGAAATGGCCTAAACTGGACATCAACAACAGAGATGGAGGGTCAGACAGGAACTAAGGCTGAGCCTACTGGGGAGAGGAGTTGCACTTGCTAAGCTCAGGGTTTGCCTGGGACCCCCAGTAGGAGAAAAGGCAAATTAAATGTGATAGAGAAGCTGGTGTGGAGTCTGCAAGGCCCCTGGTTGGGGTGTGGTGAGTGGTAAAGGAAAGTCATTGAGGCACTAGGAGTGGCAAGAGGGTAGTCATGAAGAAGACGCTCTCTTCAGAGTTCTTACTGTCCTCATGAACTAACCTGTTCATGGGGTGTGCTGTATTCCCATGGCCACTGGTTCAGGGTCTAGGGCCTGTGTGGGTCTTTCCATGGTCTCCAGGCCTTTCACAGTCCCAGGGCCCACTCAGGTCCAGTTTGCCCACAAGACAACACTCTAGGAGAACACTCTAGGACATTCTTCATCGTAGTCTCAGCTTGGTTAGATGCTTAATTAACCATTTTTAAATGTAAGAAGGGAAAAAAATATGGTTCCAGTAGCTTTTCTTGTTGTATAGCATCATGTCTGTCATAAGCCCTAAATATGTAAAATCTTGTTGGTTCTATTTGCTAGATTAGTGTGGTAATGTTACTTTTGTGGGAAGATTGCTTTTTTTTTTTGGAGGGGGTGGTGTGTGGGTATTTTTGTCTTTAGTTTGTTTTGTTTTTTT
The DNA here is from genome assembly GCA_021653895.1 of Mastomys natalensis. Taxonomy (NCBI): domain Eukaryota; kingdom Metazoa; phylum Chordata; class Mammalia; order Rodentia; family Muridae; genus Mastomys; species Mastomys natalensis. The sequence continues at coordinate 793,119 of JAJTUV010000393.1, forward strand.
TGAGCCAGCGTTTCTCTGTGTAGTCCTGGCTGCCCTGGAACTCAGCCTATAGACCAGGCTATCTCAAACTCTAAAAAGATGTGCCTGCCTCTGCCTCCCAAATGCTGGGACTAAAGGTGTGTGCCACCTCTGCCCAGCTGGGAAGACTGCTGTAAAGTAGAGCTTTTTTGTTTTCTTGTGTTGCTGGAATGGAAACCAGGGCCTGTGCATGATGTGCAAATGATCTACCTGCTCTAGCCCTACCCTTGAGTAAGGCTGTTGTTTTTAGAAGTTTATTACAGATTCAAAGGTGGGAATTTAAGAGGGGAGTCTCAGGGCACAATGCTTTCTGAACTAGACATGAAGGTCGGCCACATGGTGGGCAAGCAGCCAGCTGATGGGTGGCGGGGGTGGAGGGGAGCATTAGAGTGAAGCTAGGGAAAGAAGCCTTTTGAGTTAGGACGCAGAAACTTGAGGATTTTAGTGAACAGCCTCAGGAGCACTTGGCCTGCCTATTCCACTTCACCCCTCGGAACACACACTGCTGGGCAGTAGGGACATAAACCAAGGGAGTCGAAGCTCAAGGCCTCTAGAAGAGTTCTTTAGCAGTCACCATCCTGGCTGGGTGTGGACGCAGAGTGGTAGCTGTACCCCACTGCAGGCCAGGCCCCATCCTTAGGTGACTTATTTTGTCCCTTTGGTTACCCCAGAAAGAATGGGGACAGTGAGAAATGGAGATGAGGTTCAGAAAGGGTAAAAGATTAACCAAGCTAAGATCCCAGTAATGAGGGAAGCCCAGGTGTGCTTCAGTCTACTGTGAGGAATTTCAGGGAGAGCAGGGAGGCAGGCAGGCAGACAGTTCAGAGCACCACTGGAAGTTTGGCTCACTATGTGGAACATTCATTTAGGCAAGCAATAGATGCGTCAGAGACCATCAGGAGTTACATTGTCAAGTGCCCCAAGACCAAAGCACTTGATCTTCCTGTAGAGCCAGTTGAGTTAAAGTTTGTGGATAGTGAATTTCATCTCCTAAGCAGCTGCTCTCATTTTTCTAACCCTTGCCTATTTTTCTAACCTTGGCCTATCTTTTTCAGAGTGGCCTCTCCTGCCAGTGTAGGTACCCTCCATACCCTGAGTCGTTACAGCCGCTATACAAGCATCTTGGACCTGGACAGCAAGACTCTACGCTGTCCCCTGTACAGGGGTACACTAGTGCCCCGCCTGGCTGACCATCGCACTCAGATCAAGCGGGGCAGCACATACTACCTTCATGTCCAGAGCATGCTCACCCAGCTCTGCTCCAAGGCATTCCTCTATACCTTTTGTCACCACTTGCATCTGCCTGCCCACAGTGAGGAGACACAAGAAGCAGTGGCCAGCAGACAAACCAGCTTCCTAAAGCTAAACCTGGGACTAGTGAATGAGGATATCAGAGTGGTGCAGTACCTGGCTGAGCTGTTGAAATTGCACTATATGCAGGAGTCACCTGGGACCACCCACCCACTGCTCAGGTTTGACTATGTCCCCAGCTTTTTGTACAAAATCTAAGGGTTCCAGCCGCTGTGACCAAGACCTGTGACAGAGTATGGGGAGGGAGAAGGGTTGGTGTGACTAAATGGTTACCTGAGCTGGAGTGTTGAGCCTTCTGGTGTCAGCGGGAAGGAAACAGGTGACAGTTATAGTTCTAACATAGCCCTGGGCAGTGTGTGAAGTGGGCTGAGCAGAGGTAGCACCTGGCCCTCAGAGATAGCTTCAAAAACAGTAGCAGCTGCTCTTGGTTCATTAGGGAAGTAGCCCCCAAATAAGGGAGTGTCCTTACTTTTCCAAGGATCAGTAGTCTAAGCAGGAAGAGAAACCTCCAGACTCTGTGGGACTCAAAAAGATAAGGCTAAGTAGCCAAAGCCCAAATAACATCCGAGTGGCACAATCAGCCCAGGAACTGTGAAGATGTGGTAGGACGCAGGACAGCCATTGCCTCCATCTACCTCTACCAAGGCCCGTTACTTGGCTTCCTGGAGCCTGATAACTGAGGGGAAGCTCCTGAACAGGACACGAAGGAACAGTGCTCTGGTCAGTTGGAGAGACACATCTGGGCTATGAGGGTTGCAGACCACAAGCAGCCTCTGTCCAGTCTTTGCTCTATCAAGGAAGTGTTCATCAAGTCCCTGGGATCATTGTGACAGTGGTCACTAGCCCTGGATGTGAACCAGATGCCAAATGACTACAGCCAGTTTGAGAAGTACCTTGGGAGCTGTAGATGAAGCAGACCATAAGGCCATCACCACTGTGCTTGGCAGGATCTTCCCACTGGCTCCTCAGCCAGAAGATGAACTCTGACTTCCCCTGCTTCCAGGGGAAAATCTTCATTTGCAGACACCTCCTGAGGGCTTGTGGGCTTGATGACAACTAAGTTCTGGCTGGCTAGCTGGTGTGCTGACTGAAGCATAGGATCAAGGATGTCCTGTACTAGCTCCTGGGTGGCTATCTTTATAGAAACATCTGGGAGGCAGTGTATATAATCATTCCCATGTTGTTCCTTTCCCTTTCAAGGAACTTTGAACCTGCGAGGAAGGCACTTTTTAGTCCCCACCTGACCCTCTGGTGGCCATCATCATGACCTCCCTGGGATTTTTGTTGCAGCTGCTCTTGTGTGCATGGAATGCTTCTCGCAATCTTGAAAAGCTTTTCTCCCTAAATAGGAGAAGCTCTGGTTGTTACTGCTGCTTTTAAATTTGCTCCAGAAAGCTACAGTAAATTGGACCTGGATCAGCAGCCCGATGTATGCATCAGTTAGATGCTGTGTCCCCACCCTCAGGTCTGTCAGCAGGTCACACTACTGAGGTCTCAGAAGGCACCTGTGGAAGCCAAGTAACCAGATGGCTTGCAGCATGTCACTCTTGTGTCACATTCCTTCCCTAGGTCTTTGACACAAAGTTGCAGTCTGTTGGTCCTGGTCAATGGCTTCAGGTCATGGTCCCTTTTTCATGTCAGAGGGTATGTGATTTTGTTTCTGAGCCTGTGACAGAACCAGAAAGATGGCACTGTCTGCACTAGTTTGTATCTGTTAACATGCATTACAGACACCTTGGCGGCTGTGGTTTCTCCTCATGGGCCCCCTCATCTGCTATTGCTTCTTAGTGTTCTAGATGCCACTGTTGACTAGTTGGCTAAGTGCCATTTCCTCAGGCCTTCAAGGAAAGAGTGCTAGAGTTGAAGAGCCAGGCTGGGAAGTGGTCAGTTGCTGGTACTACTGCGTAACATGGAGACTCTAAGGTGAACACTGTGTGCCCCTGTACTGAGAAAGGCAGCAGCCATACTTGGCCTTCTGGATACTAAAAGCACACACACTTCAGTGGTCTAAAGTAGGGGTAAACATGCAATAATTATCTCCTTGGCATTCAGCCACAAGGTGGCTCAGAAGACAAGACTGGTGGGAGTGGGCAGAACAGTTTTGTGTGGCATCCATGGAAATGGAGAACAGGCGCCTCTCGAGTGACTCCTCACAAGACTGACAAGGGTTAAACTCCATTTGTGGTTTTGTTTTGTTTTTTTTTTTTGAAACAGGATCTCATATAACCCAAGCTGGGTTCAAATTTAGTATGTAGCCACGCATAACCCTGAACTCTTGACCCTTCTGCCTTGACATCCCAATTGCTGGGATTACAGGTGTTTGCCACCAGAACCAGTGTCTAGGTTTAGACTTTGATGTTAAAACTTTGAAATCATGCGTCCTCTCAAGAGAGAGTATCAATCCTTGGAGCTGAGTTTAGATAGAGGCAGTTAATGCTCTTGTAAAAGTAGTATATGTGTACACCTTAAGTGTCCAGTCGGTCATGGGCACGGTGACACACACCTTTAATCCCAGCACTTAAGAGAGGAGGCAGGTAGATGTCTGCAACCTCGAGGCCACCCTGATCTGCATGAGGAACTTGAGGCCAGCCAAGGCTATGATACTCTGTCTCAAAAAACAAGTTTCCATTTGAAGTGTTTCTCAAGTACTAGGCTAGTAAAGCTTTTTTGTTCTTTTGAGACAAGAGTCTTACTTAGCCCAAGCCAACTTTGAACTCTGTGTCTAGCTAAGGAAGACTCTGAACTTCTGATCCCCCTGCCTCCACATGCTGAGATTGCATGCCTGTCATAAGTTTTACAGATTAACTAGGCAGACACTGTACAACTGAACTGCATCCCTAGCGTGGCTAATTTAATAAAATACACTATTAAAGACGCCTCACAGATAACGGAGCTCCTCACTACTTCTTTATTCCCATCATTTTGAGCCCTGGTACTAAAACCGGTAAGTCGTTTGTTTCAACTTGACTGCCAAGCAATTGCTACTGCAGTAGCTAAAGTTGCTCTTCAACTTGGAACTAGACTGTGGTTGGTACCTGTCTGTCCTGATCAGATATAATACTTAAAGTATAAACAGTTTCAACTTCATCTCTAAATTAGTTCCTGTTTCATAAGACCAGGAGACCTCCCTTCTCCTTTGCCAAATATTAAAGCCAACAGTTGAGCTCTGTGGTCCTGGAGGCATAGCTTCTAGAATATCTTGTATGCATCTTGGCCACCCATCTGCTATGTTAAGTCCATGCCATTCCCCAGCCTGAATGTTGCTTATTGGACCAGTGTGCCACCACCATGGTTCATCTCCCAGTGATGGATGATGCATCAGGTATGCAAGGTCTTTGGAGGAACCAAATCCTCATGGCAGTGAGGCCATCCAAGCTACTTTTTATTTCCCTAGAAAGCTCCTAAGAAAGTGCCTTGGCTTGTACTTTGAAACAAATAAGCCAGCTTTCTGGCTTCACTCTAATACTGTGATCAAACCGCAATCTTTAAGGGAGGTATACTCACTCTTACGCTGCTGAAAGGAGAGGGAATTAGTTTTCTTTTGCTCAGAAAACAAAGCTTCCTTTAACATACTGTTTCTCTGAGCCCTTGGCCTACTAAGATCTGGTTCTTTTAAAGCTTTGGGGAGGAAGGAGGAGGGATAGAGATGTAGCAATGGAAAAAGAGGATCCCACAGGGCCCTAACTGGGGCCAGCTGTCTTCAGCTAGGCAGGAAGCACAGCAGCCCCACAGAGTTGAGGGAACCAGTATCCCACCACACCACATGCAAACTGACACCACGGTCTTCTCTTGTGGCGACAGTACCAACAATGGACCAGGTCTCAGGGAGCCTTGGCCAAACTATCTTATGCCAGACAGCTGGAGCTGCAGCCTGGACAGAGCACACAGCAGTTGCAGTAAACATACTCTGTAAGGAACTTGTTTTCTAAGAAGCTATTTTATTACTGCATGTTCCCACTGTCTGTAAATGTGTCCCAACCCTGCTTCAGTCACAGTACTGGAACCAGAGCACTGCGGATGTGATCATGTCCCACAGGCATCACGCACAAAAGCTTAGAGTAAATGCCAAATAAATAGTATGAGGAGTGTACTTTTTAAGATATTAATTTATTTGAGTTCAGATATTTTTAAAATATAAAAACTGGTTGTATTTTTTAAAGATATAATTCTTGTAGACATTCTGTGGGTAAAAATTTGATTGTCCATATTAAAAAGTTACTGATGGTTTGCAATTCAGTGATGTAAAAATAAAGACTCTTTCAGAAGGTGGCATTTGAGTTCCTAATCGTAGGAATTATTTCAGGTAGGCGGAGTATAAGACCTTTGGCCTCTGCTGATTCTTAAACCACACCGATTGAGACAGCCAGTTGTACAAGATTGTTTTGTGTTTGTGTCCTAGGCATGAACCCAGGGCCGCACTCATACGGAATATGTGTATTATCTCTAAGTGATATCCCTAGCCCTTCTATTACATTTCAAGCTGCTGACAGTATTTTTTCCTTAAAACAAAATTTTCTGTGTATCGCCATCTTGCCTGCATGGATGTCTATACTTCATGTGTGCCTGGTGTCCTCAGAACCATGAAGAGGGTGTTGATTCTCTGGAACTGGAGTTACAGATGGCTTATGGAAGAGCAGCCAGAAGTGCAGAGCCTTCTTTCCAGCCCTAACACTAACTTCTTGCCTATACACTTACCTAGTTTATAACCTCAAACTTAGAGCAGAAAATTCAATGCTCCTCTGGTATCTGGGCAACAGAAAAGGAAGAATGGAAAATACAAGGGTGAAGTTGAACATTTGCTTACCTACCACAGGACCCACTGAGTAAGCAGAAAGGACAATTCTGGAATCTTTAATAGCTTTGCCTTATATGCATGAGTGAGGAGGTCAAATGGCTACAGAACACGTTTCAAATTTCAAGACCTTAATAACCTGTTCCCAAAATATTTGAAAACAGGTAAACAGAAACACCCACCAAAGCATGGTGCAGCTCAATGGTCCACTTCACAGCCTCAAGGGGGCACAGAGTTCACAGGGTCCAGGAACAATACTACCCTCTTGGCAAACACAGGCTGTGCTAGCTCTGTCAGAAGTCGGGAAGGCCAGGTAGTGAGAAATTAGAAGCAAAATTCTCCACTTCTTCCCGGAGAGTTGCCACAGCACTCTGGAACTTCTCATCCCCTGCCAGCTTCTCCTTGAACTCTTTCAGCGTGGCCCTCGCGGCCATGTGGCTCTGAATCTGCAGCGTCAACTCTATCCCTGTGCAAAAGACAGTGTCATGTAGGACTTCTTTCACTATATATCCTGCCATAACTCATAGGTGTCAATGGTCTCCTCAGGTGATTCTGGGATGTGTCCCTTGGCAGTGACATTATTTATAAACCTCATACAAGAGGGATTTGTAGACAAGAGTGGTTTTGTTGTCTTGTCCCCTGCTCTGACCAATAGCTGGGTCCTAGGTACTAAAACACATCAGAAACTCCATACGTAAAAGCAAGATATGTGAACTTCCAACATCTCATCCTTACCTCTGTGGATAAAGTGTGCTACTTTTTGGAAGTCTTCTTCCAAAAGTCCTCGGGATGTCAATGCCGGAGTCCCCAGTCGCAGACCACTGGGTCGTAAGGCGCTCTTGTCACCTTTAAGACAAACAAAGCTCTGAGATGGGCCTAATACATCACTGTATGCACACAGTATTTTTATTTTTTTGGTTTTTCGAGACAGGGTTTCTCTGTGTAGCCTGGGCTGTCCTGGAACTCACTCTGTAGACCAGGCTGGCCTTGAACTCAGAAATCCGCCTGCCTCTGCCTCCCAAGTGCTGGGATTAAAGGCATGAGCCACTACCGCCCAGCTGCACACAGTATTTTAAAAGAAAAGTTGGTCACAGATCCTGGCCTGTGGATCCCAGCTTGATCTACCAAGGAGGCAACTGACTTAAAAACTAAGGATCTGAGGATAAAGAAGTATATGGGCCACTGTATTAACCTATGAGAAGTAGTCCTTTGTGGTGTGGCCCTGGGTCCTTCCAGAGTCCTAACATCTGTCAGGGCCTGATAAAAGAAATGCTACTTGTTTTTAAAGAGTCCCTGCCTTTTACCAGCAGTGTCACCCAATTAGCCTTTTCTTTTCTGCTCTTCTTCTACTATGGTCTGTCCGTCTCCTAAGCTGAATACTGTAACAGTGGCTGAAAGAAATGCAGATAGATGACTGTGAAAGGGAAACGCATGGAAGAGTCTCACCTGGGCAGGTATTCTTGTTGCAGGCGATAGAACAGGCTTCTAGTACCTTCTCAGCCCTTCCGCCATCAGTACCCTTAGAACGCAGATCCATTAGGATCAAGTGATTATCAGAGCCACCTGGAAAGAGTTGGACAGAATGGAATACTGGAGGTTGACACACAAGGAAAGAACCTGCTGCTATGAAGAGAGGTCAGCAGACATGTTCCAGATCTAACTTGGAAGAGGACAGGAGCTCTTATACATGACAGAGGGATTATACAAAGGGCTGTGAAGCTGCTGCTTTAAGCATCCAGCAGCTTTTGTAGCTCAGACTGCCCGCACCAAGACACGACAGAGGCCCACAAAGGCTGAAAAGCACTCAGTTCTTCATATTCTGTTAACAGATGAGGTAAATGTTCTACCACTGAGCCACATTCCCAAGCCCTTGTGAAGCCAATTTTAAGAGGCTCCTTCTGGGATAGGCATTGGTATCCCATGCTTCTAATCAATCCCAGCACTCAGGAGACAAAGGCAGGTGGATCTCTTATTTGAGGCCAGCTGGGAGTTCCAGGCCAGTCAAGACTACATATGAGACTTTGCCTCAAACAACAAAACAACAAAAAGAGCTCCTGTTAAGTGGCTGGCACCAAAGTAGTGAGTAGGGATTCAATTAATCATGCAGATGAAGTAATGACCAACTTGTTCAGAAGGTTCTGTGCTTTTGTTCCAAACCCCATGAGGCTGGTAATACAGACCAAAGATCCTTCATTCAAAATGCTGAGACAAGGGCTTGTGAGATGGCTCAGAGGTTAAGAGCACTGGCTGCTCTTCCAGAGGTTCTGAGTTCAGTTCCCAGCAACCACATGGTGGCTTCACAACAATCTATATAACGGGGTGTGATGCCCTCTACTGTCATGCAAGCATACATGCAAACAAAGCACTCATATACATAAAATATATAAATTGAAAACGAATGCTGAGACCAGTAGCAGTGTTTGAGATTTGAGGGTTTTTTTCTTTTACATTTTAGAACATTGCCAGACATTATTGGTTGAACATCTCTAAACAAAAATTCTAAAACTTTTTAGGAATCCGGCTTGTGTGCAAGGCCTTCAGATTTGAAGAGATGCTCAGCATGTATTAGTGACACAGAGAGTGCTAATATTCAAATCTTCAGTGCTCCCTAAAAATTCATGGTCTACTTTAGCATTATCACAAGATGACAGACCTGTGGGAGGTGGGCCTGATGCTGGGCATGGTGGTACATGCCTGGATCAGACCCAGTATTCAGAAATTGGAGGCCAGCCTGGGCTATATAATGAAATCCTGATTCAAAATGAAATCCCCCTCCCACGACAAAAACAGACTTAGTAGGTCTTTAAGTCACTGGAAGACTGAGGTCTCAGCCCCTTTTTCTCTTTCTTATAGCCTGTGAGCTAAACAGCTGTGCTCTACCACAAACTCCTACCATGATACACTGCCCAAAAGCAAAGGGGCTAATTAGGTTAATCAACTGTGAACATAACAGGACAGATGCTCCAAAAGTAAGCCACTCTGTCCGTGTAAGCCAAGCATTCAGGCACTTATTACAGACACAGCTGGCTAACAGATGGCTAAAGAATGCTCTGACATAGCCCCAAGTCATAAACATGTTTGAGCCTCTAGTTCCTTCCACTTTAAACTTTTTTTTAAGATTTATTTATTTATTTATTTATTATGTATACAATGTTCTGTCTGCATATGTGCCTACACATCAGAAGAGGGCACCAGATCTCATTATAGATGGTTGTAAGCCACCATGTGGTTGCTGGGAATTGAACTCAGGACCTTTGGAAGAGCAGACAGTGTTCTTAACCTCTGAGCCATCTCTCCAGTCCCACTTTGAACTTTCATTAAACCAGGGTGTGGCCTTGGAAGACCACTTCTCACTGAATCTGCAGGCTGTTTTGCACAGGACTGTTTTCAAAGTCTGCAGCCTAGTTTTGCACAGCCGAGTCCATATATTTGCTGACTGGCTTCTATCAACTAACATTCTGGAATCTCAGGGGCCCGTATGAAAGAAAAATGATTGGTATCTCACAAGGTGTGAACACGATTTAAATTTTATACCCGATGCTTGGCAAGAAGCAGGGAATACACTGGCCTCATGGATGAGAGGGATGTTCAAAATGGAGAGATGGATGCTGCCTCTGTTTACAAATCAGTGACAGCTGTAACCTGACATCTCTTATGCGAGCCTCAGCTGTTCCCAGAATATGCATCCATGTTGGGTGTCAAATGGCAGCTACTAAGGTATATAGAAGGGAAAGACCTACAGCTGGAGATATGCTATCTGCAGTGGCCAGAGTCATTGCAGTGGTGACTCTGACCAGATGAACCAAGAGGCAAGACTTCTGTATATCCACCCAACAGAGAAGTACAATCCAGCACTATGTGCATTCATTATACCTGTGACTATTTTGTAGCCTAGCTCTGTGAGTGCATCAGACAGAGCCCTGCAGTTGGCCAACACCTGAAGCTGGTAGATTTTGAATTCTGTAGTCATGGCTTGCTTCAGGGCCACAGCAACACCTGATTAAAGAGACAGATTTAAAAACAGGTCATGACTCAGGAGCAGGTCTTGTTCTCAAGAAGCCTAGAGTCTATAAACTACACACACCTATCACACACACACACACACACACACACGAGTGCCCAATTATTTACTTCAGTCTTTTTCTTTTTTATAGTGCTAGGGATGCAACCCAGTATCATGGATTGGGCTACACCCCCATAGTCCTTGCTCTAGCCCTATAATTACCCTGCCACCCTTGCAGACCTCACTGAAGCCACTCCCTAAGGACTGCTTTGGAGGTAATCTTATTTCTAGGAGTGGAAGCCCAGTGGTAATCTGATTACAAGAATGGATTTTAGTCCTTTTTCATGCTTGATATATGAAAATGATTCTCTGTATGAACAAAGTCAGTGTCTTCTGTAGTTACATTACACAGCATTCTGAGCTGTACTCCACAGGAGGGATGGCCTGCTTTCCTCTCACTACTTAGGTACTTGACACCCTTGTAATGACTCCTGGGAGCTGTTTGACTTCAAGGCACAAGAATCAGAGCACCATGAAATTCCATGTACTCGAGCCCTGGTATGGAGCCTTTTGTCTGCCTGTGGAAACACATTGGTGCTTGGGTACCAGCAAGCCCAGCATAGAACTTGGGTAGCAAGAACTATGAAAGCTAAGCATACAAGCACAGTAGATAATCTGAAAATCTGCCCAGGGCCCACAAAGTGCCATATCCCATACACCCTCTCTACACTAATGTACTGCGTTCAGATAAACTGGTTTCAAACTCACTAGTTTTGAGATTCCCCCCACTGCTGCCTTTTCCGCTCTAATGCTGGCATTACAGGCATGTGCTACAAGTCTCCACCCCACTTTAATGTATATGGGTGATTGATTGGCTTTCCTAGATGTCTATGCATCACTTGCATGCCTGGTGCCTATAAAGACCGGAAGAGGGTATTGGATTCCCTGGAATTGGAGTTACAGATGGTTGTGAACGCCTTATGGATGCTGGGAAGTGAATCAGGTCCTCTGGAAGAGGAGATGGCTCTGCAGTTAAGAGCACTGGCTTTTTCCAATCTCAGTGTACACACAGATGTCTTGCCCGAGACACCCCACCTTGTCCTGAGTGCCAGTCACTGCCAGGTGACAGCAAGATGACTCTGTTACAGGTATCTATAAGCAATTCAAATAGAATTACAATAGGGCTCCCTTGGAACCCAGGAGTTGAGTTACCACTATAGCCAGAGTTCAAGATGCAAGGGTCATATGGGAGCCACCACAGAAGAGAAGCAGCTCCTCCTGTAGCGTTGGTTCTTCACTGCAGCCATACTTTTCTTTCAGATATTTTCCCAATGTAGGTTTGCCTATGGTTCCACCTGAGTGGAACAGACACTTTTGTTCTCTCCTTGAACCACTTTGTACCACCTCCCTTTTTCCTATGTTATCTCCTACACAGACACTGTCACCTAAGTTCATTCTCTAGCATGGAAGTCCAGGAACATCTTTTGAAGGACAGGCAAGATGGGACTTATGAACTTCTTGGGCTGTGATGGCTAGGGTGAAACCAAAAGGCTCTACAATAGACCTGATGATGTTACCAGCAATGGCATGGTTGTGAGGACCCCCCTGTAGGCCTGGGAACACAGCAGAGTTGATGAGGGACTCCAGTTCATAGTAAGTCTCTTTGCCAGTCTTGGGATCCACACTGCGCACGCCTGGTAAAGAAACTAGAATGTTAGCAGACTGACAAGTTTCTTAGGGACTCACAGCCAAATTGATATAGGCAGTCAGTCACACCTCAACCATGACTGGCTCCGAGGAGAGCTGTATACAGTGCCAGACCAAAGGGCTCCTATGGATGGATGACTGGCTGGACTACTGGTTTCAGTTGTACACCTGCCAACACAGTCTTGCTTTGCATCTCTGGCTAACATGGAACATGCTATATAGACCAAGTTGGCTTCAACCATAAAGATCTGCCTGTCTATGCCTCACAAATGCTAGAATTAAAGGTGTAACCACCATGCTTGGCCCCTTTTTCTTTAATTAAAACCAAAACCAGAAACCACAACTCTAGCAAGGACATGGTGGTCCACAACTTTGATCCCAGAACTTGGGAGACAGACCTCTGTATACAGAGCAAGTTCCAGGACATCCGGGACTACACAAGAGAAACCCTGTCTCAAAAACAAAACCCCACAAATCTATTATTGTCTTTGGGCATGATACATGTGTGGATGCACATAGCAAAAGTCAGAGCAATTTTGTGGAGTTGGTTCTCTGCTTCCATTCCAGGTCACGGGGACTTGTGTGGAAGTGTTTCTACCCACTGAGCTATTTCAATGGCCCAACGGTTTCTTCTGATGACATCTTTTCTTAATAACACATGGCTATTATTATGAGATCTCAAAACTGAAATGAGAAATATTTGCGAAAAAGTCAAATTCTTCACTTTATCCTCAAAAACAAAAAAAGGCTAAAAGGACAGCGTGAGGGCAGTAATGCTCAGAAGCCAGCTCACGACAGACATTAACAGTGATGATAAAGATAATGCCCAGTGAATGGAAGCGCCACTGACCCCACAGAGTTTCTCAGAGGCCCAGGAACTGCTATGGAAGTTTTTTGTATAAACCGAATCCCCAAAAGGGCAGTGCGGAGGCATGGGAGCTCCTGAGACACTCTCTGCTCTAGAGATCAGGAACCAAGGTGGCCCAAGATGACATGACAACAGAAGAGGTCAGATCTGCCCTGGCTGGCTGAAGGTAACAAATCCCCCGGCACACAGCAGATATACAAAGGTCTCCTTGGCAGGCAAAATAGCTACTGACTCAGAAATACCAACCCAGGGACAGTCTGTGGCGCTCAGCTATGATCTGATCACTTGAGAGGGTGACACAGGAGGACTGTTTGTGCTATGGAATGAGGCCCTGTTCCAAAAAACAAAACAAGCAAACAACAACAAACCAACAACTGCACAAAAGTCCTCAGAGGCACAGAACCCAGGAAAGTAAGAAGGCACCTGACCGGGAAGTGTCCTCACTAGGGTGGGGTGGGGGTAAGGTAATAAGATCCTCCTATGCTAAGTCACACCAGAGGACTAGTTCCTGTTTCTTCAAGGCTTTGGGCTACATAACCACCTGACTATGGCTATGACTTTCACCAATGTGGCAGCTCCAGAATAAGAGAACTATATGCAGAGCAAAGGTGTAAGGTATTGGGAAGAGAACTAGCTCACTAAATGAGGAAACCATGCAGAGGTTATATGTGTATTTGTTGTATGCATGAAATAGTCCAACTACATAGCTCTAGCTAGCCTAGAACTTACTATGTAGATCAGGCTACCCCTTAACTTGCAGCTGTCTCCTGCTTCTGCCTTCTATGTGCTGGATTTACAGATGTGCACCACCGTACCACACCTCCTGTATCAATATTTTATAATTCAATCCCTGGACCCCGTAGGAGGAGAAAACCAAGTCTCAAAAGTTTCCTCTGATCTACACAAACTGTAGCATGCAAGTACTCCCACCAATAATAAATTTTTTTAACAAATCATTCTCTGTGACAAACATACTAGATCATAACAAGTTCATGAAAACATTCTGGAGCCTCTTGGCTCCCTGACCTTCCTTCTGTGGACACTGGCTAAGGTCCTTCCTTCCACAAATACTGTATCCAGAGCTGGGGACTTGGGGCTTCCTTCAGAGCACACTGCTACTCCTTCCTGGGGAGCTCTTCCAAGGCCAGAGCCCTGATCTTTCCCAGAAGTCACAGTTCCGAGTTTTCCCAGTTTCTTCTACACAGGAAATGTGAGACAACACTATCCCAGCGTGGGGAACTTACCCTTTCTGTAGAATATCATACCAGCACGGCAGCCTCTCAGGGTCTTGTGGGTTGTAGTGGTCACTACATGGCAGTGTTCAAAGGGGGAGGGCACCACACCAGCTGCCACGAGCCCACTGATATGTGCCATGTCTGCCATGAGATATGCCCCGTTGTCATCCGCAATCTTTCGCAGACGGGCATAGTCCAGGTTCCGGGAGTAGCAGCTGGTCCCTGAGGCAGGGGAGATGATATGGTAGTGTCAAAGGGCAGCCAGATTGGTCTCTGAGTATGCAATCTGCAAGGAGACCTCCCTATCTTTGAGAACAGATGTGCAGTGTACCTCAAAACCGTCCCTGAGCTGAGTGTGGTGGTGCATACTTTTAGTCCCTGCACTTGGAAGGCAGAGGCCAGTCTTAAAACAATCAACCAATCAAACAAAACCAAACCACCTCCGTGTTTCTAAACATGTTAAGAAAAGCCCAAGGTGTGACCCATTGACCCACTAAATACTGTTGGTGGCTGTTGTTAAAATTTCTTTCTTGAGAGGTATGTGAACAATGTCAGCCTTCCCCCGAAATGGTCCCAGAAACCCTAAAGTCCAGTTCACCCGGGAATCCAGTGAGCTCCCTGGGCTTGTTTACAAGTTGAGAGGTTCGTGACAACAGTGTAGGTGATCCAAGCGCAGCTGCACTGCAAAGTCCTCACTGCATGATGGCCTCTCCGTAGCACTATTTAGAAAGCTCCCTCCCCTGGTCTTCCCCAGCCTACATACTCCAGTCCCTCATGGAGGCACTCAGGGCAGAACTGCACAGAGGACAGGGAGGAGTGGCCTGACGCTCAGGTGAAGAAGACTTCGACGACCCTTCAAGCTCCCTTTTTTTAGGAGGGCAAATGTCAACTGGCCACAGGCCCAATCCCCACACGAACACAGCCAGGCAAGCAGGCCGAGCTGACCTCTGAGGATGGCAGGTCTGACTTGAAGAATAGCGCCTTACAACTCAAGTCTTAAAAGGACAGAGTATGTCTCCAGCTAATGTCCTGAGCTCTCCACAGTGAGCTAAAGGATCAGACGTCTTTCCATCCTTCTCTGTAGGAGGCAGAAGCCCTCCCTGCAGGAACCTGGCTGCTTCCCACTTGCAGCTCACCTGCGATGATCAGCTTCGGGTGGAAGAGGGCGGCATTCTCCTCCAGCTGCTCATAGTTGATGTACCCAGTGTCTGGGTACACCTGTTGGGATCAAGACACAGGTGTGGCTACTTCCTCTGGCCAAACAGTGTCCCCTGTCCAGCCACCTAAGACCTTTAATCTGCCACAGCTCGGACTGGGACCTGAGCCAGGGCACTGTGTTCAGCCTGTCTAAGGATATAAAGGGCCAAATATCATACAGACTTGGGAGCCCTCAGAGGGGCCTCAGGATACAGGGGAGCCTTAGCCCTGGGTACTGTCCCATGTTACAGACGAAAAGCCTAGGAAAATAAGAAAGACTGTTTGCACAAGCCTGTAATCTAAGCTACTAAGTAGGCTAAGACAGGAGGATTGCCATGAGTTCAAAGTCAGCCTGGGCTACAGCATGAGACACTGACTAATCAAAACAACAAAAACAGGCTGGAGGGCTGGGCAATGGTGGCGCACACCTTTAATCCCGGCACTTGGGAGGCAGCGGCAGGTGGATTTCTGAGTTCGAGGTCCAGCCTGGTCTACAGAGTGAGTTCCAGGACAGTCAGGGCTATACAGAGAAACCCTGTCTCGAAAAACAAACAAACAAACAAAAAAGCTGGAGAAATGGCTCCAAAAGTATGGGCACTTGCTGTTCTTGAGAGGACTCAGGTTTGGTTTACAGCACCCACACAGATTAACACAACCGTAACTCTAGTTCCAGTCAATCTGATGCCTTCAAGCACCAGATACACACATGACATACATACATACATACACACATGACATACATACATACATACATACATTCATTCAGGGAAATTCTCATACACATAAATTAAAAATCTACCTTAAAAGAAACACTCACTAACAAAGACAAACCACTCAGCAGCATTGGAGGCTAGCAAGCTTCTTCTGGCAAGGCAGTGCAGAGGCCACCAAATAGAGGGGGACCAAAGAGAGGGAGGGACTCTCCATTTCCAGAAGGGAATGGAAGCAGGTATGAGGTGTGAGCTAGAAACACAGTAACAGAGGTTACTGTTGCTCTCAGAGCTCTCTTCAGAGGTGCGCTCTTCAGAAAAAGGAACACCTGGCCTAGTGGAGATGGCAGGGGCTGAGGTAAGAGACAGACGGTCTGAGAACAGAAGATGACAGAAGACAACCCAGACAAGCTGCAGGCAGAGTCTGGCCACAAAGGGCTTGTGCCTACTGGACCCAAGTCAGCTTGTGTCCACACGTGACAGGCCACCTCAGGGGCTATCATGGCCACCACAGAGGCTAGCATGGCCAAAGTTCTGCAGCAAGTCCAGCGCTTGAGAAAAACTGGGCACTGAAGCTCAGGAATGGGCTTCATGGAGTAAAGACAGCATGAAGCTGGCCAACATCTCATCAGAGGCTACTGAGAAGATGTCAGTAGTTACTCCCTAAAACTATTTTTTCACTATCCTAACAGTACAAATAAGCTTTTATGCTCTAGTGTAAGACCAAAGAAACCGTACTTGATTGCTGTTGTCCCAGGTTTAAGAATCTAGTTTCTAGGCTGGCCAATAAGATCTGTGACATGAAACTCTCAGGCTGTCCACAAAAACAGATTCACTCACAGGCACTTACTGCTATTACATCTGAGACTAGGCTGACTTATCAGTCAACAGGATACATCACACCTATGTATCTGTATGTGTGTATATGAATATATATGGGGGGTGGAACCTCAGTACCATGGTGCACATGCAGAGGTCAGAGAGCAACTTAGAGCAGTTGGTTCTTTCATTTTACCAGGTGGGTCCTAGGGTTTGAATTCAGGTCACCAGGCTTGCGGCAAGCACTTTTCTCCTGCTTAGTCATTTGCCACCCTCAAATTTCTTAAAAGAAAATTGCACCTAATATTTAACTGAGTAGAAAGACTCACTGCCACCCATTTCACGGTGGCAAACAGAAAACCGGGGACAGCCTGTTAAACAGCAAGTAACACAGAAAGAGGGACAGCAGGAAGAACATACAGCCAAACAATAGGAAATATGCATGTCTCCTTCTTCTACCCAGTCACTCTTAGTTGTTTTTAGGATTTACTTATTTATGTGTCTGAGTGTTTTCCCTGCACTATATGAGTGCCTGGTACAAGTAGAGGTCGGGTTTGGGATTCCCTGGAGCTGGGGTTACAGACAGTCCTAAGCCACTAGGTGAGTGCTGAGAACTGAACCTGGATCTTCAGTAGCAATTAGACAGCTCCAGCGCCCAGCTGGTCCTATCACAATGCTGCATATGAGCCCTTGGGTCTTTTTGGTTTTAATATTTTTTTTAACTCAAAGTCTCACGTAGCCTCAGCCTCAAAACTCATGACGCTCCTGCCTTGGCCTCCAAGCGTTAGGACAGCAAGCATGTGTCATCATGTCAGGGGAGGTCTCAAATCTATCTGTCTTCCTTTCTTTTAGACAGGGCTTTCTGTCCCTCCAAGTGGGCTTCAACATTCGAACCCACTGTATCTACCTTCTAAGGTCTGGGATTACAGCTAGGTGAATACCTCACGCATGCAGTGCTGAGCTACACCCCCAAACTCTTATATGCATGGGTTGGTTCATCTGTTAATACAGAAGAGGCCCCGAGCCCTACACACACCTATGAGTGCGCGTGCGCATGCACACCCCCCTCCCCACTTACCTTATAAGGCATGGATTCAAAGAAGATAGAGGTGGCAGAGATTTTCTTCTTGTCTGTCATGAAGCCATGAGTCAGATGGCCACCATCTGGCAGGTCCAAGCCCATGATTCGCCCATGGGGCTCTACCAGGGCAGTATACACAGCAAAGTTTGCAGGGGAGCCTAAAACAGAGAAGCCATGAGTATTTCTACCCATGAGACACAAAGTGGCACCCAGGAGCTTGGCTACTATGCAGGCTATCACCGTGATTTTCCTGAGCTTTAGAGAGTAACCTTGTCCCAGTCACATTGAGAGTGAATCTAAGGCAGAGTGCTACTTGGAAGGAGTGCAGAGCTAAGTAAGCCAAGCACAATGCAGACACACACATTCCCCGGCTTGTTTCTGTTATTTACAAGAAGCCTTTTTGTAGAACTTGACTTGGTGAATGTAACATCCTAGAACCAGGCCTAAGGAGCTACCAGGGTCTCTGTGGAAGCAGCCATCACCTGAATAAGGCTGGACATTGACTCCCCAGCACTGAGGATCCAGACGGTAGGCCTGTAATGCACGCTTCTGACACAGCGTCTCCAGCTCATCGATGAACTCAGTACCACCGTAATACCTGTGGAGAGAAGCGCGGTCCACATCCACCCTGGGCCCAACCTCTGTGCCTAGCAGAGGCCAAAGATAACCAAGGGTAGGCAGAGAATACTAAGGGAAAGTGAGTCCTGCTCTAAGGTTGCTGTGAGATTCCAATGAAGTATCAGTAGTAAAGCCAGGCCTGGTGGTGCACACCTTTAATCCCAGCACTTAGAAAGCAGAAACAGGAGTTGTTCCAGGCCACCTGGAACTATACACACAGACCCTGTCCAAAGAGAAAGAGGAAGAGAGGGAAAGAAACAAGGGGATCTCAGGACAGAATGCATTGTATACTTTGAAGGATGCTTTTTTCCTATTTCCATATTTGTTCCATATGGAACAAATGCATACATGTACAAAACACTGTCAAATTCTATCTTTTCTTTGCCTGATGGCAACGGTTGTAAATAAACAGACAGCCCAATGATAGCTATAGTAAATAAATAAATGAATAGCTAGATAGCCTGGTTATTGCTTGATTTTACCAATGAAGACTCAGGAGCCAGATGCTGGGGTAAAAGCCTGCTAGTTTAGAGAGGCAGAGAGAGCACCCAGCTGATCTTCTTCCTCAGCTGAGGTCCCAAAAGGAAGCTCTTCTCCATGATGGCTCAAAAACCTCTCAAACTCAGTGTCCCTCCCTTCTACCTCCTGTGCACCTCTCAGTCCATCCTGACTTTCTCTCGCTCTGTTTTTTTCCTATGTTCACTCCCTGTCAACTAGCTGCTTGCTCTGCCTCTTGGCCTGTGTTTGACTTATTTAATCCTGTTTACAATAAGCAGAAAGCTCTTGGAGCAAAGATGTGAGCTAGGGCTGAGAGCCACACAACTAGAAACAGGTTTTTCCAGTAAGTAACACAGTCTTGAGGTTCAGTGTGATCAAATATCCTATAACATTTCCCCTTTGTCTAAATAAAAAGGAAACATCTTAATTCTAACACAGTAAAACTATTTATAATAAATAATGAAGCTATTTCTGCCGAGCTCAAGGTCAGCCCTGGGCTATGCAGTAAGTTCAAAGTCAGCCTGAACCACATAGAGACCATGTTTCAACAAATAAAAACAAAAGGGGTAGAGCAGGACTTTAAGAACACTTACTCACCTTTGGCCTGGATACCCCTCAGAGTATTTGTTATTTAAGCAAGATCCTAGGGCCTCCAGCACAGCTCTGCTGGCAAAGTTCTCCGAGGCAATCAGCTCCAATCCAACCCTCTGCCGGTTGCTCTCCTTTTTAATGATGCTGTAAACCTTATCAGAAGAAAACAGACATGGGGTGGGAGGGAATCTCAGTGGCTAGAGTAAGCTTATCTAACATTCCTAATGCCCTGGGTTTCATCTTCAGCATCGAATACACTGGGCAGGGTGGCACATGCCTGCAATCTTAGCTCTCATCGTTGTGGAAGGAGGAGGATCAGAAGTCTCAAAGTCACCTTTGGCAATACAGAATTTAAGAAGACAAACAACAACAAAATATAAAACAAAATAAACAGAGGCTGGAGAAGCAGTTAGGAGCACTGACTGCTCTTCCAGAGGTCCTGAGTTCAACACTTAGCAACCACATGGTGGCTCACAACCATCTCTAATGGGACCTGATGTCCTCTTCTGGTGGGTCTGAAGACCCACATATATATGTACTCACATATATAAAACAAACAGGACCTACTGGTACAAGTCTAACACCTAGGAGTGAAGGCAGGATGACCAGAGGTCCAAGGTCATCCTCAAATAGCAAAACACATCGAATTATTATCATACCTAGTTTTCATTATGTGTCCTTGGCTGTTCTGGAATTTACTATGTAGACCAGGCTAGCCTCAAATTCACCTGCCTCTGCCAGCATGAAAGGCATGGGCACGACTCCCTTGCCTTTAATTAAAAATATAATTCTATCCTTACATTTTACAAGTTCTTACCTCTGTGAATCTTATTTCAAAATGTTTTAGCAAATACAGCGAAGCAGAAACTCCAATGGTTGCCAGGGTTGGGAAACTCAGAAAATGGGGAACTGCTTATGGATTCACTTTCCGTGAGTACAGATGCCACTGGACAGACAATCCCTTGGCTTTAGAGCAAGCACTGAGTAGAAAGAAACCACTTCAAGATTTGAATTGGCCTCCCAGCGGGTGGACCCCTTTCTGACACTGGGGGCAAGAGCCCATGTCAGTGAGCCACTGACTAGAATGTCCAGACTACCAGCTCACACTGCCGACCAGAAGTTGTAGTTGGGTTTTTCAGCTGAGTTGGCCCTCTTTCATTACGGAGGGATAGAACAGCCACAGCCATGAGGAACTATGAATGCTAAGCTACCTGCTGTAACTGTCGAGAGGATAATATTACTTATAAATCAGGTTGCTTCTAGGCATAAGCAGATCTGTTTTGTTCTTGTGCAACGTAAAGGGCCAACCTTCCTATTTTCCCTTTAGAGCACTTAGCACTGTGTTCTGAACTCAGAAATACCTACATTAATCCCCAAAGGTCTGTCAGACTCTTTGGTGGTGCTGGAGATGTAACTAGGCGTCTACACATGCTAGACAAATGCTCTATCTACTACCACACTACACCCCAGCTCTGATCCATCACTCCACAAGGCTGTCTGTACACAGGCTGTCAAGTTAACTCAGGATTGCATTGACCAATTTAGAGTGGGGACCTCCTAACAGATGTGAGGCCCTGGGTTCCACTCGAAAGCACAAAAACAAAAGACAAAACAGAACAAACTCCCTCCAAAACAACAAAACCCCAACAGTGATCAAAACAGGGCTTCCAATGTAAAAACCAAACACGTGACATGTGAAGGTACCATAGGTCTCACCTCAGCATCGCTGTCCTTGAGGGGCTGTGTCAACATCTTCTCATGAGAAGCCCACAGGGCGGAATCCTTGTCGGCCATTGCACTGGTTCAGAATTGTCTACAATAAGGGTAAAGTACACATGGATTTCAACATCAACTCCAGCAAATCTCTCCTGAATCTCAGCTGACACACTTTTTTTTTTTTTGTAAACAGGTGCATAAATCCTCAAAGTCACTTGGAGTTCCTTACAGAACTTTGGACCTGGCCCCTCCCCACCCCATCCCCATTTGAAAGCTGCCTACTCTAAAGCCTCCTCCTCCTAAGACCTTCTTAGTATCTCTACACTGAACTTGGTACTCCCAATTAAACAACGGTCTCTTCTAATCTTCCAGTTACCTCAGCACAGATATACTGAAAGAAGTACTATGTCTAGATGATCAATCAGACTGTTTACTTAAATCAATTCCGCTGGTGGAGCTCACGTTCCATGCTTACCAACGTCTCAGATTTTTCTGGGTAGACACATCAATTAACAGAGAACAACTGGGGAACTCCTTCCAAGATGCCCAACTGCAGCATTTTATAGGTTATTTTTCTCTCATGGTCCAGGTTGGCGCGTCGATAGACAGGACCTGTACTGCTCCTTTTTCTCCCACTCCGAAGCACTAGGATTATGGGCATGCTCCACCACATGCAGCAAGCATTTTCAACTAAGTCCTGCGATCTTCACCCCATCTGGACCTATTTCTCTCAGACTCCGTGGAATCACACATGAGGTTTTGCTGTAAGAAACTCCTGACTACGCATTGGACACCAGTTGTGCAAAACAGCCAGACGCATAAAATAAGCAAATATAAAATAAAAACACTGCACTCAGTCCAGGCACAGTGGCACAAGCCTTGAATTCCAGAACTCAGGAAGCAGATGCAGAAGGATCTTTGAGTTTAAGGCCATCCTGGTCCACAAAGAGTTCAAGGACAGCCAGGACTACAAATAAACCCTACCTCTAAAACAAAACAAAGCAAAACAGAACAAAACAGATACCCCCACTGCATTCACATCTCTTCTTTTACTCAGTGGCTGGCAGCCCACCTGTCCTTTTCTGTTAACGTGTATAAACTTTTTTTATAGGACAAGTATTTAAGGACTGTCCACAGGCTACTATTTTTTGGTGCTGTTGTCAGCAAACCCAGTTGGAGCCCTGCCTTCCTCTTGGTCTACGTATTCACTATTAGTCTGTGGTGGAGAAGGAGATGAATACTGAATACCTAAGGTCAAAAACAAATGGTGAAGAACTATGTGCTGCAGGTAAGAGGTAACCAGCATGGGAGACCACAAGGACACCCAGTAGAAAGCAGCTAATCACAAAAGAGGACATACTGCATCAGACAAAACCAAGGAGCAAACACTGCAAATATTCCCAAACAGTAGGGTTCCTCCTAGACAAAGGAAGTGTTATCATCTTTAAACAGAAAATCTCTAGTTAGGACTTCCAGAGTAGTTGTTATTTTAACACAAGCATGAAATCACTAGGCACAGAGCCAAACATTCACATGTGCTCTGCAAGCCCAGCAGCAGCATCCTAGGAGGGACATGTTTACAGTGACTTCAGATGCCTCTCTTCTTCTCTTCTAGCTCGGCATGTGTGCTTGTCTCTCTTTCTCCACCCCCTACCCCCATGGAGACTCCCCAGCCTCAATCTTATTAGGGGCCAGTGAACTCACTCAAGAGCAGCTTCCCAATAAACCTGTCTTTAATACCATCTTTTTTAATAAATGACTTCAGATATCATGCCTAAATACCTTGGACCTCTCTGGCCACCCCTTGAACTTCTTCCCTCAAGATCAGAACCCAGGTAATCCAGCACTTGTCTGAGCCCTTGGCAAGTGGGAACTAGAATCCAGAGTCAGACTTGGACCTCTGCTCCTGAAATCCTAAAGGGCAACATTTTCAGTAAACATTAATTGCTGGAGGTTAAAAGGACGTAATTATGTGAGGAACATCGCCTAACCACATGGAACTAAGGCCACTGGATCTCTTCAGAGGCCACTTGGAATCCTTATCATTCAGGAGCCCTTCAGCCCAGCTATCACAACTCCTTCCTGAAGATTCCAAACATTGTGGGGTTTGGTTTATGTTTGTTTGCTTGTTGTCTTTGGTTTTGAGACCCCTTTCTTTGTTAACATTCCTGCATTTTGCCTACATGACCAAGCTGGCCTTGAACTCAAACTGGCCTGACCCACCTGCAGGGTGTGGATTGCTTGGTTCTCAACCCTGTTTTTTCTACGACAATGTTGGAATCACAGTAGTACCAATCCCCTTAATAAATAAATGTCCTTCCTGAAATAACATACTAAAACTGGTTTTCTATGAACTACATAAAAAAAAAAGTTGAAAATCTTTTAAAAAACAAAACCTGTCACCATCCCACTTGTTTACTGTGTGCACTGTAGGCACATGTACAGCACACAGGAGTAAGTAAAAGGGCCAGCCTTCAGGTTTCAGTTCTCTCCTGAAGTTGCTTCACCAAGTAGGTAAATAGGGGAAACAATTGTCTGTGAGGCCCCCTAACTCAAGAAGCCATCTTGCTAGCTCAGAATTCTTCAAGGAGCTCAAGAATCTTTAGTGTATCTTAGAATGTAGCCCAGACTGGCACAGAACTCACTATATAGCAAAGAAGGGCCTGAAATTTCTGACCCACCCACTCCTGGAGTCCTCAGCTTATAGGCATGCCTCAGCACATTTCGTTTTATGTGATGCTGGACTGAACCCAGCTTCCTGCATGCCAGGCAAGCTCTCTACCAACCAAGCTGCATCCCCAACCCTAGCTTCAGGCATTTAATAGTTTTTTTAAAAAAAAAAAAAAAAAAAAAAAAAAAAAGATCTCCAGATATAACTGTCTTGGAATTCACTATGCTGGGCCACTGAACTCAGAGATTGGCCTAGTTCTACCTCTTTGTCTGCTGTGTGGGATTAAAGGCATACACCACAAGGTCTTTTTATTTTTAGATAGGGTTTTTCTATGTAGACCAGGCTGGCCTCTAACCCAGAGATCTTCCTGCGTGTGCCACCACTCCTGGCCTAAGTAGGCCATTCTTAGTAGGGCATTCTTAGAATAAGAATCTTGGACTATACTTTTGTTTATTTTGTTTTTCAAGACAGGGTCTGTCTCTCTGCAGAGCTCTGACTGTCGAATTGTCATTTTTAAGCTAACTTTGGGGAAAACAAACAGCATTTTCTTATTACTGTCCATAGATTTGTCAAAGTTCATATTCGTGTATTAAATTGTAATGGGGACCAGGCATGGTGGGCTTCCTCGTCTCACACATGCATTTTTGTGCTCTGCTTTACAGAGGAGGTTCTCAAAGGCCATGGGGCTGCTTGGTTTAACTAAGATCATATAACAGAGGCAGAATCTGAACGCTTGTTTACTGTTGTTTTTCCCAGAACCCTGGATAACACAGTTATTCACCTCCATTCAACATTCCCCCAAGGAAGAAATTTAAAATGCTTTCTGTAGGGAACCTAAACTGGTGTTTCTGGTCCAGCAACTGCCTGGCTCAGTGAAACACATTTGTGCTTGCTTCAACTAACCAAAGGTCACCTAACTTCCAGACCTTGAAATAGAGGCACTGGGCTAAGTAAGAATGCCACAAGTCAACCTGTCTCCTAGATAGGGTAACGCACTGCAGATATCAGGGTAGTGCTACTAAATCAAAAGCAGTGATTACAGACCTAGAGACAAACCTCAGAAGCTTCATTAACATGTATAAACCAACGGGTACCATCCCCAGACCACATAAACCAAGAGTGATACCTCTCATTGGTGAGGTGGAGGCAGGACAATCAGAAGTTCAAGTCATCCTTGGCTACCCAGAGGTTCGAGGGCAGCCTGTGCTACACGACAGTCACACCTCAAACAAAACAAAAACAAACAACCGCAAAGATTAGAAATTACATACCTTGTATTAGAAGCGTGGATTTTGTGAGAAGGTCTCACCCTTGGTGCAGGATGGCCTCCAGTTCACTTGATAGCGGGAGCTGGCCTTAAACGCCTGGCCCTCTCGCCTTTACGAAAGGGACTAATCCCGTCGTGATGGCGGACGCCTTTAATCCCAGCACTAGGGAGGCAGAGGCAGGTGGATCGCCAGTTCCTGGAGAGCGCGCGGAAAGTGACCAGAGCAACACCACCAGCCGGAACTCCGCAGCGGGCTGTCCTAACAGCCCAGCACGTGCTCTGGGAACCAGCCTCCCCACCACGTGACACACCACGTCCGGGGGAAACCCAAACTTGGCGCGCTGAGGCCGGAGCTCCACTAGGCTGTACGCAGCGCATCCTGGCCCTGCCCTGCCCCTACAGCGGCCCAATCAGTGGGCGCATTCAGGGAGAGTCCGCCCCCAGCCGCCCAGGATATGCCCTGTAGCCAAGCAGGAGATCATGGGGCAAAGTCTGACGGATAATACATAAAAAAATGAATAAGAAGAAGAAAGAAAGAAAGAGAGAGAGAGAGAGAGAGAGAGAGAGAAGAGAGGAGGAGGAGAGAGGAGGAGAGGAGAGGAGAGAAGAAAGAAAGAAGAAAGAAAGAAAAAAAGAAAGAAAGAAAGAGAAAGAAAGAAGAAAGAAAAAGCTCTTAACTGGAGAGGGTGGAAGGGAGGAGGGGACTGGGCTATCTCTCACCTTGGGACCTGGGACTTTTGGGCTTTATTGCTGACTGTAGGTGTTTTTCTGATCCAGAAGACTTGATAAGGCTAGGGATCGAGCATGGCTCGGGTTCAATTCCCAGCAACTAACTTACAAGTCTCCAGAGTTCTAAGATTAAAGATATGTGCCACCATGCCTGACATAAATTGATCTTTTTTAAAAGGAAAGAATGGGCCGGGCAGTGGTGGCGCACGCCTTTATCCCAGCACTTGGGAGGCAGAGGCAGGCGGATTTCTGAGTTCGAGGTCAACCTGGTCTACAGAGTGAGTTCCAGGACAGCCAGGCTACACAGAGAAACCCTGTCTCGAAAAACAAAACAAAACAAAAAACAAAAAAAAAAAAAATCTTTATAAAAAATAATGAGATTAAAAAATTTTTTTTTTAGAGTCAGCCTTAGTACGTACATTAAAGTACTACGGCTTTAGTATGTACGTAGTGCAGCCTTTAGTCCCACCTCAGGAAGCAGAGGCAGAGGCAGCCAAGGGTGTTAAAATCCCTAAACTGAGTTATGATTGGCACAATGGTTCAGGAACAGAACCTTGGCCCTCTGAAAGAGCAACAAGTGCTCTTATCCACTGAACCATTCTCTAGCCCCTAACAAAAAAGATTTAAATAATAAAATTAAAAACAAAACCCCATAGCCTGAAGAATGCTCAGCAGTTAAGAGCACTGACTGTTCTTCATAGGACCTTGTTCATTCCCAGCACACATGCAACTCACAACTGTCTGTATTCCAATTCCAGGGATTTGGCACCTTCTATACAAACAGTAAAGCGTAACTTTGACAATATGTTCTAATCTTTGGTTCCTTCTCATTCATCTGCTTGTTCTGACTTCACCTGTGTTTAGCTTTTCTCTTTCGTAACCTGTCTCTCTATAACTGTCCTAGTAAAACTGGCCTTCCTTTTCCTTTTCTCTCTCTGTGCATGTTCTCTCTTAAGTACTCTCTATTCTTTCTGTTCTTATGAAGGTTGGACATATCCTATTCTGATAAATCTTTCTCTGATTCATCACATCGTCTGTCACTCAATTAGACATCACTTTCAAACATGGATACTGCTGGGTGGCGCACGCCTTTAATCCCAGCACTTAGGAGGCAGAGGCAGGTGATTTCTGAGTTCGAGGCCAGCCTAGTCTACAGAGTGAGTTCCAGGACAGCCAGAGCTATACAGAGAAACCCTGTCTTGGGGAAAAAAAAAAAAAACCCTCAAACATGGGTACTTCTTTCTACAAACTAACTTTACTGCAAATACCATGCAAAAACAAAGCACCAATGCGCATAAAATAAAAATAAATAAATCTGATTTGTTTTGGTTTTTGAGGCAGAGTTTCTCTGTGTAGTCCTGACTGTTCTGAAAGTCACTCTGTAGACCAGGCTAGTCTCCAACGGAGAGAGATCCACCTGCCTCTGTCTCCCAAATGCTGGGACTAAAGGCGTGCACCACCACGCCCTGGCTATAAATCTTTAAATTAAAAACAAAACAAGAACCAAAAAACCAAGACCTGAGATTCACTCCTCTGTTCTTCCAAGAATGGTAATTAAAAGTCACCTCTCAGGCTCATTACCACCAAGAAGAGAAGCTGAATGTCTAGTCTCTTTATTCTTGGTATTCCCTACTCCTCATGATGCAAAAATCAAAATGTATAAAACATTGCAAGTGTTGTTGTGGGATATTTACCAGAGAAAGATGCTCAGACATGGAAGCCAACAGAAAGTCTTTATTAGCTGGCTTGCAACTACATACACTGCATGTTCAGGATGCCAGTGTAGCCCTCAGCCTTTCTCAGGGTGGAGCTTTTAAGCACAAATTCCGTGTTCTGGGTTGATATTCTTCGGTTAACAAGAACAATTAGCCAGATGGAGAACTACAGAAGCTAAAAAACAAGGCTAGTGCATTTTGAAACTTTCCCAGAACTATATGGACTTTGATGAATTAGGTCTTTGTTTTGGTTTTGACAGATGGTATTGTCTACATGCTGAGTTTTACAGCCCGAATGGCACTTCTAACATGGAGTTAGTTGTGCTAAGTAAGATCTGGGAGCCTGCTCAAGTCTGGGGCCCTGTTATAGTCCCCACTGGTCTTAGTGAATGAGTCAAATCACGGACTCATCCTGTTTTAGAAGCAGTCAGAATGAGAATGAAAGGCCCAGCCAGTGCTGACAGCAGAGTAGTTAGCCAGAAGACCAAGAGAAAGAGAACAGAGACTGACTGGGGCAGTTATTTCCCCAACAATGGCAAGATTTCCTCTAGTTACTCCTAATCTTTTAGCATAGAAGCAACAGGTTTCTCTCAAAGCAATACATAACTTTTTAAAACCAAGTAGGAATCTAAGCCTCTCCAATTTTGTAGGACCATTTTTACAAAGGAATCAAACTGTTGTTTAAATTTAGAAACTGAAACTTTTAATACCTCTAGATCCTGGTCAAGCTATCTACTTAGTTTGAAAGCCATCAGAAGAGGTGCATTTAGAGTACATGCCCACCAAGTAGTCTCAGAGGCTTGGTAATATTGCTGTAATACAGAATAATTAACCCACAAGGCAGACTAGCAGGCAACAGAATAAAGAAATGGTCAGAGAGCTCTGCCTAACTGCTGGACTCTGAGCCTGGGAAGCAGTGGGGGAGGTCTTCCAAACATAATATAGATGGCAGGAGGGGGCAGGGCGGAGATGGAGGTGGACTAGATGAGGGGTCCATCCCCTCCCCCCCACCACGCTGGAACCAACCCTGACCATGAGCCATATCCTCAGGCTCCAAGTAGTTAGAATCCCACTGCAGTATTTTGCTCATTATCTTTGGCTTTGTCTTTACACAGATGATCACACCAATTACTGGGAAGAATAAGGACTAAATATATGATAGATAATACCATCAAAGCCCTTGACTTCAGGACTAATTGTTTCTCTTGGACATAATGTATGTGTTGAGTCATGACAGTTTGGCTATATAAGGAGGTAAGATTTCTTTCTGTCTTTATAATTATGTGAATAATTGTTTAATGCACATCACTTTTTTGCCTCAATGCTTAATCATTAACAAATACTATTTGCTTTCTACTGCCACTGTTGACTAAGGCTAAAGTCCTTGGGACTCTCCACCTCCCCCTTCTATGTAGGAATGGCAACAACTAACAGGCCTGATCGTTTGAGTGTTCACTGCTGTTCTGATGATGACAACAGCTCAGAGAGTAGTGCTCTACATCAGTATCCTAGAATGCAACTGCTTTTAATCAAATACATAGGCATAGAATGGTGAATAGGGGATTTCCCCTAAAACCTCATTCTGAAGACCCAGTTTGACTGTACACACAAAACTCAGTCAGGCTGGATTAACCTTTCATCTCTTGTACCTGAACATAAGTAGAGTAGAGCAGAATAGACTCTAAGTTTAAGGATCATTAAGGGAAACTTTTTTTTTTTTTTAAGAGACAGGGTTTCACGGTGTAGCCTTGGCTGTCCTGGAACTCACTCTGTATATAGACCAGATTGGCCTCAAAACTCACAGAGATTTGCTTGCTCTGCCTCCTGAGTGCTGGGATTAAAGATGTGTGCCACCACCGCTCAACAAGGGAAATTTATTCTACTGTTTAGAATGAGATGTGCATGCAACCTAACATGGATGGATTCCCTAGGTTGCTAACAAGTTGCTAGGTACATTGTTCGGAGAGGCTGTGTGTGTGTGCTGTACACTCAGGTGAGTGTTCTAAGCTGCCAAATGAATTATTAGAACATAGGCCAGGTCGAGTCCCGGGTGGCTAAACTATTCCTTAAGTTTGTTTGTCTCAATTTCTCCAGAGAGAAACTTTTTGATTCCTTATGATAGTGAAAGGCAGAAGATCAGCCTTCTTGGTACTACTTGTTCCAAGAATTTTCATCCAGTAGAAAGGCTCTCTTGTGTATGGAAGCATCACCTGTCAATAAAAGGCTGATTGGCCAATGAGCTGAGTCAGGAAATAGGTGGGAGTTCTGGTAGGGAGGGAGAAACTCTGGGAGTCAGGTGCAGGAGGAGATTTGTCCCAAATCTGAGGAGACAGGCACATGAAACTGAGAAGAGGTAACCAGCCATGTGGATCTCACAGAATAGAATAAACAGGCTAATTAAGTTACAGGCTAAGCCCAGGGTTAGTTGAGGAATGAGCCAAAGCTTGTGGCCTAGGCATTCATATATAATTAAGTCTGAGAGTCATTATTTTAGGAAGTGGGGTACAGGCAGAAAAGCCTGTGGTTACATTGCCCTGGGTTTTATAGGGCATTCTAAAGAAACATCTACTCACCCCTCAGGGTCACAATCACAAATCAAAGTCTGATCGAACCAGGTACACCTGAGAGGACCAATGAATAGGCTTGCTTACAGAGCAATTGGTCAGGGATTACAGACGAAAGAGCTGGTGACCTTAAAACTGTCATATGGAAAGGTCTCTACCCTGCAGGGATGATGGTTAACCCATGGCCCCATAGATGGAGCTCCCCACTCTTGGTTCTTACATATCTATAGACTCGAGCCCCTCCTCCCAGGCTCCAAGGGAAGAACCGCATGCAACTTGTTGGGAAGGTAGCTGGATACTCAGGTCAGGGTTCCATGACTTTATTCCACCCCCTCCTTTACGAATGGTTAGTTTCGAGCAGGCCCAGATGAACTCCTGAAGATGGTAGCTCAGAGGATTGTCCTGTACACCATTGCTTCATACTGAGTAGGAGCATAGAGCTAAGTAGGGCAGAACTAATCTCTCTCATTCTGTCCCTAAAGCTGTTACAGACCACATTAGAGAATGTGATCACTAACCTTGTTTCTCTGCTTGACTACATCTGAAATTAATTGGGACCTAACCTGCTATGCACCCTTGTGAGGTGTTTTCCTTAATCAGGTTATCTGAAGCAGGAAGCCCACCCTAAATCAAGGCCACATCTTCTGATGGGTACCCAGATAAAAGAATATTGAAGAAGGAAGCTTTGCTTTTCTGCCTGCTTGCCCCTACTCTTGTTGATAAGTTCATTTGTGCTGTTGCTGGGGCTGGTGCTAAGTCCAACTTCTTTAGGATTCCAATGTAGACTGAAAACCACCAGCTCTCTAGGAATCCTCCAAGGACTCCAGAACCAGATTGAGAGCAATGAGTGTCATCTCTCCAGCCACCCTGACAGATTTTTATCACAGAAACACTTGTTGTTACATATCCCAAAGAGGAAGTGCCTTTCCAAAAAAGAGGCAATATTTAAAAAGTCCGTTGCCTACAAATCAAATAGAGGTCTTGTAATCAGTCTCTTAGTGGTGGGATTAAATGCATGCACCACCACCATCTGGCACACGTACTGCTTTTGCTGAACACCTGAGTTCAGTTCCCAGCACTCACGTGTGGCAGCTCTAACTCCTGGGAATCCAATGACCTTTTCTGATCTCAGAGGCTAATATATGTGTGTGTGTGTGTGTTATATTTGTGTGTGTTATATTTGTGTGTATATATATATATCCCCACATAAACATACATGTAATTAAAAATAAAATGCTTTAAAAGGAATGAAGGAAGATGGGTTAGCAGTATCAGGAAACAAAGAAAGGAAAAAGTTTGTGGCAAGTTGTTTTTGAGAGTGGCAAGAATCACATCACTATGGGTAATTCCAATGAATAATTAGCTTAGAACTTCCAGTAGACTTCCCACCCAGGGATCTGAGTCCTTTCACAGCATAGACTAAAAGAGAATAGTTCAGTCCCAGGTTAGATATGTGAATTAGGGCCTTCTGGGAAGGAAGATGTTGCTATTTTAGGTTAATCAGAAATGGTCTATGCAGCTAGGCAGCGGTGGCGCATGACTTTAATCCCAGTACTAGGGAGGCAGTCAGATTTCTACATTGGTTTAGTAAGTTCTAAGACAGCCAAGAGCAACAGAGAAACTCTGTCTTGAAGCAGCAGCAGCAGCAGCAGCAGCAGCAGCAAACACACACACACACACACACACACACACACACACACACACACACACACAAACACCCCTCTTTAGTTTCAGGACAAAAAAGCAGCTCCAGGCTTGACTGACACATTTTTCTGTTTTAGTTATTTTTCAGGGCTTGGATTTTGATATATGTAATTTCTAAGCTCATTAGATTTGAAAAGGCACTGCATATGCTTACAAGTACTCTACCATTGGGCTATATTCCTAGCCCAAAGCTAGTGCTTTTTGAAGAAACCTGGACTAAGTCTCATAAGATTCTGAATTCTATTTCCATTTTCCGTTTAAGCTGGCTTCCTTGGACAATACTCTGGCAGGAGAATTTATGCCTTTTGCCATCAGTAGATGGTTTTGGAAGTCTGTATGTTCCGCTTGTCCTTCACTGACACCCAGAGGAACTCTTTGTTACTGTTCGGTACAAATGGAAGTTCAGACGTCTAATAAGTCTCCATTGACACTGCCTTGGCTGAGAGGGCAAAGAGTAGCTAGTTATTGCTCCTTGCATGGCCTCTTTTCACATGTGGGAAGTGGTCTTGTTGTCAGTAAGGGGTGATAGAAATCCTGACTGTCTACTTGGCTTCGGCTTACATCTCAGAGAAGGGGGGTTGACTCCTTACACTTAAGTGGGGGCAAGCCCAGGTTCCCCTGTTGGACAAGAGTGTCTTTACTGTCCACTGGGACTGGAAGTCCCAACTCCGCAGTGTTCTTCCCTGAGACTATACTAGTAGAAGAGGGAATGCTGGCATGAGAGGTTCTCTAGGCTTTCTTTCTACTTAGCAAATGTGGAGTAGGGCTGAAGGCTTTTTCCTCTGGTTTTGGAAACAGTTGAACTGTTGTTGTCTGGAAGTTGTCTTCCTTTCTAAGCTGCTGCTTTCCTGGTCCTTTGCTAGAGAGAATAGACTTTTGCTTGCAGCTTGTGTTTGTTGCCTTTCTAGGTGGCCTATAGTTCCAGTATCCTCTCTCTCTTCTCTCTCTCTCTCTCTCTCTCTCTCTCTCTCTCTCTCTCTGTAATATTCCCAGGTACTCAGGAGGGTGAGGCAGGAGGATGCTGAGTCCATTGGGTCTAGGCTGTTCAACTTAGGAAGATCCTATCTCTCAAAATGAAAGTAAGAAAACAAACTAACAAAATAAACATCCCACTATATTTCCAGATCTTGTGGATACTTTAATACAAACACAATTGATTAATTAGGAAAGATGGCTATGAAATGACATACACAGTAAATGGGAAGATGAGAAAGGGGAGGCTAGAGAGAATGGAAGGGAGTATGCCCAAGTACATTATAAACTTGCATGAAAATATCTTTATGTAACCTCAACCCATTTGTAATAAATACACAACAATGAACATAAAATAAATCTGCTGGGCAACAGTGGCAAATATCTTTAATCCCAGAACTCAGGACGTAGAGACAGGCAGATCTCTGAGGCCAGCCTGGTCTACAGAGTGAATTCCAGGACAGCTGGGGCTACACAGAGAAACCCTGTTTTGAAAAACTAAAAGAATAAATTTTTTTTTTTGCAAACTTTGTGTC
This sequence comes from Mastomys natalensis, assembly GCA_021653895.1. Lineage (NCBI taxonomy): Eukaryota > Metazoa > Chordata > Mammalia > Rodentia > Muridae > Mastomys > Mastomys natalensis. Next base: position 826,441 of record JAJTUV010000393.1, read on the forward strand.
TTTTGAAATAAAATTTATTTCTAGCTCTATGTATTACAAATTTTATTGGTTTTTTTCACTCTCTTAATTGTGTTGTTGTTATAATTATTATTTGAGACAAGGTCTCTCTCTCTCTCTATAGCCCTGGCCGTCCTGAAATTGGCTATATAGACTAAGCTAGTCTTGAACTCATAGCACTTGGGAGGCAGAAGCAGAGGTAGGCAGATCTCTGTGAGTTTGAGGTCAGCCTGGTCTAAAGAGCAAGTTCCAAGACAGTCAAGTCTACACAAAGAAAACACAGGTCTTGAAAACCCGAGGGGGTAAGGTAGAAAGAAGAAAAAGAAGAAAGAAAGTTCCTAGACTTAGCACTACTTAGCACTATTGGTAGAACAGTCCGTTCCTAGTTGTGTTAAACGTGGCTTCTTGTTGGAAGAAAAAGTGACTACTTAAGTGTAGGTCTGTTTCTAACCTTTTTAAAAAAAAAGCAGACGCCCCCTCCCCATCTTTGTAACATCACATCGCTGTTTAATCTTGACTGCTGTAGCATTTATTTTTGCTTTTTTGAGGCAGTGTCCTGTAGCCTAGCTCGAAGGAGACCTTGTATTTTGGAGCTGCCTCCCTTCATATTAGGATACTAAATACTAGGATAACAGCAATATGCCATCACATTCAGCTTTGCAGAGCAAATTAAGTTCTTCTGAAAATCGATGGAACCCAAACCACTACTTAGAATTTCCTTTCGGAAGATTTAAGGTAAAGGACTTAAGCAGGCTGACGTCACTCAGACCTCAAAGGCTAAACCCTACAGTTGTTGTGGCCCATCTCCAAAGCGCATGTGCTCCCCAAATGTTGTGATTGGATGGAGCCAAGCTGCATTCATTACGTCAATTCCGAGGCGGGAGCATGAAGTTGATTGACCATGGTCTCGCTCAGTCCTCTAGGTAAAGGCTAGGGAAGTTGCAACCTCTTGGTGAGGGGGAATGAAGAGGACAATGTCCTGTCTAGAGCTGAGGCGCGCGGTAAATCTGATTTAAGTAACTGAGTGAGGCGGGACAAGCTATGGGTAGGCGTGGACCCTGATGACTTCCGGTTTCCCTTGGCGCCCCACTGTTAAGGAAGCCGGGTTCGTGCGCCGGGACTGGAATGCTGGCTGGACATGCTCATCGCGGAGGTCGCCAGGTCTGTGTATGTGCATTTCAGTGTCTGCGAGGCGCACCGGCACCCAGAACGCGCTAGGCCGCGTGCGTATGGCTACTGCGGCGTTACCCCAGGGCTGGAGCTCCCGGGCCCGTGGCACCCCTGCCTGGGGAGGGTTAGAAGATCTGGGTTTCGAAAGGACGATCAAGATACTGACTTTGAAATATCCATCAAAATAGCTTTTTTTAGATTAGACACTCTTCCAACCCTAACTGCGCCGGTTAGCGGGTGCAACTTTGGGCGGATGTCTCAAACACTCAGCGACTGTTTCTTCAGTTAAAACTTTAGAAATACGGCAGTAGTGAATTGTAAATAAATAAGGTTTTACTTGCAAGGGCTTAGTTAACGGCTACATGTAGCAGGTACTCAACACATGGTACACATAAATTTCTCTTCAGTTCATTAGCCCTTAGTATAGTGATTTAAGAGTTAATACATAGTCCTTTCCACACAAACACGACCTTGCACTGTCTCTCAGGTGGGTGTTTAATTTTGTTATTTTTCTCTTTGTGCGATATTTTATTAAATGTTTTTACAGAGCAACAGCTAGCCTCCAGACGCAGCTGCTAAGACCGTGTAGGCATTGGCTGGGACATGTCAGATGGCTCTGACTTCCCACCTTTTTGTTCTGAGATGGGGTGGTGGGCAAGATCTCATCTTTGGGATTCAGGATGCTCACATGGTCAAGCAGTGGCTTCTTAGGGCTGATCTTAACACTTGGGTCCCAGGGCAGCATGATCTTTACTTGAATGCATCCTGTCTGAGCAACACATGGTGCAGGCAATGTCAATATAGTAATTAACAGAGCCTCTACTGTGGGTATCCACAGACTTCATTGGATCTGTGTTAGCATGGGGGAAGGGGTGAGGAGGGGACAGGAAGAGGCAAGAGATCTAGAGAGAGAGGAGGGGGCAAGCAGCCCCTTTTTAGTGGGCCAGGCCTACCTGGCTGTTGCCAGGTAACTGTGGGGGTGGAGTTTAGATAGAATGCTAACACTTTGTCCTTAGAGCTTCCCATATACCACAGCCTGGAAGCCCTTGGCTCCACTCTCCATAATGAACTCATACCATCGCAGGCCCTTTGAGTAACAAGCCCTCCTAGAAGTTTGTAACCTAGAGATTTCAGGTTGGTATCTTTGTACCTCAGAGGTATACATACTTACTACTTTTAGTGGAATTGCCTGTAAAGTTTTTTCAATCTTGTAACCCTGTAGGGGTAGTGGAAAGCTTTAGAGAAGTAGCAGGTGGCAGGGACCTCTTAGTGATTAGCCATCAAGATCTACTTGTTTTAGAAGTGCAGGAAGGGAAACTAACTGGGGTACCCACCACTGTCTATCGTAGAGACCCACTTTCCTCATCACAACTCAGTCGTTTCTGAGTCGTTTCTCCACATTTCAGGAGAATCCTGGAAGCTAAGCTACAGCAAATGAATGAGGGAGGCAGGCTTTTGTTATTTATTTAAAAAATTTTTTTTTTTAATTTCTTTTTTCTTCTTTTTCAGAGATTTTTATTTATTTATTTTATGCATGAGTACACCACCATTGCTCTCTTCAGACACACCAGAAGAGGGCACCTGGCCCCATTACAGAGGGTTGTGAGCCACCATGTGGTGCTCTTAACTACTGAGCCACCTCTCCAGTCCGAGGTAGGCTTTTATAGATACATTCCTCTATGCAAAAGCCATCCTCATTCAGGGAAAAAAGATTGCCTTTGAGTTGGTCATTGTAAATGACACTACTGAAAAATTGTTACAAGTGCTGTGCACGGGCTTAGTGTGGAGGCCCAGATTCACCCTCACACTCCAGTGCCAGGCACTTGGGGATGCCTGTAGTTGCAATTACACCTCAGGTCACAAGGTCAGGAGCTGGAGGCCAGACCCAGGTAGAGTTACTTTTTTTTTTTTTTCTCTGTATAGCCCTAGCTGTCCTGGAACTCACTATGTAGACCAGGCTGGTCTCAAACTCAGAAACCCACCCGTCTCTGCCTCCCAAGTGCTGGGACTAAAGGCGTGCGTCACCACTGCCCGGCTTACTTTTTTTGAATATACAAAATGTCTGTTCACTCCAGGTAGATAGCAAGGACAGACCAAAGTTCATCAAAGTCTAGCTTGATAAACTGGTGAGTTTAATTAAGGTGACTTATGAGAGCCTGCGTGAGGGATTACTTAGAGGAAACAGAAATAATTCAAAGACAGTTACATCACTGAAATGCCCGTCTAAGAATGGGAGATACATTATTGGTTTCTGTTCACCGTGCAGGCAGCTCCACCACTAAACAGTCTTCTCTGTCAGCAGTCATTTGCTCTCTAACCTCTACTCAGCATGGTTTATTCATATAACTGTCATGACAGGCTTTGTTGAGTCTTGAAAGTTTGATGAACTTTCAGACTTAGAAATTTATTTCATGAGCTGGGTGGCTCTTCCTTGCTTGTTTAATTTTTCCTTTCCAACATTTAGAGTTTGTTTGGGATCACTTATTTTTATTCGAGTACACGGATTAATAGGTTAAGTAGTATTTTCTTTTTCATATAGAGAACAGACTCTGAAAAACTACTTGCTATATTGGAAAGAATTTTTGCTCAGTTTTTTTTCCGACGGGACCGGAGAGATGGCTCAGTGTTAAGGACACTGACTGCTCTTCCAGAGGACCCAGGTTCAAATCCCAGCACCTACATGGCAGCATATAACTATAACGCCAAGATCTGACACTTTCACATGTACATACATTAGGCAAAATAGATGCACATAAAATAAAAGTAAACAAAAAATTTTCTCTGAGTTACAGATTAGAGATTGGAAAGAATAGTAAAATAAAGTTACCATGTGCTAGTAACACATATGCCTAAGAGGAAAATGTAGCTTAGTCCCTTTTTCTTTTTTTCCTCCTTATTTCACAGTGTCATTATGGAGTCTGGGCTGGCATCAAACTCATCCCTCAGCTTTAGCCTCCCCAGTGCTGGAACTGCAGGTATGCACTGCTGTGACTGACAAGTTTTATTTTGTTTTTCCCAAGATAGAGTTTCTGTAGACCAGGTTGGTCTTGAACTCAGAGACCTCTGCCTCCCAATTGTTGGGATTAAAGGTATGTGCTGCCACCACCCAGCCAACAAGTTTTATTTTTATGGATAAAAAAAATTGAAGGTCAGAAAAGCTAAATAATGTGTCTAAAGGAGAAAAGCTAAAAGGGACCACAGCAGAGTCAAAGGAGGATGTGGAAGGATGAAGGAGGTGCCGTGACGAGGGATGCTGAGGAAAGCATAGTGAAGGAACACAGCGTTTATCTTAAAGGTACAGGCTTTGTCTTACCTGGGTGTCTTGTAGTTCTGAAACTCCAGGCTTGACACTCTCCTACCGTAAAGAACCTGATGCTGTACCCAGATGAGTACGAGCTGGATAAGTGAGTGTGTGATTGTTCGTACCCAGATGAGTACGAGCTGGATAAGTGAGTGTGTGATTGTTCGTACCCAGATGAGTACGAGCTGGATAAGTGAGTGTGTGATTGTTCGTACCCAGATGAGTACGAGCTGGATAAGTGAATGTGTGATTGTTCGTACCCAGATGAGTACGAGCTGGATAAGTGAGTGTGTGATTGTTCGTACCCAGAATGGTTCTTTTTTTTTTTTTGAAGGAGTTTTCTTCCTTTTAAGATTTTATTTATTTATTTATTTATTATATGAGTGCACTGTAGCTGTCTTCAGACACACCAGAAGAGGGCTTTGGATCCCATTACAGATGGTTGTAAGCCACCATGTAGTTGCTGGGAATTGAACTCAGGACCTCTGGAAGAGCAGTCAGTTCTCTTAACCTCTGAGCCATCTCTCCAGCCCCCTCAGAATGGTTCTTAAGAGAGTATGTGATCATTCTCACCTTTATAAGCCAATCTGTTTCAGAGTCTTGTAGCAAATACAGCATACAGCCACTTGCAGCTTAGCAGTTGGATACAGTGCTGTCATTACATAAACTTCTGACTGTATTTGCACAAACCAAGATTGCCACAACATCATTAGACCATATAATCTTTTTTTTTTTTTTTTTTTGAGACAGGGTAGCCCTGGCTGTCCTGGAACTCATTCTGTAGACCAGGCTGGCCTAGAACTCAGAAATCCATCTGCCTCTGCCTCCCAAGTGCTTGGGATTAAAGGTGTGCACCACCACTGCCCGGCTTAGGCAAGTGCTCCTTTATCGGACCCTCATTCCACTGTTTAACAGGTATTTATTGACTGCCTACTATATACCAGCAGTGTGCTTGGTATTTAGAGATATCAAAAATGATCATATTGAGTTAGTTCTCAAGTTGTTAGGAGATAGTAAATAGATCATGAAGAGTAAATATTATGATTGTGCTGTGTGATATATAGAACAGTAAAAAGTTCTAGGGAAATGTATAATAGGGTCAGTTGCAGGGCAGGAAGTAGAGGGATACAGGGAAGGCTTTCTTGGGAAAATACTTCTTACCTGAGACTAAGGACTGAGAGGGTTAAATGGAAGATTTTTTTTTTTTTTTCCACTGTAAGATACTACTGTAATGTTTAATCTTGGTTGTCAAAGATGTGTAGATTAAGCAAGCACACTTTGGGGCATGTCTGTGAAAGTGAATCCAGAGACCAATCACAACCTAATTATTGATGGATGGATCTGCAATTTGAATAGATTATTGGGATACAGTACATTGTGAGTGATGGGGCATGCGATGGGCTGTTGGGGCTGTCTTGCCCTGACTTCTATGTTCTGACTCACCTTTCAGGAGACTAAGGTGAAAAGCCCTTCTACTCTGAGGTTCTGCCTTGTCTCAGGCCCAGAAACGTGGAACCAGCCTGCTGTGGACGGGAACCTCTGAAACCAGAAACCCAGATGAATCCTCCTTTCAGGTAGTTGCTCAGGTATTTTGTCCAGTGATGAAAACATTACTTCTTGAGGAACTGTCAATTCTTAGCTAATACAGTTTTTCCCTCTTAATACATACTCTACAATTTGCCAAATAATTGGTAGTTTGTTAGCATGAAAGGGTCTCCTGAGAGAAACAAGCAAGGAGGTTTATGAAACAGATGGGAAATGTAACATTGTGTACAACTGCTTGCTTAACTCCTAACCCCACACACGCGCAGACACTCACTCTCTGATAATAAAGTAAAAGAAAAGGAAGATAGCTACAAAATGTTGGTAGCAGTGGCAGTAGGGTGAATACAAACATAATACATTGCTTATATGTATGGGATTGTCAAAAAAAAAGAAGAAAGAAAGGAAGAAAGAAGGAAGGAAGGAAAGTGTGTTAGTGTATGCCTTTGATCCCAGCACTCAGAGGCAGGTGGATGTCTGTGACTTTGAAGTCAGCCTGGTCTATAGAACAAGTTCCAGGACAAGAGGGCTACACAGAGAAACCCTGTCCTGAAAAACCAAAATTGAGAGAAAGAAAGTATGGTATACAGTAGAAAATGATAGCCGGGCAATGGTGGCGCATGCCTTTAATCCCAGCACTTGGGAGGCAGAGGCAGGCGGATTTCTGAGTTTGAGGCCAGCCTGGTCTACAGAGTGAGTTCCAGGACAGCCAGGGCTATACAGAGAAACCCTGTCTGGAAAAAAAAACAAAACAAAACAAACAACAAAAAAAAGAAAATGATAGATCATTTAAAAAGGAAAAATCTATTGGGCATAGTGGCACACACCTAATCCCAGCACTTGAGGCAGATCTGAGTTTAAGGCCAGCCTGGTCTATCTGCATAGTAAGGCAAGGGCTACATAGTGAGATCTTGCCTAAGAATGGTCAGTGTCCCCATATTGAACTCGAGTTGGAAGAGGCGGTCTCAAAATGGAGGGCTATGATGCAAAGGAACCGGAGCAGCTGAGGAAGCTGTTATTGGTGGTCTGAGCTTTGGAACCACCAATGATAGCTTAAGAGGACATTTTGAGAAATGGGGCACACTTACAGACTGTGTGATAATGAGAGATCCCCAAAAAACACGTTCTAGAGGCTTTGGTTTTGTGACCTGCTCTTGTGTTGAAGAGACGAATACTGCAATGTGTGCTCGGCCATACAGGGTTGATGGGCGTGTGGTGGAACCAAAGACAGCTGTTTCTGAGAGGACTCTGTAAAGCCTGGTGCCCATTTAACGGTGAAGAAAATTTTTGTTGGTGGTATTAAAGAGATACGGAAAATATAATCTGAGAGACTGCTTTGAAAAGTATGCCGGGTGGTGGTGGTGACACGCCTTTAATCCCAGCACTTGGGAGGCAGAGGCAGGTGGATTTCTGAGTTCAAGGCCAGCCTGGTCTACAGAGTGAGTTCCAGGGCTACACAGAGAAACCCTGTCTCGAACCCGCCCCCCCCCCCAAAAAAAAAAGAAAAGTATGGCAAGATTGAAACCATAGAAGTTATGGAAGACAGGCAGAGTGAGAAAGAGAGAGGATTTGCTTTTGTAACTTTTGATGATCATGACACAATTGATAAAATTGTTGTTCAGAAATACCACACTATTAATGGACATAACTGTGAAGTGAAAAAGGCCCTTTCTAAACAAGAGATACAGTCTGCTGGATCACAGAGAGGTTGTGGAGGTGGATCTGGCAACTTCATGGGTCGTGGAGGAAACTTTGGTAGAAGAAGAGGCCATGGTGGTGGAGCAGAGGTAGTTATGGAGGTGGTAATGGTGGATATAATGGATTTGGAGGTGACGGTGGCAACTATGGTGGTGGTCCTGGTTACAGTAGTAGAGGAGCTTATGTAGGTGGTGGACCAGGATTTGAAAACCAAGGTGGTGGATGTGGTGATGGTGGAAGAGGATATGATGGTTACAGTGAAGGAGGACATTTTGGTGGAGGTAACTATGGTGATGGGAACTATAATGACTTTGGAAATTATAGTGGACAGCAGGAATCGAAGTATGGACCCATGAAGGGGGCAGTTTTGGTGGAAGAAGCTCAGCAGTTCCTATGGTGGTGGCTGTGGATCTGGAGGTAGAAGTGGTGGATATGGTAGCAGAAGGTTTAAAACAAAACAGAAACAGCTACAGCAGGAGAGAGAGGGAGGCATTGTCAGGAAAGCTGCAGGTTGCTTTGAGACAGTCGTCCAGAATGCGTTAGAGGAACTGTAAAAATCTGCCACAGAAGGAATGATGATCCAGAGTCAGAAAAGTTACTGCAGCTTAGACAGGAAACCTTTCCTGTTCAGGACTGTCAGAGCCACAGTCTGCAAAAAGTGCAGCTAGTGATTTATGCAATGTAGTGTCAATTAAATGTACATTCCTGAGGTCTTTTGTCTGTTGTAGTTTTGTCTTTTTCTTTTCATTATATCAGGTATATTGCCCTATAAATTGTGGTAGTGGTACCAGGAATAAAAAATTAAGGAATTTTTAACTTAAAAAGAAAAATAAAAAAGAATGGACCCTGTTATGCTGAGTGAACTAAGCCAACCACCAAAGGACACCTGTTTTAGGATTCCATTCATAGAAATGCTGTATAATTCCACCATCGAAAGTAGTGTAATGGTGGGAAGAATTCAATCTAGTATGCATAGTGTTTCAGTTAGAAGGTGAAAAGTTCTGAAGATTGGCTGTCTAATGTTAATGTACTTAAAACAGGAGTGGGGGTTGGTGCCACGGAGTTTTGAAGTTATATCTTTAAGAAGGACCCTGCAGTGCATTAAATAGGTAACACCCTAGATTACCAAGGCTGCATGAGGAGTTTGGATGTTTCACTCTAAACAAAAGTTATAGTCTTAATTGTGATCCCAGAAAATATCCAGTATAGGAGTACTATCAAGTCTATAGTACTTAGTGTGTGTCTCTTTGCTGTTATAACATTCTAGCATCTGTATGTAAGGGATGTTGTCATCTTCACAGGGAATGGTTTGAGACAGGGTTTCTCTGGATAGCCCAGGCTATCCTGGGACTCACTCTGTAGACCAGGCTGGCCTCGAACTCAGAAATCTGCCTGCCTCTGCCTCCCAAGTGCTGGGATTAAAGGCGTGTGCCACCACTGCCTGGCGTGCTGGAATTCTTGATTCTTGGCTGACAAGACTCCCAAGAAATTCCCTTCCCTTCCTCTCTCAGTATTTCCCTGATGTTTCCTTCCTGTCTCAGGCTTTCTTCCCTGCCATCAGCCATAGGCCATAGTCTTGTTCATTCTCAATATGATCCTGGCCTCTGGTTCTTAGTTAATTGAAAGAAGAAAAGAACTATGAAGAGCCTAATGTTTTAAATGGATAGAACATAACTGGGAAAAAAATGTGAAATTCAATTTTAATTTTTATCTCTCAGCTGTCAATGTAGGAAACATAGTGGGAATAAGAAGCAGTTTATTCTGGAGCCAAGTATAATCCAAATAAGTGGTAATAGTTTCATGAGGTTTTATGAGGTTTTACACTATCAACAAAGGAAATCATAATTCCAGTCACTTTGCAGGTACATTGGTGGAAATATCTGGTAGTCAGATTCCATAAAAGTGGGGGATCTCACCTTCGAGCCACAGATGCTGTAGGAAGCATTCTCAGCCTTTTGGTTGGTGGAGGCTAGGAGTTCGTACATTCCAACGCATCTATCTCACGCTCACAAAGGTGCTAGGTCACATACGGAGATGTGGAGTAAATGGCTGCTAAGCAGGCTAACGATGGCCCAAGATAATATGGGCTCTGGACTAAAGCATTTCAACCTCTCCATGTCATTGAAGTTCTAAGTCAGTCGGCCTTTACAGTCTCAGCTTTGTCTCAGAAACTCTGGATTTATAGACACTTCTTTAGGTTTTTAAGCAAATATCACTTCCTATTGCTGTTGGTTTTACTTTTGTCCTTAGCTGCTTGGCATGTTATGTGTATAAATAATGCATGTTATTTATCTTCATCTGTCTCACTGTTCTGTCATATCTGGACAGTTGTTTTGTTCTGACCCAGTGTCTGTCCAGGTAGCACACAGTAGGCCTTGATGAGTATTGCGTGACTGTCTGTTGAGCAGCTCTGTCTGGGACATACAGCCATAGATATCTTGAGTTGCTTTATTTTGGCTCCATTTCTGAATCTGGTTCCTACCTGGATCCCTGACCTAATTAAAGTGGCACATGTCCGTCTTGTCTGTGTCATTCTTTCAGAGGTAACTCACATCCAGGAGTCACAAAGTAGCAGTGGCTCTGGGTCCTATGTTTCCAATTCTGGTTCTTGGCCAGCCTACTCCAGTGGGCCCTCCCTGACATGGGTGACAGCTTCTTCGACTACAGCCCTGGAGCTCTTAGCAGGCTGCCGGCAGCTGGATACTCAGAACATCTTTCTTTCCATAGTGTGGTTGGTCAGAGTCCCCACTCCCAGCAGTTGTTTTTATACTGCTTCCTAGACACCTTCGAGTGTCTGTTCTCCTGTATGTGATATTTTCTTTACCATCCCATGCTCATGAGCCTCCCCTTCCGTAGAGGGAATGCTAAAATTTGGAGGAAAATGTCATATAACAACATTAGCATACATCAAAGTATGCAGTGTTAATAGTCTGCCTTGGCTTAAGGGTGAACAGTTGAGACTTTGAGCTGTAATAATTGGTCAGCCTCCTTCTGGTCCTCTGCCTCCTGGCTCGACCTTGTGATCACTGTGCTTCTTGATGGCTGCCTCCCAGTAGCTGCATTGCAGGGGCTGCCACGAACTCTCTCAGACCCCGTTTGCAGGGTTGCTGGGGTATGTGCTTACTAGAGAGCAGAGATACTTGATGTGCTTGCTCTTCCTAGGACTGGCACGAAGTACCCTCTAGCCCTGCTGCCCATTTTGTTACTGATATCAGTCTGCATCCCTTCAGATGTGGTGCCCTAAGGCTGACAGCCTCAAATACAACACACTGTGTCTTGTTCCAGCAAGGTCCCAATGGCCTCTGAGTCTTAGGCACTCTGACACTGGGATGGAGATAGAAGATTGTCTTGGTAGCCTTGAACTTGCTTCTTAGAGAAGAGCTAGAAAGAGTGTCTTTATTCCTTTTAAAAAGATTATTCTTGCCAGGCAGTGGTGGCACATGCCTTTAATCCCAGCATTTGGGAGGCAGAGGCAGGTGGATTTCTGAGTTCGAGGCTAGCCTGATCTACAGAGTGAGTTCCAGGACAGGCTGGGCTACACATAGAAACCCTGTTTTGAAAAAGGGCTAAGGCAACTTCATTGGCAGCTCATAGCTGCCTGTAATGACAGGTCCTGGGACCTGTTCTGTTAGTTCTTAAGCTCTTTGTGTATTCTAGACACTAATCCTCTGTCAGATGGATAGTTGGCAAAGATTGTCTCCTATCCTGTAGACTGCCTTTTCACACAGTTAACAATTTCCCTTGTAGACCAGAGGATTTTAATTTTGCTAGGTCTCATTTGCTGATTGTTAGTCTTATTGCCTGTGTGCTTGGAATCCTAGTCAGAAAGTCCTTATATATGCCTGTATATGTAAACTTTAGATTGAGGTCTTTGGTCGTTTGGAGTTGATTTTTGAGCAAGGTAAGAGACAAAGATGGAGTTCATTTGTCTAAATGCAGACATCCTGTTTTCCTAGCACCAGTTGTTGAAGATGCTTTCTTTTGGTCAATACGGTTTTTGCTTTGTTAAAATTCAGGTGGCAGTAGTTGCATAGACTTACATACAGGCCCTCTTATTTTATTCCAGTGATTTGTGTATTTATTTTTGTGACCATACCATGCTGTTTATATTACTACAGTTCTGTGGCGTAACTTGAAATTGGGTGCTGGTATATGTCCACCAGTGTTCTTTTTTTCTTCTTTTTTTTTTTTTAAACCAAGATTCTTCAGAGTCGATTTTTTACTTTTACTTTTTTCTTTTTAGACTTATTTGTTTGTATTTTATGTATACAAATGTTTTGTCTGCATGTAGACACATGTGTTGGTGCCCATGGAGGTCAGAAGAGGGTACCAAATCCCCTGGAACTAGAGTTACAGGTGGTTATGAACCACCATCTGGGTTTTGGGAACCCAGCCTGGATCCTCTACAAGAGTAGTAAGTACTCTTCTTACCCAGTGAATCGCTGCTCCAGCTGCTCCAGCTGCTCCAGCTGCTCCAGCTGCTCCAGCTGCTCCAGCTGCTCCAGCTGCTCTAGCCCTGTTCTTCCAATACCTTCAACTTTTCTTCAGTGTTTTAAAGTCCTCATTGTAGAGTTCTTTTTATTTCTTGGGTAAGTTCATTCCAAGATTGGTTGATTGGTTGGTCGGTCTCTCTGTCTCTTCTCTGTCTCTCTCTCTGTGTCTCTCTCTTTCTCTCTCTCTCTCTCTCTCTCTCTCTCTCTCTCTCTCTCTCTCTCTCTTGTGTGTGTCCAGTATAAATGGGATTATTTCCCTGTCAGTATGTTCACCAATGATATATTGGAAGATCACTGACTTTTGTATGTTGGTTTTGTGACCTGCAGCTTTGTTGAAAGTGCTGTCGGCTCTCTTTGGGGGCTCTTGTGTGTAGGATCTTGCCATCTGTAAACAGGGACACGTTGCCCTTCTCCTCTGCTTCTTGTGGCCCTTTTATTTCCTTATCACCCTAAAAGGTCCATGAACTACTGAGAAAAATTGTGTATTGGGTAAAATGTCCTGTGGATGTCTGTTAGGTTCATTTGATTAGGTGCCATTTAATTATATTGTTTCACTGTTTATGTTTTGTCAGGTTACTCTGTCTAATGATGAGAGTGGAAGTTTTAAAGTCACCGACTGTTAGTGTATTGGGATTAATCAGTTGGTTTATATATTTAGAACTATAATTTTTCTCTTGATATATTGCTGCCTTGAGCAGTATGAAGTGACTGTTTTTACCTCTTCTGACTGGATATGATTTGTAGTCTATTATCAGATATCAGAATAGTGGCCCCTATTTTGGTTTGGATTGCATTTCTTTGGAAGAAGATCTTGCCCATCTGTTCTAGATACAGCTTCAGGTTCAACTTGACATCCCCTGTCATCTAGGGGGAGCATCTCAATCAAAGAATTGCTTTGGTCAGATTGGCCTGTGGGCAAGCCTGTAGGGAATGGTCATGACTGCTAATTGAAGTGGACGTGGGACCATTACTGTGGATGTCACTAGGTAGGCTCTGGGCTGTATACGAGAGACTCAGAGGGATCCAGTAAGCAGCCTTCTTGCCTGGTATCTGTTCTAGGTTTCTACTTTCAGTTCCTGCTCTGACTTCCTTCAGACTATTATCTGTAAGTGTAACCTGAAAAACCCTTTCTTTCCCTAAGTGTCATAGGGTCATGGTGTTTTATTATAGCAACAGGAAAGTAACTATAGTTCTATCTTTCACTCTAGGATCCTGTCTGTTCTTGATATGAAGTATGTTTCTTAGGGGCAACAAAAGGAAGGATTCTGTTTTCTTCTCTCTCTCTCTCTCTCTCTCTCTCTCTCCTCTCTCTCTTCTCTCTCTCTCTCTTTCTTGATTACACTGTAGCTGTCTTCAGACACACCAGAAGAGGGCATCAGATCCCATTACAGATGGTTGTGAGCCCTTGTGGTTGCTGGGAATTGAACTCAGGCTCTCTGTAAGAACAGTCAGTGCTCTTAACCACCGAGCCATCTCTCCAGCCCTGGATTCTGTTTTCTAATCCAATATGTGGGTTTGCATCTTTATATGAGAATTGACAGTTAACATTCAGTTATTCTTGAAAGGTGTATCTTTGCATCCTGTCATTTTGCTGTTTATTTGTTTGCTTTTGATGTTTTCTTAGTCCTTTTCTGTTTAACAACTATCTTAGCTTTGTTAATTTTCTCTGTAGCCTCTTGGATGTAATTGTTTTTCTCATCCAATATCGTCTGTAGGACTGGCTTGGTGGTCTTCAGTCCCTCTAGCTTTTGTCATGGAAAGTTGTTAATCCTTCATTTATAATAGTTGATAATTAGGGTGGTGTCTTAGTTTCTTTTCTATTGCTGAGAGAGCTTACTGGGGGCCTGCAGTTTCAGAGGGTGAGTCAGTGGCACCATGATGGTGGTGGGGAGCATGGCAGCAGGAAGGCAGGCTGTCTCTGGAGTAGTAGCTGAGAGCTTACATCCTGATCCACACACAAGAAGCACAGAGCTAACTGGGAATAGCTTCAACTTTGAAACCTCAAAGCCCACCTCCAGTGACAGATCTCCTCCAGTAAGCCCACTCCTCCTAACCCTTTCCCAACAGTTCCACCAACTGGGGACCAAGCATTCAAATGAATGAACCAATACAGGCCATTCTCATTCAACCCATAACATTCTGCTCCCTGGCCCCATAGGCTTGGAGCCATATCATAATACAAAATGCATTTGGTGCAACTGCAAAAGTCCTCATAGTCTTTCACTGTCTCAATACTGTTGAAAAGTCCATAGTCTCACCCCCTGCAATGGGCCAGAAAGACACCTTGTTGTTGGTGTTCTTATATCAGTCAGGTGCAGAGCAGATGGCAGTCCTTTGTTCATCCTAGATTGATGCCTGGCTTGGTGGCCAAAGCTATTTCACGTCTAGGGCACATTTAAAACAAAACAAAACAAAAAACTGGGTGGTGACATCAGTGGCTCATGCCTTTAATCTCAGCACTTGGGAAGTAGAGGCAGGCGGATTTCTGAGTTCAAGGTTAGCCTGGTCTACAGAGTGAGTTCCAGGACAGCCAGGGCTACACAGAGAAACCCTGTCTCGAAAAACAAAAACAATTTCCAAATTTTCTTCTGAGGCTCAAGGCAATCTCTTAATCATAACCCCTATAAAATCAAAAAGCAAATTACATATATCCAACTTACAATGTCACAAAAAATGTTACCATTCTAAAAAAGAGGAATGGGGCATAGTGAGGGAAGCCTGGGTCAAAGCAAGATGGAAACCTAGCAGGGCAGACTACAAATCCTATAGTTCTATGTCTGATATCAAAGGGCTCAGATAATGTTTTAGTCAGTGTTCTATTGCCATGAAGAGACACCATGACTACAGCAACTCTTATAAAAGGAAGTATTTAACTTGGGCTCGCTTACTGTTTTAGAGGTTTAGCTCATTGTCAACATGGCGGTGTGCAGGCAGACATGGTGCTAGAGTAGTAGTTGAGAGTTCTACATCTGGATCCCCAGGCAGCAGCAAGAGAGAGACTCTGGGCTAGGAATGGGCTATTTGAAATTTCAAATAGAAAGACTGAAGAGCTAACTGGGACATACTTCCTCCAACAAGGCCACACTTCCTAATCCTTTCAAATAGTACCACTCTGTGGTGACCAAGTATTCAGATCTGTGAACCTGTGACAGACATTTCTTTTTTTTTTTTTTTTTTTTTTGTGACAGACATTTCAAACCACCACGTTCTCCTTGGCCCCAGTAAGCCTATAGCTATACATCATAATGCAAAATATATTTAGTCTAACTTCAGTAGTTCCCATAGTCTATCACAGTCTCAACACTAAGACCAAAGCTTCAGGGCTAGAGAGATGGCTCAGTGGTTATGAGTATTGACCGCTCTTCTGAGTTCAATTCCCAGCAACCATATGATGGCTCACAACCATCTGTAATGGGATCCAAAGCCCTCTTCTGGTGTGTCTGAAGACAGTAACAGTGTACTCATATACATAAAATAAATAAGTAAATATATCTTAAAGTTCAAAATCTCTTGGGACTAAAGGCAGTCTCTTAACTGTAACCTCTGTAAAATCAAAATATAAAAGCAGATCGCACACTTCCAACATACAAGGGCAAAGGATATACACTACTATTCCGAAAGGGAGAAAACAAAATAGTGAGGGTATACTGGATGAGAGCAAGACTAAAAACTTCATCCTGAATCTCCCAGGTTTGGTGTCAAAGTGCTCTTCAGATCTCCAGCTCCTTTCAGCTTTGTTGACTGCAGTGTACTTCTTTCTCTTGGGCTGTGCCCACTCCCTGTTAGCAGCTCCCCTTGTCAGGTAAACAGTGACCTAAGCATCTCCAGCATCCTGGGATCTTCAATGCAGTCCAGGCTTCAGCTTCAAAGTGTCACACAATAGCCTGGGCTTCCATGCAGGTACACTTCTGACACATGCCTGGCGTCAGTGTCTTTCCTTAGGCTTGGAGGGAGATTCCATGATCCCTTTCTTGTATTCTTGACTCTAAAACCAGAACCATGTGGCCAGTACTGCTAACTTCTGGGACTGGAACTTGGCCTCTTTGTTCAAATACATTTTCATCAGCTTTTTGGTTTTGATGGTGTCTGTCACTGCTCAAGCTTTTCTTTAATTCCTTTTCATGGGACCTGGAGAGATGGCTCAGTGGTTTGGAGGACCGACTGCTCTTCCAGAGGTCCTGAGTTCAATTCCCAGTAACTACATGGTAGCTCATCACCATCAATAATGGGATCCAATGCCCTCTTCTGGTGTGTCTGAAGACACCTACAATGTGCTCTTATATGTAAAATAAAAACTGCTGTAATTCCTTTTTAGAAATTAGGAGGTTAGCTGGGTGGGATCTTGCCCTGGTGTCACCCCTCTCTTAGCATCAGGCTTTTCTTTAAATTTTTTATCTCCATTACATTTCCTGGTGCTCCTTTTCTCCTTGAAAAGTATACATTTATTATTTTTCCTTGCTCAGCTTGCTCCTTTTCATTATAGATCTGCCTAAGAGTGACTGCTAATAACCACCAGGTGACAGTCAATACTAGATTTCCTTGAGATCTCTTCTGCCAATGCTGTTAATCAAAAGGTCTTCAGTTCTGCGTCAGCCAGACTTTTTGGACAAGGGCAGAGACACTACACCATTTGACATCAAAATATCACAAGAACAGGTGTCCAAACCACTTAATAATAGTCTCTCCTGAAACCTGCATTGCTCTCAGCCCCGTTGTCTTCCATGCTTCTACTACTTGCATGGCTCATGAGCCCACTTAATAAGTTTTCAGCTGCTTTCCTAACTTAGACTCCACATTCCACCAAGAAGCAGCACGGTTAGGCCCATCACAGAAATAACCCGCTCCTTCCTCCTTAGTTATTCTCCTCCATTGCTGTGAAGAGATACCATGACAATACCAACTTGTATGAAAGAAAGCACTTTTTTTTTTTTTTTTTTTTTTTTTTTTTTTTTTGGTTTTTCGAGACAGGTTTCTCTGTATAGCCCTGGCTGTCCTGGAACTCACTCGGTAGACCAGGCTGGCCTCGAACTCAGAAATCCGCCTGCCCTGCCTCCCAAGTGCTGGGATTAAAGGCGTGCGCCACCACCGCCCGGCAAGAAAGCACTTAATTGGGGTTTGCTTACACTTTCAGAGGCTTGGACTGTTATCATCATGGCAGGAAGTATAATGGCATGCAGGCAGACATGGTGGAGAAGTAGTTCAGAGTTCTACATCTGGATCTGCAGGGGCAGGTAGAGAGACTCTGGGCTTGGAATGAACTTTTTGAAACCTTAAAGTCCATCCTCAGTGACACACTTCCTCCAACGAGGTCACACTTCCTAATCCTTTCAAATAGGAGTGGTGACCAGCTATTCAAATCTGTGAGCCTATGGGGCCCATTTTCATTCAAACAGCCACAGATGGCTTTGCCCTTCTGGCTTTGCTGCATTCAATACACTTTCTCTAGGGCAGATTCCACCCCTTATGTGCAGTTTTTATTTCAGCTTGCCATTCTACTTTAGTGTTCAGGACAGACTGTTGTAGGGTGAGATGGTGCTTTTCTTTTATACTTGTGCAGGGCACCAGGCTCTATCCTCAGACTGGTAGGCCACAGTAAGCCCACCATGAAAATGTAGTGCCAGTTGCCAATATGAGAGTCATTCCTTCCTTAAGCATTGAATGCTTTAGAGAGTAAAGGGACACCAGCAGTACCGTGTGTACCAGTGTACTGGTTATTGTCACAGGGAGATCCGTGATCAGTAACAGGCTGCCATGTAGAGGCAAGGGTATATGCAGGAGGAGTGGTAGACAGAAAAGAGGCAGGGCTGAGCTGTAGGTGTTTTGTGAAAGGGAGACTAAAAAGGGTTAAAGATAGTTGTACAAATAACAGCAGCCTTTTGACTAGAGACTGGAGGGCAGGCAACCAGGATGCTAGGCTACGGAGAGAAAAGAAAGAAAGATAACAGAGTTGTAGGGAGAGAGACCAACAGCAGCTGTGTTGGGTTTTTTTTATAAACAAAGCTGGGAGGAGACTGGGTGTCAGGCCACACACTGCTGACTCCCTCATCTAGTAGGTGACTCGGGTTGAGACCAAAGTCTCCTTGCGGTACTCAACGGCAAAGGTGGCTAGGAGCTGGGACTGAAGAGCAGGTGGTTCTCTCCGCTTCAGTTGGTGCAGAGCAGGTGGGCTCTCTACTTGCTAATTTTTAACCAGAGTTGGGGTTGAAGAATGGGCCAGTGGTCTGGTGTCCCTTCCTCCCCACTTCCTCTTCTCTGACTTTCTGATCTGGTACTTACTGGCCATTCCTTCTGCTTTTGCCCTGAGTGTTAGCATCAGTCTGGCATTGGAGCCCTGTCTATCCTTGGCCCAGTTTGCTGGTCTTGTGTCTCAGTATTGCATGGTTTCCCTTTTACAGACTTGGACCAATCCCTCCCTGTGCCCTGCAGGACCTGTCTTGTGATCTTCAGATTTAGATGTTTAATTTCTGTGCATAGTTTCTGATGAGATTACAACTGCCTGTTCTTACCAATGATTTGAGTTTTAAAACGTTGCTTTAGAGAATAAAGGAGTCTTGGGAACAGATTCCATCTCTGACTTACAATGATGAACTTTGGCCAAAGTAATTGAAAGGAGTGATATCATTATGAAGCCATTGCCACAACATCTCTTGGTGGAAGAGAAAGAGAGCAGCTGAATGTGAGAGATCATCACTCTGGCTGCCTGTCCTGAGGAACACTTTAAAGGGGTTGCCCAGGTGTGCTTACTGTCCGTCTAGAATTTACTAATTTCATAGTGTGTGAAAATACAAGCAGGTAGCCTTAGCCTGTGAGCACCTTGGCTCTTTCATTTCCTTCTGCCAATTTATACAGCTCATTAGTGCAAGATCAGGCCCTAGGTCCCTCACTGGCAGGTAAGTGACACATCCTCACTCTGGAGGATCTGTGCTCTGCATTTCCTGTCCAGGGAGTCTTCTTGAGTCACTCCCTGTTTCCTGTCCTGCTTCCCACTATTGTCAGATAGCCCTGGGAAGAGTCTATCCCCTTTTCCTACCAGTTGATACCCGGAAAATGTGAGCAAAGTAAGTCCTTCATCCCTATACTCTTGTTCAGTTGGGTTGGGGTTTTTCTTTTTTTTTTTTTTGTTTTGTGTTTTGTTTTTGTTTTTGAGACAGGCTCTCACTATGTAGACCAGGCTGGCTTCAGACTCACAGAGATCCCACTGCCTCTGTCTCCTGAGTGCTGGGATCTGACTCCTTTGTATACTGTCACTCTTCAATTCTTGGTCCATGATTTGGCCACACCCTGAACTAGAAACTAATAAGCATTTGGATGAAAAACGCATACCTTATAAATGAATTAAAGCCCTCTTGTATGCCATTTTGAAAGAAAACAGGCTTATCTTTGACCTTGTTATGTATAGTAGATTTATTTCCTTTGACACAAAATTCTCTTCAACTTTTCAGTAGGATTACCCATATGTATCTCTCTTGGCCTATTCATCCAGCTCTTTCAGAGAAGCCTGGAAGGTCTAAGCAGCCTGGGGGCCCATAGGTGTGCTTATGTGTACTGCAGCGTAGAATGGGTATTTGAGTATTGGAAAAATGAACGTGTCTTAGTTAGAGTTATTATCACTGTGATGAAATACCATGACCAAAAGCAACTTGGGGAGGAAAGGGTTTATTTGGGTTACACATCCATATGATAGTCCATCATTGGAGGAAGTCAGGGCAGGAACCTGGAGGCAGGAGCTGATGTGGAGGCATGGAGGGGAGCTCCTTACTGGCTCGTTTCCCCTGGCTTGCTCAGCCTGCTTTCTTATAGAACCCAGGAGCACTTGCCCAGGGTTGGCATCACCCACAATGCACGACTTTTTTCCCATAAATCACTAATTAAGAAAATGCCTTACAACTGGATCTTATGGAGGCGTTTTGTCAGTTGAGGTTTCCTCCTTAAAACTATCCAGCGCAGACTGTATGAACATTTTCACCATTTAGGAAGATTATGTCATAATTGAGCCCAGTTCATCAGTAAAATGGCTTACTCTGTGAATGTTTTTTCCCATGATGGTTATACTGAGTTAGTGTGGAGAGTTGGCCCTGATGTTTAATTTATTGTGTGTCTGCCTCTGACATGGCTTGACAGACTGAATGAGTGCAGCAGTGGGCACTCCTCACAGACCGTGGCATGGGGTAAGGATGGGTCCTCATAGTCCTGCACAATGTTTGTTCTAGGTGGACTGTGTCATAGTTTCATCTCTAGTGCTATGACAAACATCATGACCAAGGCAACTTATAAGGGAAAACATTTTAAATTGGGCTTACAGTTCCAGAGAACAGAGCCCACGATGGCAGAGCAAAGGCACGGCAGCAGGAAACATCTGCAGTAGGAAACAGAACAAACATGGGGAACAACACAAGTCTTTTGAAACCTCAAAGCCTGCCCCAGTGACACACCTTCCCAACAAGGCCGTGGCTAATATTGCCCAAACAGTTCCACAAACATGAGTCTGGGGGCCATTCTCATTCAAGCCTCTGCGTTCTACTCCCTGGCCAGTAGGCTTGTATCCATATCTTAATACAAAATGCATTTAACCCAACTTCAAATGTTGGGCTCAGTGCCTCAGTAGTTTAAAAGTCCAAAGTGTCTTCTGAGACTCAAGGTAAGAGATTGATTAATCTCTTCATTGTAACCCTCTATAAAAGAAAAAGAAAAAAAAAAAACAAAGCAAGTTACATATCTCTAACTATGTGTCACCATTCCAAAAAAGAGGAATAGGGGCACAATGAGGAAACACTAGGCCATAGCAAGATGGAAACCCAGCAGGGTAAACTCCAAATCCTGTAGCTCTGAGTCTGATGTCAAAGGGCTTGGATGCCTCCACACTTCTGACCTTGCTGCTTGCAGTATGCTTCTCTCTCTTGGGCTGATCCCACTCTCTGGGTGCAGCTGTCCTTCGCAGATGGTTCATGATACTGGCATCTCTACCATCTTAGGATCTCCAGTGTAGTAGGCTTCACCTCACAGCTTCACATAATGGCCTGTAGGGACTCTTCTGCCACATGCCCGACTTCAGCATGTCCTTCATTGCAGAGGAAGGTGCCATAGCCCTTTTGCTGGTGTATTCTCCAGGACTCAAGCCAAAACCACATGAATGACACTGCCTCGTCAAGCTGACTGCTTGGGGTGGAGCCTGGCCCTGCAGTTGAAGAAGCTTTTCCTTTGTTGTTCTTTTGTTCTTTTATTCATTCTCTTCCTTCCTTCCTTCTCCTTCCTTCCTTCCTTCCTTCCTTCCTTTTTTGTTTTCTTTCTTTCTTTCTTTTTTTTTTGTTTTTTGTTTTGTTTTGTTTTTCGAGACAGAGTTTCTCTGTGTAAGCCTGGCTGTCCTGGAACTCACTCTGTAGACCAGGCTGGCCTCGAACTCAGAAATCCACCTGCCTCTGCCTCCCAAGTGCTGGGATTAAAGACGTGCGCCACCACTGCCCAGCAGACCAAAGCAACTTTCAAAAGAAAGCATTTAATTGGGCTCGAGGTTCCAAAGGGCTAGAACTTGGCAGCAGGAACAGCTGAGATCTCACATCTTGATCCATAAGTAGGCCTTCACTGACACACCTCCCTCAATAAGGCCATATCTCCTAATTCACTCCAAATGGTTCCACCAATTATTCAGCCAAGAGCCTATGGAGGGCATGCCCAAGTCTGGCCTGAGATGTTGTAAGGAATCCCAGGAGTGTGCAGGCCTTTTCTCTTTTCATGTCATAGGTGGTTGGCTGAAGCTTAATGAAGCTTCATGATGAAGTACTGTGAGCTTTCCCGTTTCCTTGGGGCTCTTGCTGAGAAGCACTGCTCTTTTCCTGCTTCCCGCTGGATGGGCCAGCTTGGTGCCTGTCTACCTGCTCACTGCAGCACTGGCCTTGAGACATTTTCTGTTACACACATGAGACTTTTTTTGTGTATGTGACAAATTTTTTCCAGTTTGTTAGTTTAATTATGAAGGTATAAAAATTAAACTTCATTGACTCCTATTTATTTAGTGAGTTTTTTTCATGTGGTAAAACCCAGCATTCCTGAGGTCTTTTTTAGAATTTGTTTGTTGTGAAGTGACTTTCTGAGGGCTGAGATCATGTACAAAGAGAATTCATCCTTCCTGTTAACAGACCTGATGAAGAGGTCAGAGGCCTAAGTTGGAAGTGAGGGGTGGAGTTGTACTCACCAGGTTAGATGGAAGATGGTTCTTCAGGGCTCTGCATTGGTGCTGAACCACGTTTAGGGTCTGTAAGTTTCTGGAGCTCTGAGTTACTCCTGATGCTTTGCACTTGTGGCTGTGGGTGCAGCTGTGGCTCAGTTCCACCTTTGAAATGCAGCTGAGACTCTGTTGGCTGTGGTCTTTAGAGGCCCATGAGAGGGAATGCAGAGTGGTTTCTAGTTGTTGTCCCAGATGCTAAGATCTGATGTCTTTCCCTGAGCAGGGGCTCTACCCACCCACCTTCCTGTTGTCTGGGAAGTGATCAGCCATTTGGACAAGGCAGGGTTGTTCTGAGCTGAGACTTGCCTGGTACAAGGAGCTGGGATTGTAGTGAGAAGAAAATTCCCCAAGTCCTCGACTTAGCTGGGTTGAGCACCAGTCCCCTCCCCTCCTGGCCCTAGTTCATTGTATGGAAAGGCGGAATGGGATCTGCTAACTTAGAGAAGGAGCGTTAGCTAATCCCCAGTTCTCCTACTTGGTCCCTAGTGATTTGGATTGGTTCTTCCAGGAAGGGTATGCTGAAGGAGAAGGTCATGGACTTGGTCACCCAGACAACCATCCTGCCCCTGCTATTTGGCTGCCTGGGGGTTTTCAGCCTCTTCCGGCTGCTACAGCGGATCCGCTCAAAGGCTTATCTGAGGAATGCTGTAGTGGTGGTTACAGGTGCCACCTCAGGACTCGGCAGAGGTAAGTCAATGGGGTCTGTGATGCCCAGAGTGGAATCAACAGGTTTCAGAGGCATCACTGGCCATGCAGAAGGACCTGTCCATGGTCCAGTTGGAAAAGGGCATGTGAGCAATGAGAAAGTCTGTGTGGGGAGGAAAGCAAGTGAAGAGGCTGCCCTTGGCAAAGCACTGGCTTTCCTCAGCTCAGCTGCTTGTTGAAAGAGGGGTTTTGCCGGGCGGTGATGGTGCACACCTTTAATCCCAGCACTTGGGAGGCAGAGGCAGGCGGATATCTGAGTTCGAGGCCAGCCTGGTCTACAGAGTGAGTTCCAGGACAGCCAGGGCTACACAGAGAAACCCTGTCTCGAAAAACCAAACAAAAAAAAAAGAAAAAAAGAAAGAGGGGTTTTCAGATACAGGAAGTAGGTGACAAGGGTTTTGACCCTCTCCTGGGATTGGTTGATACACTGGCCTTTGTTTTGGGGGCTAGCCACTGGCTTTCTTTCTTTTCCTGTTCCCCATCAGGGATCTAGCAGGGTCAGAGGTCAGATCCATGCTTCCCTCACAGGCCTTCCAGCTCAGTGCCATTGCCCTTCAGTGATACCTCTGAGAGCTCTGTCACTGACTCCCGCAGCCCAGGCAGAGGCTCACGTCAGACCTGCCACGTAGAGCGTCCCGCCCTCTTCAGTCTGTGCCCTGCGGCTCCAGGGCCATCCCGGGGAGGAAGCTTGAGCCCTGGGCTGCAACTCTTGCCTCAGTACAGTGCTACCTCAGCAGTGCGTTCCTAAGAGGTGTGGTGGGGAGGGACAGTCACCAGCACACTCACAGTGTCCTCATAGCTGCCAGTCGAGGCACCGTGACTAGATCTAGGACTTGCTGCAGCAGCTGCAGAGCCAAGAGCCAAACCTAGGTCTGACTCAGTCCTAAAGCTGCTGCTGGGGGGAATGTGTGGGTCATACGGATATTACAGATGCACTGGCAAGTCGGGGCAGAAAAGTGGTAAAGGTGTGGGAAGGTGGATGTTACAGAAGCACGAAGGAGCAGCCGGGGCTATAATGTGCCAGGGGAGCTGGAGAGGCCTTGGGCTCCCTTGTCCCCTGACACTATGCTTGTAGGCAAGGTTTCTGAGGGTGACGCTCGTGTCTGCTATTGGCGCTTTGGACTTTCTAAAGCACAGCTGTGCCAGGCCCTATGCCATTGGTCAGGCCCCTGACCTTACCCAGCTACTATAAATAGGCTGGTGAGCAGCTGCTTAGACCTCAGCCATGAGGAACAGTTTGTTTATTGTTTATTTTTCACTTTTTTTTAGACAGGGTCTTACTGTGAAGCCCTGGCTGGCTAAGAACCTGCTGTATAGAGCAGAGCAAGTTGGCCTTGAACTTGTGATGGTCCTCTGGCCTCTGCTATCCTGGTGCTGAGATTACAGGCATGTGTCACCATAGCACGCCTAGCTCGAGAGGAACAAATTTTAAAGTCCTTGTAAAGTGACAGCTGGCTACACTGGAATGGTGCACTGTGGGTGTGGGACTTGAGGGCATGCAGAACACTGTCTTTATTATCTGCACTTGTTCTCAATACCAGGCCTCTCTGAAGGAAACAGATGCGGCTGAGGAAACCCCCTGTGAGCACAGTGTGTGTTGTCCTTTCCTGTGCTCCAGTGAGTGTGCTTACAGTCTGCCCATTCAGGTGCTGGGATAGAGTCTTAGGTGGCCACCTCAGAGACAGACACCCCGGTGATGCTGCCAGTGTAGGCTGCTGTCCACTGGCATCCGCTAGGAGGAGCATCCTGTGGTCCTTCCTGCCCTGATAGGATTACAGAATGACTTTTCAGACAGACTGATCTCAAAGTTTGTCTTCTGTTTTGTGTATTTAAGCTACATGACCTTGTCCTTGTAGAACACTGACTAAAAGTCCAGAATGTTCTAGATGCCAGTTTCTGTCAGCCTGAGGCATGATTTACAGCCCAGGCAGATCGGCAGTGCTGAGGACTGTGTGCAGCCATAAGTAGCGGTCGGCCCTCGCTCACCACCTCTTCCCTCGGCCCTCCTGCCTCCCTGGATCAGCTTTATCAAGAAGTGGGAGTGGAATCCTTCCACTCTGTTCTCACTTCCGTCACTCCTTATCCCAGTTAAAATTTCCTCCCTTTTAGGCATCTCTGGGAAGTGAAGCTCATATAGAATCTAGGAGATCATTTTCTAGAAGGTGTCTATACACCAGACAAAATGGGGTGAGGAAACCAGCAGGGCCCAAGCTTCTGACCTGTATGATGATTAGGAAGCCAGCTGAACAGGTCTAGCCTCAGGTAGGCTGGCTGCTAGTCTGTGCACAGTCCCCACCCCGCCTGCCCTGGGGACCTTTACTGTTTGCTTTGGAGATCTCCCAGGATGGGTAGAAGCCCTTTACTCATCTGCCCTCCTTCGGATGAGCCCAGTGAATGGCACTGCTGGACTTCCTTCAGAAATGACAGCAGCCCCGAAAGCATAGTGCAGTCTGCCTAGCACCTCCTTCCAGAAACCCATGTGAGGGATGCTGGCCCGATGTGCTGGGGAATGCTGTACGGGAGGCTGAAGGAACAGCCACAGGGTACAGAGGTACCTCTCTGTCCCATGAGCTGCTCAGTTGACAGAGCACTTCTCTCCTTTATGAAGGTCACTGTATTCTGCCTTCTGTCTGACTCTTGTGTGAGGGAAGGGTTATTTGTAACAATGTACACTGCATAGCCCTTTGACCCTGCCCCTTCTCAGGAAAGCAAATGACAGCCACATTTTTTGCTAACCCTTTGGGGATAGCTTTCAGAGGTTGCACTGCCCTGCAAGGCAGGCTTGTCCCATCTATGAGCCATGGGACCTAAGAAGCCACTATACCACCTGAGCCTCTAAGATTGGTTCTGAGATCTGTAGTTAGTCTAGGGCTCATGTGTCCTGAGAAGACACATTCAGTGGTCTGGTTTATTTACACTTACGCCAGGTTGTTAGTTTGTAGAACACTTTTGAAGAGCAGTTTGGAAATTTAAAGTATTAGCCAGGCAAGGTGGTGCATGCCTGTATCCTAACACTTGGATGCTAGAGGCAGGACGACCAAGAGTTCAAGGCCATCATGGTGAATCTGAAAGCTAGACTAGGCTACTAGGATACATGAGATCATGTTTGAAAACAAAAAACAGCAACAACAACAACAACAAAATCAGAAAAAGATTCAAGTATCAAAGACAGGTATTAAAAATACTTCATAGTGCTTTACCCATAAAGTATTTACCTACTTTAAGGTATTCAGCCCCAGTTCCCTCTGCTTTAGGTATTATTTGTAGTAAGAAGGGGAAGGGAGAAACATATTTTAACTTAGGTGACTATCATAGAACCCATAAGCACAGGAGATCTAGAGTTGCCCACAGACCTAGCTCAAGTCCATTCTCTGGAGCACTGGACTGCCCTCTGTCAGGGTACTGGGAGTTAGCTACAACAGACATGTTTGGGGACAGTAAACAAGGAGCAAGAGGCACTCTTTTGCTCCTACTTAATTTAGCTGCCTGAACTTCTCAGCCAGCAAGACCTTAGGCCCAGCGGCACCTTCCATGGCCTCTCAAGTGTTTTATATACCATCCCTTGCCTCCAGCTCCTACCCTTTGGGTCCAGGAGTCCTGGAGGACCCCCACCCTCTCTGATTTTCCAAAGAATTGTGCATGTATATCTGCCAGTTGTATCAGTGGTCCGGGAGCAGCATTGGTAGTGCTGGGACACTGGGACCCTAGGGACCACAGCCATAGGAGAGCTGGCACCATTTGTGGAAGTGGATTGCTTGTCAGGGCAGGTTTCCCACCTGCTGGTTTCAAACTTAGGCTTGCTGGGCTTCTTCAACTGCAGGAGAGTTGATGCCCACAGGGTTGCTCAGGGTTATTTAAGAATACCATGGCAAGTTTGAGCATTGTACTCAACAGGCCTGTCCACCTTCCTGCCTTTCTCTGCCTTATAAATGTGTGTCACACCTCTCGATGCAAGGCCTATGCTGAGCTCATTCTACCTCCCAGCTCCACGCTGTTCTTACACATACATGTCAAGTCTGTGAGAAGCAGGCCTTGTGCAGGGTTGAGTGACTTTGAATTGAACTGCCTGGAGGAAAAAATGGCCTGGGTAATTTCAACTATCAGAGTTCTTTTTTTTTTCTCTTAGAATGTGCCAGAGTCTTCCATGCTGCAGGGGCTAAACTGGTCCTCTGTGGACGAAATGTGAAGGCCCTTGAGGAGCTCACCTGTGAACTTGCTGGTTCTTCTTCTCAGGTGAGCCTACAAGGATTCTGTAAGGGAGGAAGAAGAACTGCTGTGGCCTATGCCACAGTAGCCTACTCCAGGACTGCTGAGCTATGGGCATCCATCTGTCCATCCATCCATCCATCCATCCATCCATTCCACATCCATCCATTCCATCATCATCCATCCATCATCCATCCATCATCTATCCATCCATCATCTCCATCCATCCTCCATCCATCCTCCATCCATCCATCCATCCATCCATCCATCCATCCATCCATCCATCCATCATCCATCCTCCATCCATCCATCATCTATCCATCATCCGTCATCCATCCATCCATCCATCCATCATCTATCCATCCCATCCATCATCTATCCATCATCCATCCATCTATCCATCATCTATCCATCCATCCATCCATCCATCTATCCATCATCTATCCATCCATCCATCTCTATCCATCCATCCATCTATCCATCATCTATCCATCCATATCCATCATCTATCCATCCTCACCATCCATACCATCCATCCATCCCATCATCCATCCATCCAAGTGATCACATTGTACTGGTAAGCAGCAGGCTCCAAGCACATTTAATACCCCTATATTGCCACCAGCCACTACTGGGCAAGCACTCTGTCAACTCAGCCTCATATTGGCCCTTTCTCATAGGTTTGAGTTACTGTTCGACTTCTTGTCATTTCAACCATCAGGGACTAACTGAGTCCTTCAGCTTTTATCTGGGAATGTCTTAATCTCTTTACTTTGGAAGGGCTGTTTTACTATATACTGTTTAGATTTTTTTCTTTTTTCTTTTAAATAACTTTTGAATATATCAACCTGCTTCTTTTAGCATTCAAGGTTTCTGATGAACCATGGGCTGCTATTCATAACAAGGACACTTATGTGAGGAGTTGTTCTTGTTGCTGCTGTTCCTAAGGCTTCCTTTGTTTTTTGATGGTTTGATTATAAAAAATTGCAGTGTGGGTCACTAGATTATCTAGTTCAGTGGTTCTCAGCTTTCTAATGCTGAGACCTTTTAATAGTTCTTCATGTTGTGGTGACCCCCAACCAACGAATTATTTTCATTGCTACTTCTATAACTGTAA
This sequence comes from Mastomys natalensis, assembly GCA_021653895.1. Lineage (NCBI taxonomy): Eukaryota > Metazoa > Chordata > Mammalia > Rodentia > Muridae > Mastomys > Mastomys natalensis. Next base: position 854,892 of record JAJTUV010000393.1, read on the forward strand.
TTTTGCTACTGTTAGGAATCATTGTTGTAATAATTATTTAATATGGCCTCTGGCTTGGGCCGACTACCTAAGCTGCAGCGGCTCTGCCTAGCCCAGCCGCCATGTTTCTCAGCCAGAGGCCACGTGCATGCTGCAGCTAGAACCAGCCGCCAGAAATACCAGCCCTGCCACCCACTAGATGCCAGAGTTGAGAGATGGCTCTGCCAATCTTCCACGCTGTCTCCTCAAGCCAGGGCATTGCCCAGACCATTCCACCATCCATGTGGGCCCAGTAAGAGAATGAGACTCTAATTATTATAGATTAATCAAAGCTTATATATTTGGCAATGATCAGTAACAAGATACCCATGCAATCAGAAGTGTAACCCAATACCCAACCTATGTATACCAACTACCTTTGACTGCTACAGACACGTGAACATCCATCTCTATCACTCCTACACATCTGCCTCTCTCAATCCTCCTCTTCCTTTTATCTCTTCCTATCCTAACTCCTCCTCTTCCTTTTCCTTTTCTAACTCCTCCCACCTTAGCTCCTCCTACAAATCATAATATAAATACCCGTGTTTTCTGATGGTCTTAGGTGACTTTTGTGACAGCGTCCTTTGATGCCCCCAGGTTAAGAACAATTGATCTAGTTGTGTGGAAATTAGATGTGTTGACTCATGTCTTTGGTTGGCTATTACATATTTAAATATTTCCCAGACCTCTACATTTCTTAAGTTGGCTTGTTTGATGGAATACCTTAGATTTCTTAGGTTCTTTGAATATACTTTTCTTTTGCTTTAGGTTTGTTAATTTAATGATTCTGATGATTCTGTTTTGTGTTCAAGGATTTCTTCCTCTTTCCTCACCTGCTTTTTTAAAAAAATTATTTTTAATTTTATGTGCATTGGTGTTTTGCCTGCATGTTTTCTGTGTAAGGGTGTCAGATTCCCTGGAACTGGAGTTGCAGACTGTCATGAGCTGCTGTATGGGTGCTGGGAATTGAACCTGGGTCCTCTGCAAGAGCAGCCAGTGCTCTTAACCATGGAACCATCTCTCCAGCCCCTCCTCACCTGCTTTTAAACTCTATTGTCTTTATTACTTCATTTACTGTATCTTTTAGCTCTACAGTTTCTTTTTATCACTTTACCCTTTATTGAAATACTTCTTTTTAATCCATCTATTTCCTGCCTTTGCCTGAGTCTTCCTTCATTCTTTCAGCATTGCAAAGATAGTTGTTCTATGTCTTTATGTATTAAATCTAGCATTTCAGCTTTCTGGGGATTCTTTTCAGAGATTTATTTATTTATTTGGTTCGTTTGGTTTTTTGAGACAGGGATTCTCCATGTAGCCCTGGGTGTCCTGGAACTTGTTCTGTAGACCAGGCTGGTCTCCAACTCACAGAGATCCTCCTGCCTCTGCCTCCGACTAAAGGCATATGTCACCACTGCCCAGCTGGAGACTTATTTATAATTTTGATACTACAAAGCAGTTTCCTGGCAGCTTTTTTAGCGGTAGCAATTGAAACAGCTGCCTGCCTCCATGCCCCACCTCAGGAATGAACAGCAGGTCAGCAATATTTGGAAGCTAAGGTCCTCCTTGCCTACCCTGGGTTCCACAAGCTGCACCAGAAATATGGACTGCCTTTCCCATAGTTGCCTGCCAGGTTGTGGTGGCTGCAACCCACTGCTGGTTTCATCAGCAAGGTATGCTCTTGGAGGTTGTGGTCAGATAACCCAGCGCTTCAAGTCACTTCACAGGGTTCCTGGAGCTTCCTGTTCTCCCCTCTTCTCCACCTCTCCCTCACTTCCTGCTCTTACCAAGCTGCACAGCAGAACTGTGCTGGGTGGGTTTCTCTAGCATTTGGTGCTTTGCAGCATTCTTCGTGATCATAGAGGTTAAATGTCCGCCCCTCCAGACTGGGTCAGGAGTGGCATCACGATGTACAGTGTGGAGCAGCAAAGGCAGCTGTTGTTAATAACTCATGGTAGTATACAAGTTCACACCATACACAATCCCACCCTTGGGGTTCACAGTCTGCCTGTGGTGTATAGCAGTCACCTTCAGTCTAGGAGAGAAGTTCCCCAGACCAGATGTGAACAGCACTGGCAGGGACTTCGTATGCTGCCACATATAAGGGGTGCCACAGCCTATAATATTTGTGCCGAGTGGGACAGTTCCAGAACTCTGAAGAGTAGGAATGTGGCTGTCATTCATAAGGTGTATTTTGTGTTTTGTATTTAACCAGGAACAGACACACAAACCCTTCGTGGTGACCTTCGACCTCGCAGATCCTGTTACTGTTGCTGCAGCAGCAGCTGAGATCCTACAGTGCTTTGGCTATGTGGACGTTCTCATCAATAATGCTGGGGTCAGCTACCGTGGTGCCATTAGTGATACCATAGTGGACGTGGACCGGAAGGTGATGGAAATAAACTATTTTGGCCCTGTTGCTCTAACAAAAGGTAGGCATCTTGGGGTCAGAGATGTGAGCATTAGTCATTAGAATGCCTGTTTATCTTGCTTGCTTCTTTGTAGTGAGACACTGCCTGTTCCTTTCCATTCTGCCCCTTGCAGTGGGTGTGGTCATTAGATTTTGGGTGATTGGCCTTTTCTGGGTTTATAGTTGTACTGTATCGATTTTGGACCCTCACATCAGTACCGTCTTGTTGGTGCAGCTTTGCGTTTCTGCTCCATGGTACCTGCATCCCACTGAGGGCAATAATTTGATGTACAGACTTCAGATCAGAGGCCCAGCTCCTAGTTGGACCAGGGGACTCTGCCGTTTATGTTCTATTCTTCCCAACACACCACCCTCTATCCCCCCATGGTTCTCCATGGAAAACACTAGGTCTCCTCCAGCAGCGCCAGGCATAGTGACCGAGAGAGGCTAACTTTCCACCCTGTCCCCTCAGCGCTCCTTCCCTCCATGGTAGAAAGAAAGCGAGGCCACATTGTCGCCATCAGCAGCATCCAGGGCAAGATCAGCCTTCCTTTTCGATCAGCATGTGAGTACTTTTACCTTCCTTTCCAAAAGCATTTTATTATATGTGTTTCTGATTATAAAAATGATGTGTTCTCGGGGTGGTGGTGGTGCACGCCTTTAATGCCAGTGCTCAGGAGGCAAAGGCAGACAAACCTCTGTGAATTCAAGGCTAGCTTGATCTACAGAGCGAGCTCCAGAACAGCCAGGGCTATGCAGAGAAACCTGGTCTTGAAAAACACACTAAACACCCCCCCCCCCAAAATGATGTGTTTATTACCTAGATTCATACACTGTAGAAATGTCCTACAGAGAGATGAAGCAACTTAACTTCATTAGAACATTTTTTGTAATTTTTTATTTTGTTCTGACTTGTTTTGTTTTTAGAGACACAGACTCTGTACATAGCTCTGGCTATCCTGGAACTCACTATGTAGACCAGGCTGCCCTTGAACTCAGAGATCCACCTGCCTTCACCTCCCAAGTGTTAGGCTGCCACAACAACGATCAGAATATTTTAAGCAGTCACGTACTTAGTTCAAATCCCAGTTTACTCCTTATTTCTTTTTTTTTTTTGGTTTTTCGAGACAGGGTTTCTCTGTGTAGCCCGGGCTGTCCTGGAGCTCACTTGGTAGACCAGGCTGGCCTCGAACTCAGAAATCCGCCTGCCTCTGCCTCCTCCTTATTTCTTAAGTGACTGTGGGCAGGTATCCCTCTCTCTATCTGCTTATCCTTACTTACAAATGGAGACAGCTCAGCCTGCAAGGCTGTTAGGAGGAAGGACCTGTGGCAGCCCTGGACTGAACGAAATCCCTTCAGCTCTCTGGAGCATATGGCTCCATTGTTTTCCTACATAAAATCAAACACCCAAAATGGGATCACATTTCACATAGTATTTTTGACTTGGTCAGCCTACTAGATTGAGCATAGGTCCTTTTAAGTTAGGTACAGTTTAGTAAATGGCGATGGCATAATTAACTTAGCCACTTTCATAGATACTGGGGAATCCCTCTGTCCCTACCTCAGGCTTTGATCTTCAGTAGTGATCCATGACAGAATATCCGTGGATATTTATATCTCTAGGTGTTCACAGGGATATTAAGACAAGCCCCAAGAAGTAGAAACAACATATAACACTGAAACATTAAAAATGCCCAGCTGGCTTCTGGTCCACACACTCACAGTCATTTCATTTGCTGTCCTCTTGTTACATATGCAAACAAACACACATAGCTTTTAGTTGGGGGGAGGGTGAGGGGCTTTAAAAAACACATTTGAGCTGGGCGGTGGTGGCGCACGCCTTTAATCCCAGCACTCGGGAGGCAGAGGCAGGTGGATTTCTGAGTTCAAGGCCAGCCTGGTCTACCGAGCAAGTTCCAGGACAGCCCGGACTACACAGAGAAACCCTGTCTCGAAAAAAACAACAAAAAGAAAAAAACCAAAAAAAACAAAAAAACACATTTGAAAGGTAATAGCACAAATTCTTTTTTTTTTTAAACCTTTTTATTTTTAATTTTATTTTATTTAATGTATGAATCCTCTGCTGCATATATATCTGCCTGCCTGAAGAGGCATCAGATCCCTCCAATAGATAGTTGTGAGCCACCGTGTGGTTGCTGGGAATTGAATTCATGACCTCTGGAAGAGCAGCCAGTGTTCTTAGCTGCTGAGCCATCTCACCAGGCCCACAAATTCTTTTTTTTTTTTTTCAATGTGTCATTCTCTGAAACATTGACTTGGTGACAGTCTTTGCCCATCCATGTCCAAGGATCAGTTCATTCTGGCTAGCCCAGTGGAGGAGGGGCTGAACTGTTTCAGCCCTTGGAAAGGACAGTGACAACACTCGGTCAGAAAAGGACAACTGGCCTCTAAACAAAGCATAGTCTTCCTCCCAGGCCTGGACCCCGGCTCTGCCTTTTGGCTCTAGGTGTGTGTGTCCTAAACTTGATTAAACTTCAGACCTTAAGCTTTCTTACTCCCCACTGCGATATCATGCATGCCTCCCAGCGCCCCTTCAAAGATGCAGTGAGATGTGCTGTGTACTTTAAAAGAAGTGGAGTCTTATGCTTCTGTGGGCATTTCTCTGTTGTCTCAGTTGTGTTTAATCTTGATAGCCTTAGACAGTTAACCTAAGGTTGCTCATATGATTCTGCAGAAAAACAAAACAAACCAAAATCAAAATGCTGTAATCAGGAATGATTAAGCAACTGAGGCCCAGTGTTGAGAAGGGGCACATTTCGATAGAGATCACAGAGCATGTAATGAATTACTATACTCCGTGCTTTACTTTGACTTAGTCCCACCAGCTTCTGTTCTCTAATTGCCCACTGACTGCAGCAGGTGTGCATGGCAGTCTGGATACCATGTGGTTACCTAGGCTGAGTCTGGCCAACTTCCTAGGGAAGTGGGATTCACCCAGTAATTAACAGCCTTCTTAGCAATGAAGAGGGAGAAATGGCCTTATCTCCTGCTGCTGTTAAGACTTCTGAGAGGTTCACAACAGAGCATAAACATCGGGAAGTGGCACTATGTGTGCCTGAAGAGGAGTCAGCCGAAACTGCACAGCATAGTGGAAAACCTATGGCCTGGGAGCTCTGGAATGACCCTGCTGTCAATGTGGACTCCTTGAAGACCCAGAACGGCTGTCCTCCTCAATCCTTAGGCTGTCTCTGGAGTCACAGATGTCTCGTCTAGCACCCTCCTCACACTGCCTGCTGCCTCATGGCGTCTGCTCTGATGCTCCTTGCTTTGCCTTCCCAGGATGTTGGAAGCTCCTTTTGACAAGGACCAAAACATTTAGGACTCCAAACTAGAGGAAATAGGTTTTTTTGTGGTCTAGATTCTGGTTTGTTTGAGAACTTGCCACCAGCCTGGGGAGCTGCTGCTAGAGGACAGAAGGGCCTCTGTCTCTGTCAGGCTCAGGTTCCTCCATATGTAAGCAGTCCCAAGTGCTTGAGCCAGGCTTGAGTCTACATAGCCCTGCATCAAGGAGGCTCCCTGGGGCCATGCCCAGCAGCCAGAAAGACTGGGACAGCTTGCACAGGCTCCTGTGGGATCCAGTTCTGTCACTGGGGAGCCTCTCCCCCACAGGACTAGATAGACCCACCTGGCAGGGCTGAATCTATTTATAGATATGTATACACACACACACACATACACACACCATATATATCACTTCTTTTCTGAGCCATCTGAGGAAGCTGAAGGCATGGTGGCACTTTATTCCTATTACCTTAGGGTCTTCTAAGAACAAGAACACAGCGCACTTGTCACAATCAGGACGTGAACATTGTTGTAGTATTGTAATCTTAAATGCCAAGCGCACACCAGCATACTTTCTGCCTCTGTCCACAACTACAGATGCAGCCTCGAAGCATGCAACCCAGGCATTCTTTGACGGTCTGCGTGCAGAGATGGAAGAGGCTAACATCCAGGTGACTGTGATAAGCCCTGGCTACATCCATACCAACCTCTCTGTAAATGCTGTCACTGCCAATGGCTCCAGATATGGAGGTAGGTCTGGCTTCTCTCCTTCATCACTAAGAGCTACAGCTTGACCACAGTGCAGCACTCTGCTGGCCTGAGTGTTGGTTGCAGATGTGGACTGATGTGTACTCCCCTTGATGGTTTCCCCCTTGGCCTTTATCATCCATCACAACTTCAGCTTTCAGAACAACCCCACCCCCAGTAGGGAGAGAATTGGGATAGAAAACTCTTTAGCTGAAACGTCACCAAACTTCCCACTAGCTCATCTGTAGATCCCAAGGCCCAAGGAATATTATCATAATTAGGACTAAGTAAACCAAACATGGGGCCGATGGGCATAAGGGGGTGGAGTCAGAGGAAGGAGGGGGCATAATTGGCTCCTATGCAGGGCGTTAGAAAGTGGCTGGTTTCAGGGGCAGTGTTCAGGTGAGGCTGGGTCAGGTGCAGTAGTGTCAATCTCCAGCCTGCTCAGCTAGAGCAGTGCTGAGCTAACCTATACGTTCTGCACATGAGCTGTGTAGCCTGACCCTGCTTATACATATAGGAACACACAGAGAGCAGTTGACTTCCATCTTGGGTTAGCTGGTCCATGAATGCTGGAACTATTAGAGCTAGCCTTACCTTCCTGAGCTGGGAGCAAGTCTGCTATCTGTCTGTCCCAACAGACTGACACGAAGGCCTGCCCTAGGATGTGTTCTGTGCAGCTGCTGCTATGTAGCTGATGTAGGTCTTTCATTCATCTGACCAGGCCTGAATCAGCTCCTTTGCCACAGCAAGCTTTTCCACAGAAAGCCACAGTGGCAGGAGCCATACAGATGCAAACCTGTCCATCTTAGAAAATTCAGTGCAAACAGTTCTCAGCTTCCCATTCTTCTGTGGTGAACACAGTGAGGACAGATACCAGCAAAGGAGCTCGGGTTCTGGGTGGCGTCTGCCAAGTGGTTCTGCTCTGTTAGCAAGATGATGAATTATCAGCCAGGGAGGAGCACCAATGCTGTTACCCTACACCCTCCTAACTGTCCCATCTGATCCTCAGTCAGCTCTTCATGCCACTCAGTGCATAGGGGTGCACATGGGGTCAAGTGGTCTTTACCATCTCCCACTGATAGCCTTGTGAACCAGCCAGGACAGATATGATAGATCATCCCCAGTCACTGGCTGCTGCCCAGATGCAGAACATCTAAAGTCAAGACTTCAGGCCAGTTCAGATGGTTCAGTGGGTAAACATCTGCCACCAAGCCTGACAACTTTCTGGGTTTTTTAGATTTATGTATTTTTACGTATATGAGTGCTCTGTCGTCATGCACTCCAGAACGGGAATCAGATTCCATTATAGATGGTTGTAAGCACCATGTGGGTGCTGGGATTGAACTCAGGACCTCTGAGTTCTCAATTGCTCTTAACTGCTAAGTCATCTCTCTAGCCCCCACCATCTTCTTTAGATCAGGGGGTACAGTCCACTTTGAGGCCTACCTGTGCTGGATTTTGGCATCTGCTACAGAGCATCAAACAGGCACACTCCCTGTTAGGTTCCACACTAACTGGTTCACCCAGTCTGTCATCCTGTCTGTATCTCTTTGTCCCCATTTCCCTGCTCGGAATCGTAAGTTTCTCATTTTCTCAGTGTAATGAGCATCTCTTTCCGGGATGAACTCTGGTGGGACTCTGAGAAGTTGGTTGGCCTCATGCCTCCTTGTTTATCCTTAGGTTCTTTTTCTTTTGTTTACTGTAGCTCTAGACAAGAACACAGCCCAGGGCCGAAGCCCTGCAGAGGTGGCCCAGGATGTCTTTGATGCTGTGGGGATGAAGAAAAAAGATGTTCTCTTGGCTGACTTTCTGCCGTCCATGGCTGTCTACATCAGAACTCTGGCTCCTGGGCTTTTCTTCAGAATCATGGCCTCTAGGGCCAGGAAAGAGCGAAAATCCAAGAGCTCCTGATGTTGGTAGAGCTGCTAGCTTGGGCTAGCCTGATCAGACTGAGTACCACACCTTCCTGGGCTGGGACTGCAGTGCACGGGGTCTGCAGCTGAGACCTGGGGGAGGGCTATCTTGTGCTTGTTTCTCAAGGAGTGGATTAGCCCTTAAGCAGTGAAATAGGGAGTTGTACGGGGACTCTGAAAGATGTAAAATAAATGACTGAACAGTGGGTCAGAGTTCACAGTAGAAGAACTACACACATGTCTTCTGAGTCTTGGATGTCCCTGATTTCAGAAGTGGTTCTGGAGGTTTGAGGACCAGGCAATAATAGCACCAGCCCCAAATCTGGCTTTTTGTTTTGTTTTTCAAGACAGGGTTTCTCTGTGTAGCCCTAGGTGTCCTGTAACTCACTCTGTAGACCAAGCTGGCCTCAAACTCAAGAATCCACTTGCCTCTTTCCTGAAACCCCCAGGACTTGGATTAAAGGTGTACCACCCCAATCCTCATTCACCCACCTTCCCAAGTCTGCTCTTAGTTTTGGCTTATTGGAGACCACTGACCCAATTTTTATGGAAGAGGCCTGAGGGAGAAGGCTGGTAGTCTTAAGATGGTCCCAGGTCCTGCTCTTACTGTAGAAAGTGGGTGAGTGTGTGATAGATGTTTGGTGTATCCTATGTAGGGCCAGCTTTAGCATCAGAAAGAATTCCCCTCGTCTTCTCTCCTGGTCCTGCTACTTTTACGGTAGTCTCACCGGGTACCATTCCAAGCTGAAGGTGAACCTGTTTGAGAGCAGCCAATGAGGAGGGCTCCTGCTTGGCTCTGCTGTGATGTGGAAAAAAGTATCTCAGACTGCAGACGTTGGCTGTGGTTGCACATCTCAGGCAGTGCCTTGACTCCACGTGGGAAGATTCCTCATCCAGGTCAGGCAGAGCTAGGAAGAGCCCTTGTGTTCACCTTTGACTGTTTTTCCCAGACAGGGTTTCTCTGTGTAGCCCTGGAGCTCCCTCTGTAGACCAGGCTGGCCTCAAACTCAGAGATCTGCCTGCCTCTTTAATGGGGATTAAAGCCATGAACCACCACCGTAGTGCTACCACCAACTTATGAAAGAAGGTCAACTTCATTTTCCAAGTTTAGAAAGAAATTTTTTCTGTTACAGAAACTGAAAGCTGAAGCCATGGGAGGTTCATGGAGATCTCCCAGATAAGAGTAAAACTCCCTTATAAAGCTCATGTTCACTTATTTAGCTCTGGGCCTGCTGATTTGCCTTTAAAATGAACAGATAAACACTGTGTGTTGAGCACATCTCCTCCTCCTCCCTGTCTGCTCTTTCTCCCCTCAATCTCCTTCCATCTCCTTCACTACTATTTTATTGTCTATGTACCTCATTTTATGTGACTATATGAATTTAGGAACCACAAACGAGAAAAACATATGACACTTGTCTTTTGAGACTGGCTTAATTCAGAGTCCAGCTGCATGTTTCTTCGCTTATTTTTTATAGCTGAGGAAAGTCCAGCGAGTGTGCTGTTTTCTTATCCCTCTCTATTTCCTGTCTGACGTTGGACACCTAGGCTAGTTGCATAGCTTAGCTACTGTGAGCAGTGCTGCAGAGCTCACTGGTGAGCAGGTCCCAGACGGTCTGACCCGCATTCTGTGGGTGGCACAGCACACAGCAGATCTCCTTCTAGCCTTCTGACAGACTTCCATACTGATTTCTGTAGACAGGTCACACTAGTCTAGATTCTTACTGTCATGTGTAAGGGTTCCCTTTGTCCACATCCAGGCCAGTGTTTGCTGTTTTCTTAATGACTAACTTTGTAACTGAAGTGAGATCTCTGACTTGCATTGCTCTGATGGGTAGTGAGATGCAACAGTTTTCATGTTTTCTGTCCATTTGTATTTATTTCATCTGTTATGGCTCATTTCATTTTCCCCTTGATCAGTTTTTTAAAAGTTCTTTGTGTAGTCTAGATATTTATTCTCTCAGCTCTGACAAAGTTTCTTTAATCCCGTGGCTCTTTCCACTTAAAGTTAAGCTCCCTTTGAGGTGTACAAGCCTTTTAACTTCATGAGGTGTGACTGATCACTTGCTGGCCTTGTCACCTGAGCCGCAGGGCTCCTGTTCACAAAGTCCTCACCTGTGTCTGTATCTGGAAATATTTTCCCTACTTTTTCTCAACAGGTTTGAGTTTCACATCTTACATGAAGGTCCTTGGTCTATTTGGAACTGATGCATTCTGTGCAGAGTGAGATAAAGATCTAGTTCCATTCTTGACTGTGTGGCTGCCCGGGCTTCGAGGCACCATTTGTGCATTTTTTGGCATCTTTGTAAAATCAGGTAGCTCTAGCGATGTAAGTTCCTATCGCAGTCTTTTATTTTGTCCCATTAGTCTATGTCTGCTTAATGCTAATACTGTGCTGACTTTTATGATGACTGTGACGTAACTTCAAGCTCTGTAAGGCGATGACCTTCCACGTTTATTTTTGTTCAAGATTACTTTGGTTGTCTGGGGTTTTTCTAGTTTTTATTATTTTAAGAATGGCCTTTAGGGCTGGGCAGGTGGCGCACGCCTTTAATCCCAGCACTTGGGAGGCAGAGGCAGGCGAATTTCTGAATTTGAAGCCAGCCTGGTCTACAGAGTGAGTTCCAGGCCAGCCAGGGCTTCACAGAGAAACCCTGTCTTAAAAAGACGACAAAACAAACAAAAGAATGGCTTTTGAATGCTTATGCAATTACACTGAATCTGAAGACATCTGATACAGTATATGGTTCTTTCTTTACTTCCCTCCCAGACTAAATCTCAAACTCACTCAGTAGTCAAGGATGGCCTTCTAAATCCTACTCTTCTGCCCCTGCCTCTCAGTGCTGGGGCCATGCATGTGCGCCATGCCAGTTTATAGAACGGTAAACATCAGACCTAGGACCTCATGAATATTATTAGGCAGTCACAAACTGAGCTATGTTATCCAAGCCAAGATTGCTATTTCACAATATTAATTCTTCCAGCCCATAAGAATGGAGGTCTTCCCATCTTCTAGTGTCTTCAGTGTCTTTCTTGAATGTTTTAAAGTTTTCTTTGTTGAGGTCTTTATCCTGTCCCTTTGCTGAGAATGCTTGTCAGTTCTATTTTTCTGGTGAAGTCTAGTCATATAGAAGCATCATTTGCAAATAAGGATACTTTCCCTTTAACTTTTGTGTTTTATCTGCTTACTGTTGAGCTGTTGGTTTTGTTTTTAAATATTTTATATGTATGGGTTTTGTCTGTATGCATGTCTGCTATGCACCATGTGCAATGTCTGATGCTATGGAGACCAGGAGAGGGCATCAGATTTTCTAGGACTGAAGTATGGATGGTTTTAAACTGCCATGTGGGTGCTGGGAATTGAATCTGGATCCTCTGCAAGAACAGCCAGGACTCTTTAACCACCAAGCCATCTCTCCAGTACCTTGTGCTTCTCTCTTGAGCCTGATAGGTGATTAAAAATAGCTGCAATAGCCTAAGGTCAGTGCTGCAGGCTTGAAGTTCCCTGGGAGAAAAGATGAGTGCGACCAGACCGGGTGACTTATTTACCATGGTCCACACCTTGTCCTCGATGGCTCAAGAACTGTGGGTGCAATGTGGATACAGATCATGGGTGGCCTCTCATCTTCCATGGATACCATCCACCCTCCCGCCAGGGAGGAAGGAGGACTCCTTAGTGTTCATAGTAGATCACAGTGCCAGGGGTAATCAGCACCAGCAACAACTGTACTAGGGCTGCAGCCTAGTCCTTGGTGGCATAGAGTTACAAAGCACCCAGCTTTCCTAGTGAACAGCAGCAAACCTACTTCCCCCTTCTCTCTCTGACACTTGTTGGCTGGTACTTTGAGAAGGGTCACGTTCAGCTACCATTCTTTCCTCTCCATGAAATAAAATGGTAAGTCATAACAATAGCACACTCAGTCACCACAGGGTAGAACATCAAACTGTTGCGGCTGGTTTCGGAGATACTGGTAGGCAACTTAGGGCTACTGAGCCATCACTCCACAAGTGAGGGCACCAAGGATTCATGTGACCTGCATACTCAGACACTCTAGCCATGTCCTTTGCTTCTTATGCCAGCAGATGACCTAAGCCCAGGTCTGAGGGCAAGAGCTATCAGCAAGGCTCTGTAATGCATAGCTACTCCCAGCCAACCTGAGCCCCCTCTTCCTACCTGCAGTTACCCAGAGCTGTATGCTTGGAAGGCCCAGCCCTGGCCTGCCTTCAACTCCTCTCAAAGTTTACTTTGTTCCTGACATTTTTAGCCCAGTTCCCGACTACACTCCTGACTTTGTTCTCCTGCCCCTTTCATCCTTAAATTCCTTCAAGTATCTTGGTGATAAAAGGTCAGTCTCCATCTTGATCTTGAAACCTGTGGTGTCTGGCCACCGATGATGCCTGACCCTGTAGCAGGGCAAGTTCACGCCCAAGGCTTAAGGCTTTGCCTTGCAACAAGGACACAGCCACTGGACCATGTGGATAGAGCAGCCCAGGATCTGCCTGTCTTATCACTGTTAACTGCCCCATGATAGAGTGCTCTGCTCCTGAAAGTGGTAGCAGGGAGGCAGTTGAGACTAGATATCTTCTGTGACCCATGCCTTAATGGGCCGTACAGAACTTCCAACAGGATGGTCCAGGCCATGTGACTTGTCTTCTCAGCAGAGAAAGCTATTGTGAAAGCATCAAATGTGAGGTCCATATGCTGCCGCTCTCAGAGCCCAGTCCAGGCTCAGCTACCCCTGCTCTTCTGGCCAAAACGGCATTTCAGAATCTGGGTTAGTACACTTAACAAGAGTCACTTTGTTCAGTGCAGCTTGGGAAATAGGAAGGAGCTGTTTGTACCTGGTTTCTATTTTGGGCAAGGGCATCTGCTCAACTGAAATGAGGTCCCCAGCCCATAGTCGTGTCCCCACACCCCATGCAATCTGATGTGCTGAAAGAATACAGCCAGACCAGGTGATTGACTGTTATAGAAACCTCTCCCATGCTGTGCTTACCCATCAGGCTCAAAGCCAGCCTTCAGCCACTCGGCTCTCTCACAGATAGATGCCAACTCGCCCTACAGACACTTGTTCATGGCTAAGGTAGTTATGTCTCCACCATCCCCCCAGCTATTAGTATTTCATATTTCTACAGTACTTGGAATTAAGTCACAATTTCTTACACTTTTTGTGGGCTTTAAAAAATGTTCCCCAACTCTGGACCTCTCCTATTACAATCAGTCACTCCTGGAATTCTCTACACCCGATTCCCTTACATCCAGGTTAGGACTCCTTCCTGATGCCAACTTTCTATGGAAAAGCTGGCTTAGCTATCTACTAGAAACCACAGAAGTGCTATGCTCCAGCCTTCATCCAGAGAATCAGTTTCCACTTACTGTGCCTTAGGGAAAAAAAAAAGACAAAAAAAAAAAAAAAAAAAAAAGCTGGTCATGGTGGCACACATGCCTTTTAACCCCAACACTCAAGAGGCAAGAGGATTTTGAGTTCCAGGCCTGTGCCTAGTCTACACAGCAAGTTCTAGTACAACAACAAAGACAGTCTCAAAAACAAACCTTGTAAGATTCACTGCCCTGGGCAGGGGCACCTCCCACAGCCTGGGGCACTGGGATGACCGCAGGGCTACATAACAGCAGAGTCAGTCTTTGGAGAAGGGCTTCTGAGTGTAGTGCTCCCAGGTGAGCCAAAAGGAAGCCAAGGCCACCTTATTCTGCTATATGCTTAAACAGTACGTAAATCACCAGTGGTAACAAACAACATGGCTAAAGGGGACCATGACTGGGCTAGACTAGCAGGCCAGAAGCCCGGGTAGCTTTTCCTATCATGCATTCTTTCAGGATGTTAGCTCTAGAGCCACTCTGCTGCAAGGAGGCACAGCAGGGTGTGTCTGCAGCACTTGCCCATCCCACTCACAGCAGCAGCTGCAGGCACAGGCAGAAAAAGAGAACAGAAGTTGAAATTCTCATAATTTTAATGGTCAATAGCTTCCGGTTGGCTTCTGAATGGTATACTTAAACAATATACTTAAGACACCCCCACAGCAAGTTCATACCCCTCAGAAAGTAGCATTGGCTCCTATCCATAATCCATTGCTCAGTCAGACTTCCACAGCCTGGGAGCCACTCCTGGGTTATGGAAATAGACATCTTAGTGTAATGAGCTGAATAAACCCCTGGCACACCCATGATCTGTTATTTTTGCTTAAAAAAATAACAAGTATTAAACCAAACACTTTCCCAGGTGCTGTTGCTTCACAGAGAAAACCCAGTGTTGCTGTAGGATCTGAGTCCTGTGGGCCCTGTGCTTCTGCTTCTCGTCCCACTCTCCTGCAGTCATACGGCGTAGAGCTCATAAACCTTCTTTACACAGTACACCAGGGCAGCAAGGGCTATTGTGTTGTGCAGTCTCTTTCTGTGCAGGTCATCCTTCCGAACCAGCACCACTGGTGTGGAGGAGGTGAGCGTGTGCAGAGGCAGGCGGGACAGTTTATAGGCATCATACTCCACCTGGTACTTGCAGCAAGGGTCAAACTGCCAGGAGATCCCATAGAGGGTACAGCAGGCCAGGCTCAGCACACCAGCGGGCAGGAGATGTAGTGGGAGTAATCCAGGGCAGTGCCAAGGGGTGAAGGGCAGGCAGTACCTGCCAACACGGCCGTCTTGTGCAGGCAATTGCCTACGGTGATCCAGCGTGCTGTCTCATCTCCAATTCGGGTGGGCTCTATCACAATGTACTTGTACTGGGCTTCCAGCGCCTGCTCCAGCTCATACTCAAACTGGTCCTGTGCATTCTCCCCACTGTAGATTTCATGCACAATGTAGCAGTCTGTAGCTGACAGGCTAACCCTTTAGTGGAGGGAAAAGACAAGGAGGTTAGGTTGAACAGTCTAACCTATTTGGGTGTGTCGGGTTGGGCAAGTGTTTGCCTCAGCTTCAAGGACATCCCACTTACAGGTTTCTTTGCTTCAGAGCCCAACCTACAAAACAACATTTTTTCCCCCCTGAAAGAAATAGTGAAACAAAAAGGTCACAAAGGTGGGCAGGCATGGCAGTCTACACCTTTACCCTCTAGGGGCAGACAGATCTCTGAGTTCAAGAAATGCCTGGTCAACATAGTGAGAAAAAAAGACTGCATTCCAAGTAAAGTATAGGGCAGGGGGATCCCCATACCAATACCAGCACCCCCTTAGTAAAAAGGCAGTGGCTTGAACTCAGGCAATACAAATACTTTACCCTAAAATAGTGACTGTAATTAAGCTGGGCTCAGGTAAGGCTTAATTAAATCACAAGCCCCAAGTCAGGTGTGCTCCAGGGAGGAGGCTATTCCTTGGGGTGGGACCAGAAGCTTCAGCATGGGGAATGGAGGTGGCTCAGAGACAGAGTTTGCCTAGTCTGCACAGGGCCCCTGGACTCACTCACTCCTAACACCACAAAATAAAAATAAAATAAGCCACAGCGTGGGACATAGTCAAAGCAGCCTGTCCACTGGTATGCCATGTTGCAGACCACCTGAGAGCCTCCAGGAAGCTGACAATCCAACTGGAAAGCAGTCTCTCCCCATGAACATCCTCTGTGGACTTTCTCCATTTAGAGTAAAGTTCAAGGGGAGGAAGGTGAGCAGGCCACTGCAGTTGCTTCTTCACAACAGGACACAATTACTGTCATATACTTTTAGCCAATAAATAAAAGTACGCTTCAGTCTTTCTGGCTCAAAGTCAGAGTTGAGACCAGCCATGCTGGCACACGCTCGCAATGTCCGCACTCAGAAGTCTGCACCAGGAGGACAGAGTTCCAGGCTGGCCTGAACTGCATAGGGAGACCCTGTCTCAAAAACAACAAAGTCCCTTGATAGTAGAGGACAGGTAATGGACTCTGTTTTCAAGTGGGTACACGCATGGCCAAGAGATTCCCTTTGTGGTTTCATCTTCATTAGCCAATAAAAGCCAACACACTAATTTACACACTCATCTGTGAAACAGATCCCAGGCAGAGCTACTTCCAAATCATCCCAAGCCCCGCCCACTTTGAAATGGGAACAGGGCACCTCCCCATGCAGAGTATCTGAAGCAATTCTTCCCCACTGCAGAACTCAAGCAAAATGTGGGTTCAAGGTGGGAGTGCAGGCTGCAATGCCAGTCAGCTTTAGTGTCATGGCCTCCTCTGCCCTGCAGGCGGTGGCCATCCTGAACACAGGAGAAAGTTTGTCTCAGTAAAGCACTGTCAGCAGCTATGACAGATTGCTCCATCTTAAAAGTGTATCACTAGTCAGATGACACTTCTGATTTCTTCCTGGCCAGTCCCCAGCGCCTTCTGCATGCCTGGCTGGCACTCAGTCTACCCAGGCTAGCCCGAGAGAGCCCATCTCTTGCTATTTGTCAAGACAAACGAGTGAACATGTTCATGGTTCTGACGTGTTTGGAAATGGGAGGCCAGTGCTCCCTACAGTGGAGTGACACGAAACAGACACAGCCAGGGAAGACTCCGAGTCAGTGGGTCCTAACTCTCACGGGTCCTTCAGTGCAGACAATTTTGTGAACATCAGAGCTGTGTTACAGCAGCTATAAACAGCTATGCCTACCCAATCCTCATATTCCTGAGCTGGTTCTGTAGGTGAGCTCACCACAATCCTTTTCTAGCCACTATAGACTTGGTCAATACAGCATAAAAAACAAAGCAAGCAACAGAGGAAGCAGGAGTGCCACACAGGAGGTCTCCCAAGTTCACAGGTAGATAGCACCTATAGACCATGGCTACCAGAGACACCAATTCTTTGGGCACAGCTAGTTAAGGAAAATAGTCCTGAGTCTCCTTTGGGATGGTAGAATCTTTAGAGAAGTGTATTTCCAAGAAGAAAATGGAAACACTCGAACCAAACATCCATGAAGCACAAGTCCCCTATTTTGAAGTGCGTGGGATCAGACAAGGTACCAGCATGCACATGGCATATGTGGGCTTTGAAGGATCTCATCTACTTCAGTAACTGGTGCTGAAGTCCCCAGGAAAGAGACCATCTCTCAGCCACTCCAGCTTGTGTGGCTGGCTTTTATGTCTGAGTCAAATCCCAGCCAAAAGGCCAGCCAAAAGCTTGGTTTCCACACCAGTGGAAAATGGAAGTAGGATAAGTGATGGGCAGGAGCTGGCTAGGTGATCTGACCATTGGTACCTGTAAACAGAACAACACGACTACTGCTGCTACTACTGGCTGAGTATCCGTCGTCAGAAATGCTGGAGAACAGTGTTTTGGGCTTTGAATGTATTCAGATTGGAGAATAGTCAACAGACATAAGATGTCATGAGGACACACCCTAAATGTCTTTATTTTTTTAAAACAAGTTTTCTCACTGTCCTTGGATTTTGCCAACTGGCTAGACTGGCAGGCCGACGAGAGTTCCAAGCACCCATTTCTCTCTTTCCTCCTCCAGCACTGGGGTTACAGATAGAGGCTGGCACATCCAGCTTCTATTTAGGTGCCCTTCCTGCAAGCAGAGTGAGCACCTTACTCACTGAGCTATCTCCCTAGCCCCTTTCCATTAAATAACCTCTGACCCTACACTTGGCAAAATCTCTGGTACTTAATTAAGGATACTGTCCTATGCACTTTGCTAACACTGGGTGAAGGGTCACTCTATCCTGGGCCCTTCAGTGGAACAGGTGGCAACCTTGCTCCAGTATCTCAGGTCATGGGCCATGCCTAGATCAGTTAGTTTTGTGTAAGGAAGGGGGATAGTTAGCAGAGGAGTTACTTAGAAATGCTGGCATTGTAGCAAAAAAGCAACTATAAGGGAAACTCTGGGATACAGGTACCCCAAGAGAGTCTGGCAGGCTGTGTATAGGGCTCTGTAGTTCCTGCCTCACCCCTGCCCAAGGCCAAACCTCAGACGTCAGTCTTCCCAAAGTCTAAAAATATCTGTTCAAGACCTAAGTCTGTTTAGAGCTGAGCTATATGATGAGACCAAATCTGCCCAGTAAGTGAGAAAACTAAACATGGATGTCTGCCGCCTGGGCAGGGCACAGCATCCTGCAATGGCGTGTCAGCAGCAGGCACCTTTCATGCTTCACTTAGGTACAGAGCTAGAAAGGTTGTTGGCCTCTCTTCAGTTGTCAACTAAGAACAGTAAGGAAATGAGGCTTCACATGCCAAGACGCAAGGTAGTCTAAGCTATGTGGGAAAAGGCAAGACATACATCCTACTTGTTAAGTGATTAAGTACAAGGTTTTTGGTTTTGTTTTCAAACAGGGCATCCCTGGCAGGTCTTGAACTCACAGAATCTGCCTGCTGAGTCCTGGGATTAAAATGTGGGCCATGACTGCTTGACTGAAACATAAATTTTATTATTATCTGTGATAAAATATACATAACAAAATTTAGCACCTTGTTAAATACAGCCACACCATTATAGAACTAATCTCCAGAATCTTAACCATTGAACCCCCTTGTACCCACTGTCCTATTTTCTATTTTTGTTTTTGTTTCTTGAGACAGGGTTTCTCTGTGTAATCCTAGCTGTCCTGGAACTCACTCTGTAGACCAGGCTGGCCTCAAACTCAGAAATCCGCCTGCCTCTGCCTCCCAAGTGCTGGGATTAAAGGCGTGCGCCACCAACGCCCGGCCCTATTTTCTATTCTATTCAGCTATTCTAGGTACCACACATTCATGGAGTATTTGTTCTTGTGTTTAGTGCCCATTTCATTTCAATGTTTTTTAAAACAAAAACAAAATTTTTTTAAAAACTTTTAGCTCCTCTTCCTCCGACAGGGTCTCACTAAGTAACCCTAGTTGTTCCTGGAACTTACTACCTAGACCAGGCTGGTCTTGAACTCAGAGATCAACCTGCCCCTTACCTCTTGAGTACTGGGATTAAAGGTGTACAGCATCACATCTGGCCAATGCATGGAAGCTACAGATGTCAGCTCTCCTGCCCTTATGTAGGTTCCATGGACAGATCTCTCA
This sequence comes from Mastomys natalensis, assembly GCA_021653895.1. NCBI lineage: Eukaryota > Metazoa > Chordata > Mammalia > Rodentia > Muridae > Mastomys > Mastomys natalensis. Next base: position 874,235 of record JAJTUV010000393.1, read on the forward strand.
TCAAGCAAATGTTGAGCCATCTCTTTGGCCTCCTATTTTCAATTCTTTTGGACAAATACCCAGATGTAAAGTTGCTAGGCAACACAGTAGTTTTCATTTTTAAAACTCTGTTTTTAGATTAAATATTATGTTTCATGTAAGGTGTTTTGCTCGCATGTATGCCTGTGCACCGCTTGTAAGTCTGGTACTGGTAGACGTCAAAGAGAGACACTGGAGTTACCAACAGCTACCACAAGGGAAGAGAACTCAGGCTAGCTGAAGAGTAGCCAGTGCTCTTAGCCACCAAGCCAGCTCTCCAGTCCCATTTATTTTAATTTAATATTTCATTTGAGAGGAACACATATACTTGCCAGAGTGTATGTGGTGGTCAGCGCTGCAGGTGTGAGCTTTCTCCTTCCACTGAGTGAATCCCAGGGACTCATCCTTACCGATGAGCCTTATTGTCTCTTGTTTCTTTTAGTAGTCATTGTGGCAACTGTAAAGTGGCCTTTATTTATAATTTATTTGAGACAAGCTCTTAAGTAACCCAGGTTGGCTTTGAATTCAATCTGTACCAGAGGATGACTGAACTCCTGATTCTCCTGCCCCACATCCCAAGTGCAGGGCTGCAGGCATGTGCAGGCATATGTAGCTGACAGCAGTTTTTGGTAGATTGATAACCGAACCCTTGATTTGTATTTTTAAACACATTTTATCATGTGAAATATGGTAAGGCACTCCCATTATCCCTGCACATGGGCGATGGAGGGGGAAGGATCTGCGTTTTAGGTGGCTCAGCACCAATACTGTAATTTTAGGACACTTTCATCACCCCAGAAACTCTGTACCCCTTAGGGGCACTTTCCTCTCCCTTGATCCACTTCAGTAGCTAGCAGTTCTACCTGCTTCGTGACTCTGGATTTGCCAAGTCTGAGATTCCAGATAAACAGAACCACACACCGTGGGGTGGAGTAGGGGTGGGGGTGGGGTTGTGACAGGCTTCTTTCACTTAACACTATGCTTTTAAGAGGTACCATATATTAAGTTAGCTTAACATATTTAATGCAATTTTTAAAAACCCTAGAGAGCTATATGGAGCATGTATCCAAGGCTCTGTACATCAAAAGATCAACAGCCATTTTCTTCCAATGATGGTCTAATAGTCGATCTTAACACTTTAAAAACAAAACAAGCGGTCTGTGAGATGGTCCATGGGTCAAGGTTCTCGTTACCATGTCTGAAGAACAGTCTGATTCCCTGGGACTTCTATATTTGAGGAAAGAGAACCAACTCCAATAAATTGTCTTCTAACCTCCACTTGCACACACTGGCGTGACTGCACACGAATAAATGTAAAAGAAATTGTATTACAGCAAAATAAAGCAAACAAGCATGTGCATGTAGAGGCCAGAGCGGGATGTCAGGTGTTCTCCTCCATCCCTGGCTACCTTACTGTCTTGAGACAGGGCACTTGTGGAGTGTAAGTAAAATGTGCCGCGTCTTTTCTGTCAAAGGGTTAAATGAAACAAAGATGTTACCTGCAATCTGTGTCTCCTTTGGCGAGGGTTTGGGTTTGTGCTTCTGACCACTGGGACCTGCCTGTGGGCTTACTCTTCCTAGTTCTAGAAGCTCTGATCTTGGGACAAGCCCATAACCTAACAATTGTCTAAGATCAAAGTATGTGCTCAAGATTGTGCCTTCTGCTCTCAAAACGTACTTTCCTTATGAACAGTGCTACTTTTTCTGTTAGCAGATCCCATAAAAACATGAAGCTCTGCTGCTGTGCTTGTCTACACGGCTGGCTTGATAGACAGTTGGACACCCTTTTGCAGAAGTAAACCTTTATGTTTTGCTCTTTGCACGGTTTGATCCTTTCCCTGAGACCTCAGATCCATTTCTAACACCACTAAAACAGAAGCTTGCCATTTGGCTAGGCTGACTAGCATGCCCTCAAGATCCACCTATCTCTGCCCCTCTCCCCCAAACACTGGAGTAACAGGGTAGAGACAGCCATGCCCAGCATTTAGGTAAGTGCTAACAATCTGAACTCAGGTGTGCAAGCACTCGTACCCACTTGAGCTACCTCTCCAGCCCCATGCTTGTATATCCTCCCACCCCCTACATCCTTTTTGTTGTTGTTTTGAGACAGGGTTTCTCTATGTAGCCCTGGCTGGCCTCACAAAGATCCACCTACATCTGCTTTCTAGTGCTGGAATTAAAAGTATGCATAACCACTGACCAATTATGGTTTTTTTTTTTTTTTTCTTAAAAAGAAAAATCTTAACTGGCTTGGTAAGACATACTTGTAGTACCAGTTACCCGAGCTAAGGCGAGAAGACTGAGTTCCTAGCCTGAGTTCAAGTTCTTTGGGAAACTTTCCCAAAAGGGGGGGTGGGGATGGCAGCGGAGGGAAGGACGGAAAGAAAGGAAAGCAAGCTGGGGACGTAGCTAGTACAGGCCCTGGCTCTGATCGACAACGCGCCAGAGGCCAGCTCATTCTCTGCTGCATCAAAGTTCAATGCAAGCCTGGGTTATGAGACCCTATCTCAAAAACAAACAAAACCCAAATATTTATTCAATAATCTATACAGAGCAGAAATCAGATACCCATGGGGCCCCCACTGCTAAGAACTTAATCTGACGTCCATTTCCTAGGCCCCAGATTCCTAGGCAGGGTTCAAGTGGAAGCTCACATCTATCTAGTCTAGCAACTGGTGCTTGGGCCTTTTTAAAAACAAACAATAGCAACACCCGGGATGTTTTCATCAAGGTATCCCTGCCTAGCTCTGCCTGGGTGCAACAGGTTTCCAAGACTGTGCAATGAGGGACAGGAGAACAGCTACTGTGGCACAACAGCACTGCCCTTGCAGAGAACACCAGTTCAATACACACACGAGGTGGCTCCTGCAACACTCAAACACACCATTGAAACAAATCTTGCATGCATCTTTAATCTCAGCACTGGGGAGGCAGAGGCAGGTGGATCTCTGAGTTTGAGGCTAGCTTGGTCTACAGATTTTCTAACCCTGCCTTGAAAAACAAAACCACTTTGCTACCCTGAGCCACTTTCCCTGGTTTCCTAAAGCACTGCAGTAGTGTAAAAGAGGACAGGAGCGAAACATCATTAGCTGTTTAAATGTGAATCAATTGATAAAGTGAAAACCTCAGCCCTCTGTCACAGTACCATTTCAGGCACTGACAGACACAGGCAACTAGTGGTAGTCCCAATAATCGTCCAAGAGGCAGAAACTCTTTACACAGTCTTCATCTGAAGACCTGTGGTAAGAATGCAATGGTTACTGGCTTTCACGGGAACTCGGGGTCCATCAGAGTCGCTGTCGGCACGAGGATCCAAAGGGGCAGTAAGAACGATCTTCATACACAGTGGCTCTAAACCATACTTCCCACCCCAGCTGGGCAGAGAGGCCTCCGCCTATTTGTTGCTTCCCCCTGGACATTGTCAACCCTGCCTTTCTCAGAGGTGGGATCCACTGGAATGAGCTTGCAGAACTGACACAGAAGCAGATACCAAAGCAAGTGGAACTCAGGCTGCTTGAATAAAATCCAGGAAAATAGAAATATACCTCAAAGGCTGGACCATGGCAGAGGCCAACTTACACATTCATGTCTGTGAGCAGCACATGTGGCTCAGTGGTGAGTGCTGTCATTTCTCACCAGCCAACAGGCAGAACCCCATGCCCCATCCCCATCCAGTGGCTATAGATCAAGAGACTTTGGTGTATGTCCCGGGTCTGCTCACCTCATCCAGACCAGGAGGAAGAATCCTACTATACATACCAAAGCCAGAATGAGAACCTCCTGAAATATTAAGTGCCTCAAATCCCTAGAGTCCTCAGCTCTAAAAGGATCAGAGCAGAAAGGGGGTCTATCATCCCAGGAATGTAAACAATGGGTGTTCAGCTGCAGTAGGTACTAACCCTACAATGGCCACTGGAACTTTGTCCCCTCTATGTTCACAAATGACATGGTCTTCCAAGAAAAGGTGACAGGGAAGGATGTGGAGGCGACCAACCCCATGACAACTTGCTGCCTAATAAATGCCCAGAACAGAGGAAGGAAACTTGAAAACCCCAGGCCACCCTGTATCACGATCAGATACAGATCAATTATCTTTATAAGATCAATTATCTTTATAAGATCATCAAAAAAGGGAACTCAGAGTACAGAACCATACTCACATTCCAACAATCATGGAGATCTCAGAGATGCTCAGGGGCTATGAGCAGCACCAAATAACCCAAGAAAGGATAGGCGGGGCTGTCTGAGAGCTGGTCCAGGCTGGCACACAGGTGGTAGAATACAGATACCTGCTCTGCTTTCCTAGATGGGTAAGTGTGCCTCAAAGAGGCCAGCAGGACCAACGGCAATCTGTTTGCTGTGCCCGCTGTCAATATGCTCAATTTTGGACAAGAATTCAGGTTACAGCTCAGAGTTTGATGTTCTTCATTACAAATACTGTTGTTTCCCTGGATTTATGGAGTGGAGAGAAGAATCAACACACAAGCAGCTCTCTGTTTGCTCCTTCCCCCTCCAACTTCAGTCTAGGTCAGTATTGTTCCTATCTACTTCACTGATGGAAAACTTTCTATGCTTAGTCATTAGCCCAAAGCAAGTGCCGGACACCAGATACATGGTCTACTATCTGAGAGCTACACTTTTCATATATTTAATTTTAACTTCAACGTAACTGCCACATATAGCTAACAGCTACTGAACTGCTACAATAACTGTCACTCAGCTCTAGTACTAGCCTGTGTTTCTGGACTTAACAGCAAAGCAAGAACCACTGCACACTAAGTTGACAACCAGCACAAAGCAGGGCCTTAAATACAACATAAGCACCAGAGTATGCAGCCATTGGCAAACACAATGTCTGTTCAAAGCATTGCCCATTCCAGCCCTTACCACAAACCACACAGCATCCCCTTCGGTTTCAGCACAGGGCAGGCAGCAAGGTGTGAGCAACCCTGGAAGTGCTCTTAACATGAAGCTGAAATTTGAGTCAGTCCAAATGTGACATGGAACAAAGTCACTTAGGAGCCACAAACAGCTTGTGTCATGAGAGCCAATAATACACTCAGTGCTCACAATCTATGGTGCTGAGCATACAATTATTCTGGCCTGCTCCACCCAGTCAGGCCACCAAGTGAGCAGGAATGGAGGTGTGCCCAGAAGTCAGTTTGCTGGCCAGGAGGGGGTTATGTTTCCATGCACTGCCTAGAGTGGGAGGCCTTAAGGAGATGGGATCCTGAGAATGAACCTTTTGGAAGGGCCTTCCCACAAAGGCAAACAGCCTCCAGTCACTAGAAGGAGAGCAGATGGCAACTCTCAAATCATAAAATCAGATGTCCCATTCCTGGCAGACATACAGCACCTGCATGCTTGGGTAGAACCTTCAGTTCTTGGCCAAAGGTCACAACCTGAACACCTACAGGACCCAGGAAGATAACCTTAATTAGTAAGATGTCAAGTGAGAGGCAAATATCAGTTGCTCTGAAGAGAGTCATCACTATCTAGCTTTATAGTGAATTCTGTCTGCATTCATTTAAATTCCCTTAAAAGCAGCTAATGCATAATCATCAAGGCCTGGACTCATACTATGGGTGGTTGACTGACAAATTGTTTTTAATTAATATTTGTTTCAAGACAAAGGAAAAAATCTCTACTTTTTTAGGTAGGCTAGCAAGACTCTTGTCTCATGCTTGAGGCATGCATGTTTGGCCTTCCAGTCTGTGTCCAAGAACAAGAGTACGATAGGGTATGGTGGCCTTTATTGCCAGTGCTTGAGAGGCAGAGGCAGGCTGATCTCTGTGAGGACAAGGCCAGCCTGGTCTACAGAGTGAGTTTCAGAACAGCCAGAACTACACAGTGATTCTAATGACTCTACATACAAGGCTCTAAAAACAAGTAAACAAAAATATTAATATCTTTGTTTGATTCTGGATCTTCTATGAAGGTTCCTCCCTCCTATTGTGCTGAACTTAAAATCCTGAAAGCATTCTTAGATATTTAAGGAAGTGAAAAACAAGGTAGTTGTTCTTATCTATCTAAGAAATAATAAGTGGGAGTTAGAAAAACCATTTCTTGCCACTACTTTTCCATGTCACAGTAAATGCAGAATGGATTATTTAGCATAACTGAACTCAAGAGTAAAACTGGTTACCACTTCTGCCAAGCAGGAAGAAGAATCGTATGGGATGGGGAAGCTCTCTGTAAGCAACAGCAAGGAACATGGGATGCATCAGTCAAAAAGGAACAACGCAGATTAGTTGAGACACAACTTTTTTTTTTTTTTTGGTTTTTCGAGACAGGGTTTCTCTGTGTAGCCCGGGCTGTCCTGGAACTCACTCTGTAGACCAGGCTAGCCTCAAACTCAGAAATTTCCGCCTGCCTCTGCCTCCCAAGTGCTAGGATTAAAGGCGTGCGCCACCACCGCCCTGTGAGACACAACTTTGATGGTTGACAGTACTCATCGGAAAAAGAGAAGCCAAACTTTCCTTTTTTTTCTGACATCCACAGTAAAACGCGGAGGACTTAGCAAAACGGACTGGGCAGGTTAATCCAGTAGCGCCGCCGATATACACCCACCTCCCAAATTTCTTGTGGTAGAACAGCTTCTAGTAACCTATTAGCTAAAAATAATTCCCAGAAGGAAAAAGTTACAAGTTCAACACGAAACACGTCAACTACTCTTGTCATCCGGAAATCATTGGAGGAAACAAACCCTAGCGCCCCCAAACGCATTCAGTAGAAAAGGTCACTATAAAGGACTTAGGGCAGAAGTGCTTGAAAAGAATCCTCAAAAAGTGGCGACGATTGCTCGCTCAGAAGGCGGCCAGGCACAGGCTCTTGGAAGAGCGCCCGGCACGCTGCCGCTCTCAGCAAACGCCCCTATATAGCACGCCGCCCCGCGAACCTCTACCCTCCTCCTCTCCCAGGAGCCCATCCACGCCACACCAGGCGCCCAGGCCAAGAGGGCCACGTGCGCGAGCCAGTGGCCCAGAGCTCACACGCCGCTCGGTAGGACAGCGTGGCGGCCCTCGCAGCTACTCACCCTGGCTCACGGCCCGCCCGGTTGCGGGTCGCCGCCCCTCCTAGTCGCCCTCCCCTCGCTCCTGGCCGTCGCGCCGCCCCGCTCCTTCCACACCTAGGCCCCGCGGACTGGGCCCCGCGCGTGGCGGGCACACGATCAGGAGTCGCGCGTGGCACAGAGGCTTCGCCGGCTCTGTGGTCGACCTCCGCCCGCGGTCGCGAGCCCAGCTTACCTCTCTCGGGAGCCACCGCCGCCCGGACCGAGACGCCTCCTTCCCCACGCGGCCATCTTGGAGACTCTCGGTTCGTCGGGGGCTGGAGCCGACGCGGCTCGGTGCGCGCGCGGGCCGAAGGGAAACGTAGTCCGGTGAGCCGCGCGTATGCGGTGGGAGGTTGCGAGAAGACTATACTGCCCACAATGCCTCACGCCGGAAGCCTGCTGTAAGCTGCCGCGCGCAAAAGGGCGAGGGGTGGGCTCCGCCTGAGAAGAGAGTCTTCGAGTTGCAAAGTACGAGTCGCGCGCCCACCAACTGGACGTCCTTGGGCGCCCAGAACGAGTGGCTGAAGGAGAGCGGAAAGAAAGCGCCTACCACTCCCAGAGCGCTTCGCGCGACGATCCCGCCCTCACGGCCTGAGAGGCCCAACCCTTGGCCTCGGCCCTGTTGTCCTTCACTGTGGCTTCGGCCGCTGGGGGCCTGCGTTTCCCAGTTCTCACACTTTACAACGACTTGAGCAGCTTAATCTCCTCCATTTCTCTCTTCCCATCTGCAGACCAGAACTCGTGCACCTCCAGTTTGAAGGTTACAACCTCTGCTTCCGCAGTGTCAACTGCCTCCCTCTCCTGACCGGAACTTGCCCAGGCTATCAAATCCAGAGATTTTGATGGTCTGTAGATGTGCTTGACCTAAAACGCCTTTTCTTCCCAGTCAGGTTTTATGCTTGTCAGGTTTCTATAAAGTTCCTGGTTTTTCACATTGAATATGCAACCCCACCTCCAATGTGGTGGCAGAAGAATAGGATGTGTAGAGAGACATCAAGAATAAGGTATGAGGGGCTGCAGAGATTGTTCGGTGGTTAAGAGCATTGACTGCTCTTTCAGGGGACTCTGGATCAATTTCTGGCACGTGGAAGCTAACCACAGTCTGCTGTTGCAGTAACGTCTGACGCCCTCTTCTGGCCTCACGACCACAGCACATGTGTACTGCACAAAAACACCCAGACACAATCAATCAATCAATGCCATTGATAGTGCCTAGAATCCATTCCCAGACACAATAAACAAACAAACAAACGCCAGTTGACAGTGCTTGGAATCCCTTTCCTGCCTGGGTTACTCAGTAACAAACAGCATGGAAGAGAAAAACTTGGCCTAGAGAAGGCAAGTAATGGTTAAGGACTTCAGTTTATGCATTTTTCCAGATCACTATCCCATTCCCTACCTGAGTTTCTTTGTAAATGTATTAAAGTAAATTGCCTCTATTGTTAACTATGCATCTCTGATACAATTCTTTGTCCTGAGACCCAAGAATCTATGAACTTGCAGGTGGCCCCTGTGACTCATCCGGGAGGTAAAAATCTTGTTTTAGCTCCCATTTCCCCCTTCCTTATTTACACTCTCACTTTCCCCGGAACACTTGTGGGAAAGTGCTCAGCTCTCTAGGAATCCTGATAATAGTGAAGGGGCATGCTCTTTTCCCAGCATCCTTTGCTTCTCTGTGTTTCTGCCACTATAGTGCCCTGTAGTCACTGCCTAGGGGATGACTGAACCCTCTTCTCAGCCCTGCTGTAATATGAGCAAAAACTAATGTGCACTGACCAAGAGCCAACTGCTAAGCCCACATTTAAACTGGGAGCAGCTGGCTAGGAGGGTCTGCCTTTACTGGGAGGCCTTTGAAGATCTAGTGTTCCGGTGCCAAGTCTGAGACATGGTGGATCCCATTGGGGATTTATATCCCTGTCTTAGTTTTGTTTCTTGTTGCTGTGATAAAAATACAAAAGCCACTTAAGGGAGAAGAGGATTTATTTGGCTTGCACTTCAGGTTACAGTCTGCGGTGGTTTTAATAATGGTCCCCATAGGCTCATATATTTGAATGTTTGATTCCCAGTTGTACTGTTTAGGAAGAATGAGGAGGACTTTTATTGTTGAAGGTATGTCACTGGGAAAGGGTTTGAGGTTTCAAAAGCCCATGCCAGGTCCTGTTCTTCTTTCTGTCTGGTGATTGTTTCAAAATATAAGCTCTGGGCGACTGCTCCAACATCTGCTGTCTGCTGCCATGCTCCCCATCATAATGTCATGAATTCACCCTGTGAAAGTTTAAACAAGCCTCTAATCAAATGCTTTCTTTTCTGAGTTTAAGTGTTCATGGTGTCTCTTCACTGCAACAGAAAAGTAACTGACACAGTCCATCATGGCAGGGAAGTCATAGCAGCAGGAACATGAGAGCGCTGTCACATGACATCCACCGTGAAGAGCGCAGGATAATGTAGTAATGTATGCTCACTCGCTCATTCCCAGTTCTTTCTCTGCTGTGTATAGTCCAGGAACTCTTGCCACCCATAGTAGGTAGTCTTCCCATCTTAGTTAATTAGGATAATACCCCACATGTATGTCCCCAGTCCACTCTGACCTAGGCAATCCTTCACTGAGACTCCCTTTCCAAGTGATTCTAGTTTCTGTAAAGATGGCAGCACAAACAACTTCACCACTTGTAAATTTGACACACAAACATCACTTTAAGCCATAACCTTAAACTTTTACTTCTTTTTTTTGTTTGTTTTGTTTTGTTTTGTTTTTCGAGACAGGGGTTCTCTGTGTAGCCCGGGCTGTCCTGGAACTCACTCTGTAGACCAGGCTGGCCTCGAACTCAGAAATCCGCCTGCCTCTGCCTCCCAAGTGTTGGGATTAAAGGCGTGCGCCACCACTTTTACTTCTTCTTCTCCAAATCTTAGGTTTAGTTCATAATATAAAATAACAATCCAATTTTTAAAATCTCAACAAAGTCCAAAGTCAATCCCAGCACTTGGGAGGCAGAGGCAGGCAGATCTCTGAGTTTGAGGCTAGCCTAGCCTACAAGAGTGAGTTCCAGGACAGCCAGGGCTACACAGAGAAACCCTGTCTTGAAAAACCACAAAATAAAAGTTCAAAGTCTTAGCAGTGAGTTACAGTAATGATGATGATGAATCATATACCGGTACACAATAAACATTTCTATTTCAAAGTAGAAGGATCAGTGCATAGAAAGGAATGATCAAAACATAGCAAAAATTCAGCAGAGCAAACACCAAGTCCTGAAGCTCTTTCTATATCTAGCATCTGGGGCTTGGAATAAAGTTGGCTATGGTCTGAAAAGCTTGGGTAGATCCACTTTTCAAGCCCTGCTCCTTGTAGCTCACATAGCTTAACTTTTGGGCCAGCTCCACTCCACACCTGCAGCCATTCTTGGCAGATATCCTATGACTCTGGCATCTCCAGAATCCTAGGGTATCTACTGCAGCTCAGGTTTCACCTTTGCAGCTTCACACAGTGGCCACTCAGGGACTCTGACCCTGACACACAATGTCTGGCTTCAGCGGCCTTCCATGACTTCCTCACTCTTGCATCTTTGCCATCAAAATCAGTACTACATGGATAGTATTGTCAAGCGATGCTGCCAGCTTAAGGATTTATCCTAGCTCTCTTGGATCACAGTGATATCAGCTTCTGTGTGCTGACCCTGAAGAAATAATTTTCTGTTGTCACCATGCAGAGTGCCAGGTTTCTTTTTAGTGACTCCATTCAGTCTCTTTAACAGTTATGTCTGCTTTGTTGTCTGCACTCTGAAATTTTAAGCTCGCCTATATACTTTTCCTCTGTCAAAGAAATTAATCCATTATCTTTAAATTGAGTTTCACTCAAATTCTTTGGACATGACAGAATGAAAACAGATGCTTGGTCAACATACCACAAGAATGGCCCCTGGCACAGGTCCTGACACAGCCCTTGTTCCCCTGTGAAATCACATGAGACAGGCTTCCTCCACTGTGTTTCCCTCAACATTATTATCTTCCCAGCTCCCACCAGAATGACCCTTAATCTCTACGTAGAGTTTTCAATGGACTTTCTAACCTAAAGTTCCATCTTCTTTGACACCCTTTCCACAAAACAATTTCAAAGACCTAAAAGCCGTATGTTCAGGTTTATCATAGCAGCACCTCTGCTTCTGATACCCATTTTTGTCTTAGTTCTACTCCCTGTTGCTGGGATTCCCTGACAGAAACACTCATCCGGTCCACAGTTCCAAGTTATAGTCAGTCACGGCAGGGAAGTCCCAGTGGAAAGCATTTGAGAGAACTGGTCACATTCCATTCACAGTCAAGAAGCAGAAGCAATGAACACATCCTTCTGCTCAGTTCCTTTTCTACATCTACACAGTCCATGATCCCATCCATGGGCTGGTTAACCCAGTGGGTAGCCTTCCCATCTCTGCTTGATAGTTTTATGTCACCTTGACACAGGCTAGAATCATCTGAAAGGAGAGATTTTCAGTTGAGAAAATGCCTCATATGATACTGCTTAGGGTCTTTTGTTTTTTAAAAAGATTTATTGTATTTTATGGGTGCACTGACCTGTCTTCAGACACACCAGAAGAGGGCACCAAATCCCATTACAGATAGTTGTGATCCACCATGGGGTTACTGGGAATTGAACTCAGGACCTCTGGAAGAGCAGCTCTTAACCTCTGAACCATCTCTCCAGCCCTAGAGCATTTTCTTAATCTGTGATTGATAGAGGAGGTCCCAGTCCATTGTGAGTGCTGCTATCTCTGGGTTGCTGAACCTATATTCTATAATAAACCAGCCTAAGCAAGCCATGATAAGCACCCACTCCATGGCCTCTGTATAAGCTCTTGCCTCCAGGTTCCTACGTTGTTTGAATTCCTTTCCTGACTTACTTTTAATGATGGACCATGATGTGTAACTATAAGCCAATAAACCTTTTCTTCTCCTCTCTTCTGATCATGTTTCATCATTGCAAATAGTATCTCTAAAACATTACCCATCACATGCCCATAGACCACATTAGGGAATCCCCAGCCCTGCCATGGTATATGCCTTTAATCCCAGTACTCAGGAGGCAAAAGCAGGCAGATCTCTGTGAGTTTGATGTCAGCCTGGTTTATAGAACAAATTCCAAGGCAGCCAGAGCTACAAAGAGAAACCCTGTCTATAAAACCAAAACCAACCAACCAACAAACAAACAAAAGATTTCATTTTCAGATGACTGTAGATTACATCATGTTGACAATTAAAACTAACCGTTATGGCACCCACTAGAAATGGGCCAGTGCTGGGATAGAGTTTACTGCTGACCATATGGGCAATCAGATATGGGGTAGCCATATTGGTGCTAATAATAATAATGCACATGTGGCTGTTCCAGGTCCTGCACTCCAAGCCTTTCCCATGCTGCAGCCATTTTTCCTTTCTTCCTTTCACCCTTCTGTCTTTCTAGATGACTCAGGGGTAATGGGAAGGGTAACTGTGGTGCACTGAAAATGCTGACTCAGTTTCCTTCATGGTCCAACACCTGTTGGCTTCATATGCTGACCCAGCCAGACTGTTTCTGGCTGACTATGCTCCCTACTCAGCTAACACTATGATTTGTCTACTTCTGCCTTATACTGTAAGTGCTAACTCTTCCCTGTCTAATTACAGTAGGCAGTGCCACCCCTGAGGGTATGCAGATAATGCCTCAGCTAACAGATATTCCTTGGGCATTAGTGCCAAAGGAAAAAACATCCCACCCATTTGGACTTTTAACTCAAAAGTGATTTAAAACAAAGAAGTGTTATTATTCATACAAACATGTCTTTTTCTGAATTTAGTAGTTTACTAATTCAGGATTCAATTATGTAAATTATTTTTTTTATTTATTTATTTATTTTAGGAGCTTCTTAGGAAAGCAACCTTTTCCCATTGTGATAAAAACAGACTCAGAGATGGGTGGTGGCTCACATCTTTAATCCTAGCACCTGGGAGGCAGAGGCAGGTGCATCTCTGTGAGTTCAAAGCCAGCCTGGTCTACTGAGTGAATTCCAGAACAGCCAGGTCTACAACAGAGGAACATTGTCTTGAAAAAAATCAAAATCAAAACAAAACAAAATTCTCAGAGATGCTCATAGCAGGGAATAACTTTTAATTTTGTGAGTGGATCCTGGGAGAGGGACAATGTAGGCCATTGGTTTAAACCCCATTTGGGTTAAGAGTAGTTCCAGAAACATTTGAAATACAAACTCGAGCTTCTGATTTTCCTATGGCTATTCTCAGACATACCAGAGGATGCTTAGGAGTGTGAGGACAGGATGCTTGATTCCTGTTTAGGGTTGGAGATGACTCTGTGGATAAAAGCACTTGTTGCCCCTGTAGACCAGGTTCAGTTTGCACTCAGTTTTCAGCACCCACGTATATGAAGGATCTGACCTTCTCTTCTTATACCTGAGGATACGAGGCATAAATGTGCTGCCCAGAAGTACATGTAAGTAAAACACCAATCTAAAAAAAGGTAGTTTTTGTGTTTTTTTTTTTTTTTTTTTTTTTTTTTGTTTGTTTATTTTCCTGGACCTCAATCTGTAGCTCAGGCTGGCCTCAAATTCAAAAAAATGTACTCCTCCACTTCCAGAGTTCTGAGCCACCACTGCTGGCTACAAACAAAACAAAAACAAAAACACCAAACTGAAGAAGAAAAGGAGGAAGAGGAAGAAGAGAAAGAAGGAGGAGGAGAAGGAAGACAGCAATGAATGAAGATAGGATGGAGAACAGCTCTTTATCACCTTTTGGACTCCAATGCATTCTTGGGAATTGGAATAATGTTGATCTTTGAAAATACTTAATTTGTGTGTGTGCGTGTCTGTGTGTTGTGTGGGTGTGTTTTGTAGTGTATGTGTTTATGCACATGAGCAGATATAGGCCAGAGGTAAATGTCAGGTAAGTTTTCCACTATTACTGCCATCTTATTTTTTGCCACAGGGCCACTCAGTGAATCAGGATGCCACCAGACAGCTGGTCAGAAGCTCCAGTAACCTGCCTGTCTCTGTTAGAAGTGGCATCAGGCCTCCTGGAATGGAATCACAGATAGCTGTGAGCCACCCTGTGCTGGGAATCACACCCATCTGGTCAAATTTTAGAAGGACTATTAGAAAAAGTCCCTGTTGCTTGGAAGTTAAGTGCATACACACACACACACACACACACACACACACACAAATATGTAGATGATTTGTTACTGTCAGTGGAACAAGAGAATAAAATTATGAGCTCAACAGTTTAGCGCTGTTAAACTGTTAGAGACTTGGAGACATGGAGTTTCTAAAAAGAGACAGGGGCTGGAAGGATGGCTCAATGGTTAAAAACACATGCTGTTCTTCCTGAGGATCTGAATTCAATTCCCAGCACCCACTTTCATCAGCTTACAACTGTAAATATTTTTTTTTTAAAGTTACAATTTGCAGAAACCAGGTCTTTAAAAGCTTAAAGGTAGACTCAAGAGATGGTATGATAAAGATAGTAAGAAATGCCTTACTAGAATAGCTTAGTTAGGAAGCCCACGGCACCAAGGTGCACCTGATAACTAGAACCCAGTAACATCATTCACTCAAGATAACATGTGAATGCATAAGTAGAAAATTCCATGACATTCCTACTTGACAGTATATAAAGAGAGACTAGTCAGGAACCACCTTGGCTTGGAGAGGGGTTCTGAGAGAAAGGGGTGTCTGGGAAGCTGGAAGTCAAATCACGAGTCGAAGCTGACGGCTTATCTTCTGCTCAAGACAGCTTTACAGACTTCTCTGTGTTCTGCTTTCTGTGGAGATCTCCAGACTGCTCTCTAAGTTCTGCTGGATACAGTTCTCCAAGCAGCTCTCCCTTCCTAGTCTAAAAATTCTCTGAATAGCTTATCTTCTGCAGATCATAAGCCCAGTCTTATATTTTGCGTGTCAATCCAGCCATTTATTCCAGGTTTCCTTTTGATTATCCTATGAATCAGCACCCTGTGACCCTCCAGCCCCTTAATTCTTAGGAGACTTCAAGCACATATTTTCTTTTAACATTGCAAAAGAATTCAGAGATCTGCCTGCCTCTGTTTAGCACAAATGCTAAGCTAGCTGGGTAGGACTCTGTCCTGAAATTACCATTTCTACCACACCTAGGCTCAGGAATCTGACGAACTTTGTAAGTATAAGCAAAAATCTTAGCTAGGTGGGATCTTCTGTAATCACCATTCCCTAAATCTCTTTATCTCCTTCCTTGGTATCTTTCTGATAAGTTTGCTCACAGTGCAGTCGCTTCTGTTCCTTTAGATTCCTGAAACCCTTTATACAATTCATATTGCATCCTTATTTTCTGAGAGATTATATATTTGTGAACCCATGTTTTTAGAGCTCTTTTCCACAGCCTTAAGAGCTGGTCTGAAGGTCCCAATGTTTACCATTTGGCTGAGACATAGCCACACCTTTGTGCTGTGATTATGTTGGAGTCATTAACTTTAACAGGGAGGACATTCCTTGAAGGAGGAATGTAAAATATGTATATTATTATACAAACAAGCCTTGTGTCCACAGCAGCCATGGACACTCTGGAGGGCCATACCTACTGGCCATGTCACAGGGACAGGAACCATGTCATCTTGTCCCTACCAAGGCCATGCAGTATCTAGCAGAAGCTAAGAACACTGCATTGTTCTTCCTCTCTTCAGGACTGCTGAAACACCGGAGAAATGCCACCTTGATCTTCCCTGCTGCTGGAGAATCTCTTCTGGAATCCTGACCCTAGGGTCAGAGACTACTATTAAAAGAATGGACTGGATCTTCAGCTAAGATAGGCCACACAGGTGACAACCTTGGGGAGATAGGCTTAGAACCATAGCCTAAAACTTAGAATGTGAACCTTATGTGATATTAAACCTCAGCATAATAAAATATACCTTTAGGCTAGGCTTTGTGGTGCATGCCTTTGATCCCAGCACTTGGGAAGCAGAGGCTGGCAGATCTCTGTGAGTTCAAGGCCAACCTGGTCTACAAAGTGAGTCCAGGACAACCAGTGCTCTGTTATGCAAAGAAACCCTGTCTCAGAATATAAATAAATAAATAAAAAACAAACAAATGAAACTTTTGTTTATTAACTATGCATACTTACCTTCTTGCTTGCTACAGAGGCCTGGCAATTAAAAACACTGGCTGCTTCTCTGAAGACCCCAGGTTCCAATCCCAGCATCCACATGGCAGTTCAGTTTTAGGGGACTCAGGGCCTTCCGTCAGGCATGCAAGTAGTACACAGATGTGCAAGGCAGCAAAACATTCATATACATTAAGAAAAGAAAAGCTAAAAGGAAGAAGGGGCTATATAAACATTTAGAATAGTTCATGCTTTAGGGGCTAATTAAAAGTAAAGAAAGGGCCGGGCAGTGGTGGCACATGCCTTTAATCCCAGCATTTGGGAGGCAGAGGCAGGTGGATTTCTGAGTTTGAGGCCAGCCTGGTCTACAGGTCTACAGAGTGAGTTCCTGGACAGCCAGGGCTACACAGAGAAACCCTGTCTCGAAAAAACAAAAAAAAAAAAAAAAAAAAAAAAAAGTAAAGAAAGGAATTAAATCATAAGGAACTAGTTACCCAGGTATTGGAAAACTTCCAATTTCCTGAGGAAACTGCAATTATTCATTCCCTGGGCACCAAAGGGGATACAACTCTGAAGCCCACAGAAATAGACTGGCTCATGAAATAACGTGAGAAGCCATGATGGAATCTCCCTCCCCACACCTATAACTATAACTGGAACTTCAGCTGGGAAAATGCTTCCATCAGACTGCTTGTAGGCAAGTGTTGGTGGTTTGGGAGAGCATTTTTCTCAGTTATGATTGATGTGAGAGGGTCCAGACCCCTTGGGGCAGTGCCACTCCTGGCCAAGTGGTCCTAGGTGTATAAGAAAATGGGCTAAGGGCCTAGTGTATTGGTGCATGTCTTTAATTGCTGCACTCAGGAGGCAGAGGCAGATGCAAGTAGATCTCTGTGAGTTCGAGGCCAGCCTGGTTCACATAGTGAGTTCCAGGACAGCCAGGGCTACACAGAGAGATCCTGTCTCAAAATGAACAAAACAGCAACAAAACCCCAGCTGGGGGCTCTGGCTGTGCTTCCTGGACTTAGAGCAGCTTTACACTTCTTACTCAGAGTAGAACTTTCAGCCTCTTTGGAGTACTTTGTATTGCATGACCATTTTCTTGGAACCCTAAACCCATTCTTTCTTTAAAATTTTGTTTTTACCTTCATTTATTATTTTATGCCTGGGTGCTCACATAGGTAGGTCAGAGGAAAACTTACACGAGCCAATTCTCTCCTTCCATCATGTGGCTTCCAGGGATCAATTCAAGTCATCAGGCTTGGCACTAAGCACTGTTCTCTCTGGCCCCAGACTCATTTTAAACAAGGACTTGCCTGTACTCAGCCACAGGGACCCCCAGGTACCCACTGGCCTAAGTAACTCTAAACTTAGGGCTCGGGTCCAGAAAACTTTTATCTCCCAGCTTTAAGATGAGCACTGAAGGTATCTTTGTCAACTTGACTCAAGGTAGAGTCACTGGAGAAGAGGAACTTCATTTGAGAAAATGTCTCCTTAGACTAGCCTGTGGTCTATTTTCTTGAATAATGATTGTGTTAAGGGTGAGAGCAAGATCATTACCATAATTTTGAGCCAAATTTGAAGCAAATTTGATTTTATTGGCATGCACCCAAGAGCTGACCAGGGACTGCCTCTCTAGTCGAGTTAAAGAGATTTGCCTCAAGTCCATTTCTTCACACACACCCCGCTCCACACACCCACTCTCATTTGTTTTGCTCTTTTGGCTTTTTTGAGGCAGAGTTTCTCCATGTGGCCCTGGCTATCCTGACACTTGCTTTGTAGACCAGTCTGGCTTCAGAGATTCTACCTGCCTTTGCCTCTGCCTCCCCAGTGCTGGGATTAAAGGCATGTGCCATCATATGGCTTTTCTTAGGCCCCTTTTAAGGAGTAAAATCACAAGTAGTTACAAAGCAGGTTTACAGAAGAGAGACAAGGAACCAATATGGAAGTACAGAAAAACCTAAAAAAAAAAAAAAAAAAAAACCCCACAAAACCCCAACCAACAAACACCCAAGAAAACGAAAACAAAAAATAACAGTCCAACATGTGGTTTCCATATGATTAAGGAGGGTGATTAGGGAGAATCAGGGAAAGTCAGAGAGGGGCAGAGAGGGTCAGAGAGGGACAGAGAGGGTCAGAGAGAGGGTGTTCAAAAAACAATTGAAGGTCATGGGTTGAGACAGGTCAGGCTCTAGGAAACAGACCTAAACCCAGCAACTTAGCTCTTACAGTAAATGAAAACTTACTTTTAACAATAAAGGCCTTCAAAATGGAGTCAGGTAGGTTCCTCAGTTGATGTAGGAGGGCCCAGCTCACTGTGTGCAGCGACACCATTCCTAGGCCATTGGTCCTGAAGTACATTAGAAAGCAGGATAAGCCAACCATAAAGAATAAGTCAATAGACACTGTACCAGCACAGTTTCTGGTTCAGTTCTGGCACTGATGTCCCAGATAAGCAGAAATAGACCCTCCTCGTCAGATCTAAAGGAAACTGGGCACAAATGGCCAACTGTGGGGCCTCTTGGAATACCGAACAGGAGCCAACCCCTCTCAGAACCTCTTACAGTCTAGCTGGCTCCTCTCAGCTCTTCTCACCACTCCCCTACCCTTTCCTCCTTTGCTCCCTTTTCTTTTCTACTCTCTCTCCTCTCTCTCTCTTCTCTCCCTCTCTCTCAGTCTCTTCCTCTTCTCTCATGGTCCAGTTCGGTCTGCTGGTCATATCTGGTCAACTTCTCTCCCTTCTCTGGACTCTTCCAGAGGCCTCTGGCTGTGCTCTCCCTCATATGTACAATAAAAACCATCTCCTCGATCATACCTAAGAGCGGTCATATCTTCATTGTATTCGTTCCCCAAGTTCATTCTGGCTTTGATGCTCAATCACAACAATAGAAACCCTAAGACAAGAGGAAAGTGTGCTGTGTGCGTTAGCCTCAGCTACGTGGTGAACTTGCAGTGACTGGGAGATGTGCACCATCACTTGTGAGAAACTACCCTTTGTCCTCTCATCAGAGTGCGAGGGGCAGGTGTGGATTGAGGTGGAATTGAGGGCCTCACATAAGCTAGATGAACACTTTTATCTTTGAGCCCAGTGCCCCCACTACTGTGTCAGAAAGGGCTCCATCTGATCACTAACCTATACTTATTTATAAGGAAAAGTCAGGCCACCCAAGTGGCACAGCTGTGAAACGTGTTGCTGACACAGAACTATAAGGAGAGCCAAGGCAGTGTCTTAAGTCCTAGATCCCATGGTTCCTCTCTTCTATCTCTTCTCTCCCTACCCAGGCTTTAGTGGCTGATGGGGAAGCAGGCCTTCAGTCTGAGGCCACACCCCTGCACACTGTGGCTGGACTGACTGCTTAAATATTCTTAACTTTTTAAAGTTTTCCTAGGTGTGTTTTTGAACCTATTTTATAAAACATTAAAGAGACTTATACACCACATTAATTGATACCTGATCTTCTTGGTAGCACATGCCTTTGATCCCAGCACTGGGGAAGCAGAGACAGGAGGATCTCAGGCCAGCAAAGGCCACATAATGAGACCCTGCCTCAAAAAGGGGTGGAGTGGTTATCAATTAAGCAGTCCGGGCACTGATGGCATATACCTTTAACCCCAGCATTTAGGAGGCAGAGGCAGGGTGGATCTCCATGAGTTTGAGGCCAACCTGGTCTACAGAGTGAGTTTCAGGACAGCCAAGGCTACACAAAGAAACCCTGTCTTGAAAGAAAAAAAAAAGTTTGATAAATCTATACTGCTTAGGGGGCTGGAGAGAGTTCATTCGTTTAAAGAACTTGTTGCTATTTTTGAGGGCCTAGATTCAATTCCCAGCACCCACATGACAGTTCACAACCATCTGTAACTTCAGTCTGTCACTACCTCGTAGCTTCTTTATGCCTCAGGTACACACGCAGTACACATATAACACGCAGGCAAAACACTCATACACATAAAATAAATTCAATTTTTTTGTTAAATCTATATGGCTTAGATATTTTTTTGAGAGTACTGGGATTAAAGGCATATGCCACTACCACCTGGATGATTTATCAAGCTTTTAAACACACAATTACAGCTACAATGTATCTATGAGAAATTAACACCTTACAAACTAACGTCTAAGACTCATTCTCTCTCTCTCTCTCTCTCTCTCTCTCTCTCTCTCTCTCTCTCACACACACACACACACACACACACACAAACACACACACCTACACACACAGAGAAAATAAGGTTTCTTTTTTTTTTTTTTTTTCCCGAGACAGGGTTTCTCTGTGTAGCCCTGGCTGTCCTGGAACTCACTCTGTAGACCAGGCTGGCCTCGAACTCAGAAATCCACCTGCCTCTGCCTCCCAAGTGCTGGGATTAAAGGTGTGCGCCACCACCGCCCGGTGAAAACAAGGTTTCTTAAATGTAAAAATATAGATGCCAGAGATTTTGTTCCACAGTTACTATTACTATTTTTGAAATTCCATGTTGTTTGTAGACATAAAACAATGACCATGAACACATATGACACTGTATGAAATCTGAGTGCACCCAGTTAAAAGGATAGACCAAGTATAAAGGTTTTTGTGTTCTTGAGATGTTACACAGGTTCAGTGACAAGAAGGAACAAGAGTGAAGCGTGATATGAAGAGTTATCACAGGCAACAGAGGGGGCATGCCCTTACAGAAGGAAAGAAATGTCTCCATAGATGTCACTGTAAGCCAAAGGTTTCAATTACATTTTTATTGTACCATTTTGTGTATGGGTGTTTTGCCTGCGTGTACGTCAGTGCGCCAGGAGCATCCAGTGCACCCAGAGACCAAAAGATGTCGACTGACGTTAGTTCTGAGAAACATTTCCAGGACTGTCTGACTAAGTAAACTTTATTTAGAGGTGAACAAAGGACTGACCAGAAGGCTGCCTCACCCTAAGTTGGGGTTTCAGAGAACAACCCCTCACTGGCTTTTGGGTCCCTTTTATGGGGACGGATTAGGGATGACACAAAACAGCTGCCAAGATAATTAGCTGTTAGTGCCTAGACTTAAGAGTGGGGGACTCAGGGTTCAAGGCTGCCTGTGGGGTAGATAAATGTGATAGAAAACAGCTGTCAGGATAATTGGCTGTTAGAAAGGAGGCTATAAAAATAAGTGCAGGAATGTATCATGTCAACGGGAGCTGGAGTCATCAAGGTATCAGGGAAGATACATTTTCGAAGGCAAAAGGGCAATCACAGGTTTAGGAGTTTAGCAAAGCAAAAGGTATGGGCACACATTATGGTGTTACAAGTTCAGCATAGGTTAGAAAACATGATTTGTAGGCTACATTGGCTTAAGAAATAGAAACTTATTCTTGCAGAGTATGAAGACTTAATAACAATGTATAACAATGTGGCTCGTGTTCTGGTTTCACACAGATATCCTGGAAATGAAGTTTCAGACAGTTGCCAGCCAACATGTGGGCTCTGAGGATCCAACCTCTACAGGAACAGTCAGTGCTCAGAACTCCTGAGCTGCGGTGCTCAGGAGTTCAATTGTTAAATCATTTTTTTTTTTTTTAAATAGGGTCTCACTGTAAAACTCTCGATATTTTTTTTTTTTGTCCATATAATTATTGTTTATTGAGGGAAACTACTCCTTAGCCAACATATTCATGTCTCATAGTTCAGGAGCACAGGTCAGCAATGAACTTCTATCGAGCGCAATCCAAAGAATTCTTTGCATTCTGAAATCACTTCGCACTCTGAAAGATACCAGCCTTCCTCATCTCTTCAAAATCTTTGATGGAATCATAATTTCTGTAGAAATCTGCATACGCCTTCTTTCTTGGTTCAGCCACGCCAAACTTATAGGCAGCAGCAACTCCCAGGGCCACAGTGAATGCGCCAACAATATGAACCCGCAGACGCTTGGCCAGAAGACCACGCATCTGTGGTTTCGGCAACAGTGCACCGGAACTCATGGTAGCCAACGTCCTCTACACCAACGTCCTTCCCGGTTCTTGGAGAAATCGATATTTTTTTTAAATATGTAGTGCAACTAGATTGTAATTCCTGTGTTTGCTAGCATATGTTAAACAGAAAATGAAGCTGGGTGTGTCGGCCCAAGCCTTTAGTCCCAGCACTTAACAGGCAGAGGCAGGTGGAGAGATGTGAGTTTGAGATCATCCTGGCCTAATCCCCTCTTGAAAAACCAAAGAGAGAGGGGGTGGGAGGGCGAGGAGAAAGAAGAAACCACCCAAGGACACACACACCTCTTCCCTAATTGGACTAGGCAAACACTGGCCTGGCTCGGTTTTCCTGGATTAGACATCACTCTTCAGTGGCCTCTTCAATATAATCATTTGCCTGCCTGCCATCTGAGTGTCCCTAAACTAGGATGGCTAATTTCCTTCCAGGTGGCTTTGAGACCCTCCCAGTCTGGATCAGACACCACCTGCAGATCCAGTGTAGAGTATAAAGACAAAGTAGCTGGGCTCCCAGCCCCTAATGAAATCAGAGCTCCCATTTTGGCCCTGAAAATGATGAAGGTAGTTTTTCAGAATTAAAGAAGGAGATATCAGAGTCTTACAAGGAGAAAGACTTGAGGCCAGCAGAACTTCCCTGGAGGCTCTTAGCTTCAGAAAGGGCAGTTAAAGGAACAGTGAGTGTGTCCTTTGGAAAGCAGATGGGGAAAAAACTCAAAGTTCCTTTGGAAAGCAGAGAGGGTAGAGCATATGTCAGGGAGCATATATCAAGGGAGAGCAGGGGAAAGGGGCGTGGTGTGCTGGAGAGATGACCCATCGCTTAAGAGTACATACTTTTCTCTTCCTGAGGACCTGAGTTCTATTCCCAGCACACACATCAGGTGGCTCACAACCACCTGATTAAAACAACTCCTTAAGAAGACAGAGAGCAGCCAGGTAGTGGTGGCGCACACGTTTAGTCCCAGCACTTGGGAGGCAGAGGCAGGTGGATTTCTGAGTTCCAAGGCCAGCCTGGTCTACAAAGTGAGTTCCAGGACAGCCCGGGCTACACAGAGAAACCCTGTCTCGAAAAACAAAGCCAAAAAACCAAAGAGGACAGAGAGCATGGAAATGCCCATGCTGATGTGTTCTGGATCCAGAGAAAGTTGCTTGGGATAGTTTCTTCAGTTTTTATCCCAAGCAAGGTTAGTTTTCCCCGGCAAACAATCTACTGTTTGTTTGAGAACAAGATGTGGAGCTCTCTACTTTTGGTGCCTGAGGCAATCATCAAGTAGTAAAGTGGATCCTTGGTCAAAAAAATGAAAGCAACAAACAAACAAACAACAAACAAACAAACAAACAAAAACCCTGACTTCTAAGCATCAGTCGCCTAATAATCAGTAGTCATGAAATACACCAACATTGCTCTGATAGACCCCAGAGGAGTTTTAATGTACAGAGAGTTTTTAAGACGAGCTGTTTCAGTAAAGCAGGCCAGAGATTTAGTAAAAGAGATGATGATGTGGATGGACCTTGAAGTGGTAGAATTGATGCTACAAAAGATTTACTAAACTTTCTTAGGAAATATGAAGTTACACAAAATATAATGTAGCTCTAGGAGCTCTGCCTCCAGTGTGACTGGAAGGTAAGCATATTGACCAGGCCTGTTAGAACTGTAGAAATGAAAGATTTGTACCAGAATTGAAGTTTGGGTTGTCAAGAAAACATTTCTGCTAATGTTTGTCCCCCAAGATTGACCTCCAATTAGGCTCCATTCCATATAAAAGGAGACAACTGCTTTTAGATCCATCCCATATCAAAAAACACGCTTCTAAAAGGCAGCTCTAGGGGGCAGCACAGAGCCATAGCCATCATTAAGTCTTGGTCTGTCACTAAATTTCCTATGTTGTATTATCAGGAAAAGCATCATTTTCCCAGGTGGGCAAGATGAACCTAGATCACAAGTATCCAAAAAGAACAAGACTGATGTACTCAAGACATAATTGAGAGCCAGGCGGTGGTGGCACACACCTTTAATCCCAGCACTTGGGAGGCAGAGGCAGGCGAATTTCTGAGTTTGAGGCCAGCCTGGTCTACAGCATGAGTTCCAGGACAGCCGAGCTACACAGAGAAACCCTGTCTCGAAAAAAACTAAAAAAAAAAAAAAAAAAAAAAAAGACATAATTGAGGGCTGGGTTTGGTGAGCACATGCCTTTAATCCCAGCACTCAGGCAAAGATAGGTGGATCATTGTGAATTCAAAGCCAGCCTGTTGTACATATGAGTTCCAGGACATCCACAGCTCTCTAGAGAGAGCCTGTCTCAACAAAGAAAGAAAGAAAAATCCTAAAAGGCTGGACGGCAGTGGTACACACCTTTAATCCCACTGCCTGACCCAGCTTTTTTAAAAATTTATTTTTAGTAGTGGGTTTGTATCTGTGTGTGGGCCAGTGCACATTAGTACAGGTGTTGCAGAGGCCCCTGGAACTGCAGTTGCAGGTGCTTGGGAGCCACTTGATGTGGATTCTGGGAACTGAATTTGGGTCCTCTGGAAGAGCAGTAACTGCTGAGCCATTGTGGGTTGTTAAGGTGGGTTCTGGGTAAAAGGTTTTTGGTTTGAAATTCAACAAAGACCCTGGGCTGGGCTAGGCTGCCCAGTTAAGGTAAAAGGTTCATTATTTGAGTTACTAATGCCATGGACAG
Source organism: Mastomys natalensis (assembly GCA_021653895.1). Taxonomy (NCBI): domain Eukaryota; kingdom Metazoa; phylum Chordata; class Mammalia; order Rodentia; family Muridae; genus Mastomys; species Mastomys natalensis. The sequence goes on from JAJTUV010000393.1 coordinate 899,043, forward strand.
ACACATGGGTAGCCTCATGGAAGGGACTCTGAGGCAAGTTTGGGAGCACGAGGCAGAGTAGGAGGTCCCTTCACACAGGTCTCAGGAGAATACGCAGGTTTCATGTCATGTGGTTGATGAGTAGGTCACAGCATAGGTCTGTAGTCAGGCTGTGCCTGATGCTCGGGGTAAGGGAAGGGTCAGGAATCTAAATCCTGGAGGGAGGATGAGAGAGGAGTTGTGCTGCCCTGGATGACGTCTGTGGACCTACTGGAGTCAGCAGCCTGAGCTTGTAAACTTCCTTGAAGATATGAGATTGGCACCTGCCATTCTCCTGGCATCTGGGCACCTAAAGAGCATGTTAGAGGGCCACAGACAGACAGGATATTTCCTTTACAGCAACCAGGAGAGAGGTTACTGCAAGTGGGCATGACTTGAGTACCCCCTAGCTCCAAACTAACAGTGAGGATCCAAACTCAGGTCCTGATGCCTGTGTATCTTTCATCCGCCGTTCCACTGCCCTAGTCCCAAGAAGAACTTTCTAAAACCTCAAGCAGATCATGTTTCCTCTGCTCAGAAGTCCCTGGCATACTGCTCTTGCTCTAGGGTTGAAATTCAAGGAAACCAGTGCAGCCCTTACTTACCCCTGGCCTTCAGTTCCCTAGTCAGCTGCACCGCTGTTCTATTCTTCATATCACACATTGTGTTCTGTCTCAGGGCCTTTGCACATCCTGTTCTCTCTCCCTGCGATGTTCCCTCTAGATCTTCTCAGTTTGTTCTTCCCACATTCTGTCTTGTGTTCTCTAGTAAAATCCAAGCTATTTCCCCAATCCAAATGAAGGGTGGAGCATGGGTGGAATACATACCATTAAGTTCGTATCACTAGAGTGGAGGGCCCACAATGGCTGAGGCAGAATCCCAAGCGCATGAAAGGCCCCTTCGAGGATGGACCTGCATCTCCCACATTCTGTTTTCTTTGGGATCAAATCTGCCCTAAGAGCACAGGTTTTTGGAGTTCTGCCCAAACAGGTTTGGGACCTCAGGCTTGCTTTGCAGCTACAAGCTTTCTGGAGTCCTTAGCAACAAACTATCTTCGGGAATTTGGGGATGTTTTCTTTCCAGTAAGTTCTGCTTGTGACCACACCTTTCCTAATGCGACTGTAGCAAGCCTCATTACTTTACTTCCTGTCTCCCATATTTCTGTCTCTGTCTCAGTGTAGGAAGTTGCTGTGGAGTGTATTTGATCCCCGCTGAGGGTGGAGCACCTGGGAAGTGAATCCTTTGCAATCTTTTTTAAAATTAATTAATTAATTTTTAAATTTTACGTTAATTTTGCATTAGTGTTTTGACTACATGCATTATGTCTGTGTGAGCTGGTAGGCCAAACTCTCCCTACCCTCCTTTTTTATTTACACCCTGTAATTTGCATGAGCCACTCACTCATCTGCTTGTTTACCCATAAACCCACCTGTCCATCCATCCATCCATCCATCCATCCATCCATCCATCCATCCATCCCTTTGCCCATTTATCTACCTGTCCATTCCCTCATCCATCCCATTTACCCATTTGTTCACCCACCCAGGCATATTTTGCACCTGTCCATCTACCCACCTTTGCATCCATCCATTCTTCCATTTGTCCAGTCATCTATCCAATATTCCACCTAACAGATATTTTGTGCATTATGTATACGCTGTGCACTGATCTAGACACTGTAATGTCTTAGTAAGTGAAAGAGAAACAATCTGTGATGTGTAGTGCTTGCCTTCAGTCAAAGTTATTTGGGAGGCTGAGGCAGGATGATCAGGAATTAAAAGGCCAAAACAAACAAAGCAATTTTGAGGCCAAAAAATTTAAGATTCTGTCATAAAAACAAGGAAAACAAAGCCCAGAAGATGGAAAGCAGGTTCCTACTGCTGGGGAACAAAAGTGAACATGGAGTTGGTGGGGATCAGGTTGGTGAGACTCGATAAATTCCTGAATTAGGAAGGAGGGTATAGGAGCTATGAGGTTCAGCCCCTCTCTGTACTGGTATGAGGAGCCTCCCTGACATTCACAGTGCTATAAGCTTCACCATGACACTTGTGCTGCCAGGAGCTCTGTCCCAGCTTCCTTACCATGAATCAAAATAAATCTTCCCTCTGTTGTTTCTGTCAGATACTTTGGTCATAGTGACAACTGATTACCTGTGACAGCCTGCTTTTCGGAGTTCACACATACTTTTTTTCCATAGCCAGCAGATAAAATGCCAAAACTCTGATTCTCAAAGAGGATCTCAAATTTGGGGCCAGCCTGGGGTACGTGATGAGATCCTATTTCAAAAAACCAACCAAATAAAAGTCACTTTGGACACTGTAATACATGCCTGTAGCTTCAGCACTCAGGAGGTGGAGGCCAGAGGAGACCCATCTTTTTTTCTTTCAAGACAGGGTCTCTCTCTGTAGCCCTGGCTGTTCTGCAACTTGCTGTGTAGACCAGGCTGGCCTCAAACTCAGAGATCCAACTGCCTCTGCCTCCTGAGTGCTGTATATGCATGCCATCACTGCCTAGCACATCTTTTTTTTTTTTTCATGCATGGCTCATTAGGCTCCATTGTCTTGAGGCCTACAGTAAGGATGGACATCACATTTGGTGACTTAGAGGAGGCTGCTCATCTCTGTGGTGCCAGGAAGCAGACAGGAAGGGACCAGATGCAGATATCTTCTCCGAGAGTATACCCCAGGTATCTAACTCCTACTGGCTCCACCCTGAAGAGCCTCCCTTATCACCCAATAATACCACAGGCTGTGGACCAAGCTTTTAACACACAGACCTTGAGGGCAGTCCAGATCCACACAGTAATACATTTCTTCTATTTCAGCCACTAGAGAGGCTCAAATGTCCTCTCAGTCTCACAGCATGCCTGGTTGGAATTCCCTCACATTTCTCCTGCAGGAGGCTGACCTTCAGGAACAAATCTTCCAAGCTCTTGGTCTGGCCTTGTGGATCCCATGCCTTCTCTAATCCAAAAGTTTACCAAATCAGGTCTCCACCTAACACCATACTTCCTGGCTCAAGTGTGCTCTCTGGACCCTTAAGACAAATTGCTCCTGACATGAAAGCTTGGGCTTTGGTCGTGCTGGGATCTCTGCCAGGTTTGCAGCAGTGATAGTGGGTGAACTGATCCTCCTCTAAGGTCTGGCCCATTAGTCTCTGGTTTACTTTTTTTTTGGTTTTTTGAGACAGGGTTTCTCTGTGTAGCCTGGGCTGTCCTGGAACTCACTCTGTAGACCAGGCTGGCCTCGAACTCAGAAATCCACCTGCCTCTGCCTCCCAGGTGCTGGGATTAAAGGTGTGCGCCACCACTGCCCGGCTAGTCTCTGGTTTTCTATTGAGGTCGGTTGCTACAGATGGAACCAAGAACCTCATGCATGCGAGAAAACGCTCTATCCATCAGGCCTTGACCTATCAGCACACTCAGGATGTGCCTCTATTTAATCTGTGTGGGCTGCCACCTCTCTGTACACCCTAAGGGGCTGCTGGCCTGTAACTCACCTGTCAGAGCCTTACCCAGTTCATTTTCAATTAGTGTTTTTTTGTGGACGACAAGAGTATTGTACTCCTAGAATTTGTTCATCAGGGGGAACCCTCAGAGGCTGCGTGATTATGGTGTTGATAACTATCCCTCCAGCCTCATGTAACTTGAGGAACTTTGAGGATTTTAACATTTTTAGAAGTTCCCTAACCTAAATCCCACATTGATGTACCTGAGGGCCCTTCATTCTTCCGTGCCAGCTGACATTGCTGGTATTGGGACTGACTTCCTCAAAGCTGCCCATAGTTGTATGGGATTGTTGATTTGTCCCCACCAAGCTGGAACCCAGGAATGATCCCAAGGCTGGGGAAAATGGACCCCTAAAACCTCACATGAAGTGCAACGTGTACCAGAACAGTCATGCACCGAAGCCCAGCCCCAGTGCAGTGGAGACGAAAGGTAGGTCACGAGTGCTAGCTCAGCCCTTAGGCATAGGTGAACTATTACTGCATTGCTACTGTAACGGGTGTCTGGACACGTTCCCTTGCTCTTCTGCTGTCTGCCACAGACAGTGCAGCAAAAAGCCAGGTGTGACCCTTGACCTAGGACTTTCTAGCCTGGGGAATCCTAGAACCAATCTGTTCTTTACAGAACATTCAATCCTGGTTCTGCTGTAACATCACATGGTAGACTAATACATGCCACAATGATCACCTGCTTTGAAGGCAAAGCCTAAAAGATCCAATGGCCACCCCTGTGGCAATAGCCAGGGCCTCCCAGCTAGATTAGCGTGTAGTGACTGATGGCAACACTGCAGACTGACAGAAATTCCAGTCACTGTTCTTCCCAAGGGACCAAGAGAAAACCAGAGAGCACCTTTGACAACCAGAAAAGCATCTTTAATATCTTGAAGCCATAGGACACAGCTGAAACCCTTAGATGTGATCCGAGGCTGCAGTTAAAGGTTCAAGCCACAGCCTCACAGGATCTTGTGTAGGAAACGTAGGGCAATGAGCTGGACGCAGGACCCTGAGACTAGTAAAAGGACGTGTGGGAGGACTCGAACCAGCCCAAGTCCTGATCTGAGGAACAATGGGGGAGTGGCTAGGTGCTCCAGGGGAGTGTTCCTGTTCATAAGCCAGACTTCTAGATGCTGGCTATGTACCTTGCAACTCAAGGTAGAGCCCATCTCAGCCCTTCAAAGGAATAAGGGAATTTCTAGAAATTTTATCTATGTATTACTGAGGTCATTTGTTTACCAAAGTAGACATTTGACCACAATACACAAACTGGGAACTATCTAGGGGTCAGGGACTGGTTTTAGAAGCTGTGCTGTCTAGTTGTGTGGGTTGCAGGTGGTGACCCTTATTCTGACCCTGTCCTTTCAACGGCAGGACAGGCCCAGTAAGTGGTGTCTCTTGGGATTTGCATGAGAATTAAGGTGGGGGTAAGACCACAGAGCCTCAAACTGCTATGCCTTACACTTCTTACACTAGCTATCTGCGGCCCTCCCCTCGTGGGTTAGGTCCCATGTGAGAGGGGCTGCATGAGCAGATTCCCTGTGCTCCTGTGTTTACCAATAGTTCTGTCAGGAACCCCCAAATGACTAACTTCAGGGCAAAGAGCAACTCACGTGTCAGAGGCTAGTGTGGCACCATGACCTCCTCTAGGAATCTCTGTAAAGCTGTGGCCCAGCAATGAGGAGTGTGGCCTCTAGGGTAAAACTATGAGGTTCAGGTAACTGTGGAGTGGGGATACAGACGGCAAAGTTCTCCAGATCTGGGCTGGGATCCTGATGCTGATTGGCACTGTTGAGCTGGGAGACCTGTCAGGCCATGGCAGCCTTTGGAGCCTAGGCTCCCCTGAAGTGGAGCTGTCCCACTCTGCAGGCAGTGCTGAGGATCAAGAAATAGGTTGGGCACCAAGGAGGACCCCTTCCTACACAACCTATCTTGCCCTATTTCTTCACTCTGGGGACCCCTGACCTCGCTGTGCCTTAGTCTTTCGTCAGTGACGAATGGGATCATGCAATGTGTTCAAAAGTCAGAAAAGTGAGGGAATGCAGGTCCCAAGTCTAGCCTTGGCCCAGATACTACTGGTGGCAGGTTCAGAGTAGGAAAGGCACATGAGTTACTGCCTGTGTAGACTGGGCAAGGAAAAGAAACCCTAGGGGGAGATCCGAGCACAGCACAGACCTACTGAAGGAACATGAAGTCTAGAGTGGCCAGTGCCTAACCACAGGCTCCTGGAGTGATTCAGAACATGGAACGGGTGTTGGGGAGCAGGGGGAGGCAGATGGGATAGCACCAGAGGGGCCCAGTTGGGCAGTATTGGCCAGGAGGAAGAGGCAGAGATATAGTTATTGCTACACCGAAAGGCTGTGAAGCCTCCGGGGCATGGTCAGTGGGAATTTAAGGCTGCCAAGGCAGTGAGGAATGCTCAGGCTACACTGCAGGAACTTGAGACAAGCCCATGGAGGAAGCCCAGCCACTCTTCTTGGGTCATTCAAGTACTGTATTGTGGACACACTGCCACCACAGCTGTCAGAGCAGTCAGTAATGTCTCCCTAGAGGCCCAGGGGTTCCTCTGGACCCCGAAGAGTCCCTGTCAGACAGAATGGAGTGGCAGAGGAGGGAGGCAGTAGTGAGCAGTATGCTGGGTTTTCCTGGAACTCTAGGAGGCTGGAAAGGAGCATCAAGAACAGGGTAAGAGCCAGAGGTGCAGGAGGTAGGGAGAGGTGGAGACCATGAGGGTCCGTGCCCATGACTGCAGTGGTGAGTGAGGCCCAAAGGTTCTGAGCAAAAGACCTCCTGGCCAGGATGCATGGCTTCCTGGTCCAGATTTCAGTACTCCTGCAGAGTGGGTAGGTGTCTGTGGGGAGGTGTCTGGAGCAGCCTAAGTAGTAGTGGGGAGATGGCCAGAAGCCAGGAGTACAAGAAAAGATACAAAATAGATTTTGTGTACCACCATCTCATCCATCTCAAAGGTGACCCACCAGAAAGGCCCTGGGAAGTGCAGCTGAAAGCCAGAGGGCTGAGGGTACTGGACTGCTCAGTAGACCACCACTAAGCCTCTGAGTTGACTCCTGCAGGTGAAAACATGGGAAGGCAGACCCTCTGATAGGGACCTTGTTTTCTTGCAGAACCCACATAAGAAGCCAAACAGTGTGGGTACCAAGGAGAGGAGGGTGTCCCCTGTCACCTGCCCTGTCTCTTGTGCTCATGTGCTGGTGTGCACACTCACAGATGGGCCTGGGCCAGAGCTGAATCCGCCGCTCTTACATGCCAGGAATGGCTGCCCCTGCTGCCGTCCCACTGCCTGTGCCAGGGCATGGAGTCTGAGACAGAGAAAGGCTTAGCACTGGCAGTGGCTAAGGCTTGGCACCTCCACCTTGGGACGCTGGCACACAGGGTTCCTGTTCTTCTTGGCTCCAGGAACACCCTCCTCATCTGCAGGAAGGACACAACACCAGGAGGTGGTGACAGGGACTCTACGTCATCCTCTTGCTGATCAGAGCAGGGACCCAGGAGCCCGGCCAGAGGGGATGTGCAGCTGGTAGGAGGAGGACCTCAGCAGAGCCAGAGGATCTCTGTGGGAAGGGGGTCTTGGCCACTTGGCTTGCCCTTCATCCCACTCTGGATTTTCACACATCCACAGCCAGTAGCTGGTCCCCAGAATCCTGGATGAAGGCTGCAGATGAGGGTCCTTGCAAAAATAACTCTGAGCCTGCCCCCATGGGAACAGGCTCCTGAGAGCACATGAGCTGGCTGAGGCCCACACAGAAGGCCCACAGGGTGCACTCCTGCACACAGTGGCCAGGGTCATGGCTGTAGGCGCTCCAGGTACTGTGGCAGGGGGTTCTCCTTGACATACTTCTGGATGTACCAGCAAGTGAGGTGGGCCCTCAGGTCTTCCTCCACCACGAAGTCCAGGGCGGCCTGGGTCAGCAGAGGGAGAACAGCTGTTAGAGGAGCAGCTTGCTTGGGGACTGCGGCCCACTGTAGCCCAAGAAGATTGGTAGTCACCAGCTCTCTCTGTTACTACTCAGGTTCTCCATGTGGCTACCCTTCCCACTTTGCCTAGGCCAGCGTCTTTAGTTCCCTTCCTGGTAACTGAGTTAATGCACAGACCGGCCAGGTCCTGTATGGCAGGGCACGAGGCCTAGGAAGCCCCACAGGGAGGGTAAAGAGGCCTATCTAGGAGAGCCAGGAGTAAGGGAGGGAGACAGAATTGGGAAACCAGTATAGGGTTCTTCTGTGAGCACAAGGGTGAGGGTTGCACCTGAAAATCATTCTTTGCTTCCCTGGACTTGGTCCTCAGGCACCCTGGAATTTGAAGTGATTGGGAGAGGCAGGGGAGACGGAGGACCAGGGCATGAGGCCACTAACTTGGACACTCATCTACTTTGCATCACCAGGGCTACCTAAGCAAGTACCGAATGCCAAGTCCTAGTCCCAAGGTGGAGTCAGGCCGTGGGGCCCCTATGCTCAGAATAGTGACCGCCTGCCACAGAGGGCCTGGGAGCACCATAAGCAGTATCCAAAGCTCTCCCACTGCCACCTGCAAACTCGTGGCCAGATGGGTCTGTGAAGCTATGCTGTGGTCTAGAAGCAAATCAGTGCTAACCACCAGTCTATCTTCTCTGTAAGGGGAGGGTGATAGCTGCACCCTGGTCTGCTGCCCATCCTACCTTGGCCAGGTGCTTGGCAATGCCACGCCCACGGTAAGCATCTGGGACCTCTGTGTGTTGCAGGTCCACGATCCGCTTGCCCACATACTCATAGAGCAGGACAGCCCGGTCATGACATCCTGGAGCAGAGATAGAAAGAGCTGAAGTGTGGACTCCAGGGACCCTCGGAGCTTCCTTATGTCCCAGAGTGGGGACATGATGGCATTCCTCAGGGCTGTGTGCAGTGTTCAACGGGGCACTCTCTGCAGCAGGCTAGTGCCAACGACACTCTACTACCCACAAGTCCTTGCTACTGTCATTCTCCTCAGCTAAACCCCCTTTCTAAGGTCCAGCACAGGACACAACAAAGCCCATCAAATCCTTGACTTCAGTGAAGGGGGAGGAAATAGGAGGTGGTATCAGTTAGAGCATAAGACTTGCCAATCCTCCAACCAAGACCCAAGCTAAACCAGAGTTCACTAGGCACAGGAAGCAGGAACAAATAGGTAACCACCCTCCCAGCCTTATCAGGACAAGGGTTTATCAGTCTACCAAAAATCCTGCTGGCAAATGTGACTGGGGAAGTTGCTCCAATCACAATCTGTAGTTCTGTCTGTCTACCCATGTATTCAATATTTATTGAGTCACAAACACTTTTGAGGTGCTGGACATACAGCAAGGGACAAGAATCTGCTCTCATGGCTAAGAGAAACAGGAGAAGCAAATAGTCTGTAACTCAGTAGATGGGAAACAGTTGTGAGGGATGCTGGATCAGGGAGACACTCTAGCTGGAATACCTGTGCAAAGGTTCAGGCTAGGAACCTTCACGGGACAGCGAGGATGCTGGTGTGGCTAGAGTGGACCAAGGGACGGGGAGGGGACATGGTAAGTGTTGTAGCTTCTTAGTTGTCATGACCTAGGTCCTCAGCAGAGTGTGAGAAGGTAACTTGAAGTGCCAACTGCTCTAAAGGGATCCCTTTTGGAGGACTTGCTGGTAGTTGGGGTGTGCTCAATGAGAAAAAGAGGCCAAAGGCAAACATAACATTTTTTATTTAAAGGGATTGCCTTGGTATGAAAGAAATGCTCAAGCCAGCAGGGGGAGAGAGAGAGCCATTATGGCAGCAGTTGCCAGAGGGCTCCAGGACAAAGCCCATTGGCTGGGAAGGGCACAGATAAGGGAAGAGCAAAGGAAGAACACGTGCAGGCAAGGCAGGAGAGGCCCCGAAGCCAGATGGGATCATAGGGTTCCCTAGCAATAGAATAAAACATGTCAACGTCTGTCTGTCTTGTCTTTTTTAGACAGGGTCTTGGGGAGCCTAGGCTGGCCTAGAACTTTACTAGAGTTGGGCTTTGTTTGTTTATTTAAATTTATATGAGTACACTGTAGCTGTCTTCAGACACACCAAAAGAGAGCATCAGATCCCATTACAGATGGTTGTGAGCCACCATGTGGTTGCTGGGAATTGAACTCAGGAAGAGCAGTCAGTGCTTTTAACCCCTGAGCCATCTCTCCAGGCCCAGAGCTGGGCTTGAATGCTCTTTTTTCTTCTTTTCTTTTTATTTGGTTTTTCCAGACAGGGTTTCTCTGTGTAGCCCTGGCTGTCCTGGAACTCATTTTATAGATCAGGGTAACCTTGAACTCACAGAGATCTGCCTGTCTCTGCCTCCAGAGTGATAGGATCAAAGGTGTGTGCCACCACTGCTGGGCTAGATGACCTACTTTCTCAAAAGCTGATTGTACCTCACATATTTTAACTTTTAAACAAGATGCATATTACATGTTCAAATTTTCATGTGCCAGAGAATCAGCTCCTAAATACTGCACGGGTCCCCTGCCTGGACCAAGCGTTGTCATGCGGATCACCTTCCATTCGCACTCCAGGACCTTCGAGGGTTCTGTTCTCAGTGTTCAAGTCTCCTGCAAGTTCCAGGAGGGAGACTGTGACTCATGTCATTTCCACAGGTAGACTCCTGAGATCCAAATCATGGAATCACACAGGGCTGGAGGCAGAGTGCAATCCAGACCTCCCCTCTTTGAGCTATGTGTCTTGGCTCCTTTTCTTCTTCTGAGACAGGGTCTCACTCTGTAGCCCAAGCAGGACTAGAACCCTGCTGCAATTATGGACATGCCTCACCACAGCCAGCCAGAGCACTTTGTTTATGGACTATGCCCTCTTCTTCCCACCTCCAGATAATGCCATCTCTCTTCTCAGCCAGATCTACAAAGGCCATGGCCTCCCCCTGTGCTGAAACTCCTTCCTTAGACTGAGTTATTCTGGGGCTGTGCCCAAGGCCCAGCTGTAACCTTCACAGCCACCCCCTATAGCTGCAAGACATGGGACCCAAATCTGGTTCTGTACTTGTTGGGGCCAATCAAGACACTGACTGCCCACTATATTCTAACTGTGTTTGGAATAAACAGAACGGACACAGCACTCCTTCACATTTTAGTAAGGAGACACAAATGACATGAGTCTCAGGAGATGGGCTCAGAGAGCAGAGAAGGGGTAGGAAGCAGGGGTGAGAGTTATCATTATAAAGAAGACATCTGGTTCTTGTACAAAATACCTGAGGGAATGAGGGACCAAGACACTTTGGTGTGAGGAGTCCAACTGGTACAAGCAGAAAAAACAAAATCCTTAGAAGCCCAGAACAGCAGGAATCAGGCTAGTGAATCAGGCAGTGTAGGGAACCAGGTGATGGGGATCCTAGGGCCACCCAAAGGCCAGCTTAAGCTCCCAGCAGTCTTGGGGGTCGGGGCTTGAGCTCTTACAAACTTGCTAATGTCTTCAGTCTCTTCTTGTTCTCAACCCCATGGAGCTTAAGCCTATGGGCAACCCTGGGATATCACAGTGATTCTCTGCCTAGCTCTTTGGTGTCTGGGACTAGTCACCACCTTGTCCCCGTAATCCTATCCAGGGTAGATACCCAGGATATCTCTCTCAAAAACCTGCTTCTTCCTACCAGATTCCTGCTGAGACTGGAGGTGGACCAGTGGCATATGGCAGCCCCAAGGCCTGGCCCCCATGCCTTTGGTGGAATCTCCAGAGAACAGCCAAGTCCCCCAGCAGGTGTTCGATTAGGCCTGAAAAGGTCCATGGGCTTGCTTTCAGATAACGGCAGTGGGCTCCAGCCATAACTCAACTGCAGCCTCTCCCTATGGCAGCCACTAAGAGTTTGATTAGCTGCCTGCTGATCTTTCCACTTGATACATCTATACCCAGGGCCTCCCAGTTGGACATCACCTTCTTATTCCAGGTTTCCCTCAGAGGCTTCTTGCCCTGACCATCCTTCACCATGGACGAATGCACACGTGGCACTGCCAGCTATAATGACCCCCAACACCCAGTGCCGCGGGTGAGTAGTCACTGCCACCTGGATTAGTGGCAGCCTAGGCTAGGCTCTGAGTGCCCCAGACCTAGACAAGCATACTGGGGACAGTGCTGGACATCCAGGAACTGGAGGAACCAGCTGGGCTCAGTTCTGGTTCTGTCTTCCTACTTGGGGGTACAGAGAATTCTGGGAGGGATTGGAGTGAGCCTTCTTGCAACAAGTAGCAGTCCCGGAGCCTGGAGAGCTGGCTCAGCAGTTAAGAGGGCTTTCTGCTTTAACAGAGGATCTCACTTCAGTTCCTAGAACCCACATCTGACAGCTCACACCTGTCTGTAACTCCAGCTGCCCAATCTGATGCCCTCATTTGACCTCTACAGACAGGCACTGGAATGCATGTTGTCTGTATACACACACAAGCACACACAAATAAAATAAAAACAAATCTTTAAACCCATACACACAAACCCCAAGTGGCTGACACCCTGGCTGGGGGAAGTACGAGAAGGCCACGGAAGGGGCTACAGGCATGGATCTTATCCAACCTTCAGATGACAATGACCCTCAGAAGGCAACCTGAGGTTCCATTCTGGATTAGTTGTCCATTAGCCTTGTGCCTGGGTCTCCCACCCATGAAACACTGGCTACATGCCCAACATTTTCAGAGCTTCAATCTGGCGTCATGTACACTTGTGTTCCAGTCTCCTCCACATCAATAAACTCCCTCCAAGTTTCCTGTCACACCTGATCAGGACTTAGACATTTCTTCCCATCCCTGCTCACATTGCTTGGACTTGTGCAGTACCCAGCTCCCCATCAGCACAGCCTTAGGGTTCCTGGTCCATGGCATCTGTCCTCTTTCCAAGGCATTTTCAGGAACCCAGAGCACTGAGGGTCAAAGCCACACCCAAGTTCACATTTTCAGGTCCTACATTATTCGGCCCCATCCCCAATCTCTCAGCCTTCTCCTACCTGTCATTCCTCTCTATGCCTGCACCACTCCTGGCTGCTCTCAAACACACAATGGGCACTGCAGGGCCTTTGCTCTCAAAGGCTTTTTCCCTTGGTGCCTTTCTCCACAGCTACAGCTGTTTCTTGTCTCTTTCAGGTCTCTTCTTAAATACCACCTGCTTGGAGCTTAATGCCAAACAGCAGCTCTGCACCAATATACCCTTATGTTTGCCCAGCTTCACTTCTCCCAAGGCCTCATTTGAGACCTATCCCTCTTTTAGACTGCCAGCCCCCAAAGTCCTGGGCATTTTGAAGACTGCTAGTAAATAGTAGGCTCGGTTAACTGTTGGCCCAGGCTGGCAGAAGGAGCTGAGGAGAGGTTGCTCGCCTCTAGTCACTGTCTCCCTATCACCAGGCAGCAGGCTGCAGAACAGGTTAAAGGATATGGTCTGTTTACTACCAGCTCTCAGTGTACTGCCCTTTTGACTGGACGGACCCATTTGGAAGAGAAAGAAAGAAAAAAGTAGCCCAAGGGTTCTGCCTTTCTCTTTGTGGATCTGGTAGGCCTCCACAGTCACCTGGAGAAGCAGAGCCTCCCTGGAACTAAGACAACTTCAGAAAACAGGATCTGAAAAAAGCCTCAGATAAGGCCTCTCAAGTGATCAGGGCCAAGTGTCACTGTCAGCTGAGCTACCATCAGCATGACAACAGGACTTGTTTCTCTATGGCAAGAAAATGGCAAGGGGCAGCTGGGCCCAGATTTGAATATGACTCTGGTCTTGTTAAGGCTGGGCAGGTCACACTTCCTGCAGTCCCAGCCTCAGTTTACTCATCTGTAAGTGGGGTGGTATGTCACCACACAGGAAGTAAGAGCTGCCTCCACGGTGGTTAGGTGGCACAAATGGGAGACTAGGCCTCCTCTGCTTGTGACCAAGTGCAGGTCACAGAAGGTTGGCTCAGGAAGTCAGGATAGGCTTACACTTGACTGCTTACAACCTACTGGCCGACCTCACACAAGTGCATTCCTCCAATCAAAATAAGCACAGTGGCTAGGTCAGGTCTCCAGGGGGGGCCCAGCTGGGAGGAGTGGGCTACAGAGAGCTCAAGGTCCTATATTCCACAATCTTTTCCAGCCCCTAGGATCAACGGGAGGAGTGTCGGTCTGCTGGTACAAATGCTACAGAAGATAAGGCCTTAACCTTTCTATCTGGTTTGAAAAGTAACCATTTATCTATGTTTATCAGCACTTGCTGTGCACCAAATGTGTCATTCTGAACCCTTAACTGCCACTGCATCTCATCCAAAGTGGTGTGCACTACAGCTATCCCCACTGCAGATTCCGGGAGACCGAGGCACAAATCGACTAGACAAGTTGGCCAAAGTCTCAGAACCACCTACCCGCCTCCTCCTCCAGGCCACACATTCCCTTGGTTATGCCCCAGGCCCGAACAGGCTCCTCCAGGGCGGCAGGAAGCAACCGAACACCCGGGGGTTGGGGGTTGGGGTGGCAGGCCACCAGCGACCTGCTCTCTGAGATCCAGAATTGGCAGCTCTCGTCGGCGATGCCGGAGGCCGGCTGCGCTAGCAGGTGCGGGTTGCCTGAGCGGGCGCGCCCGGCGGTGCCAGTCGGGGTTCGGGAGCCCTCCCGCCCCGGGATCGGTCCGCCCGCAGGTCCCGCCCCGTACCGCCCGCGCGCGCGCAAACAAAGGCAGCGCGGTACCGTTGAGGCGCACGGAGAACTGGCGGCGTTGGCGGTCGTGCTCCACGCGGATGGGGCCGCCCTGCTCCAGCGCGCTCGGCGGTGTAGCGTGCGCCATCGCGCGCGCCGAGACTGGGGACCGCGGGCCACAGCGAACTGACTCTTCGGCGGCGCGGGCCGGAGGAGGGGGCGGGGCCGGAAATCAGCTGTAAGTCACGTGCGCTGCGCGCACGGTCTGTTTGGATACATTCCTGGCGTCTCTTAAAGAGACCGCGCTGCGCGTTTCGCTCCGGGCCTCAACAATGATGTGCTGGCCCATCAAGGGTGCCGACTGTCTTCCGGAATGCCCCAGAATGATCTTTAAGACCCACACGGACCCATCTGAAAAACACGCAGAGACCTGTGTGGCAATTCTGCTCCTCCCCGCGATAGCTATCGAATATTAGGCATTGGCGTCACTGCAAGCCTGGGGCATAAATACATCAGACCCCTTTTACCGATGCAAAGCGTCGACGACAGGCATATCTACTCTCAGCTGGAACCTTGCGGGCTGGCGCTTTGCAGCCCGTCCACTCCGGGCAGCTGTAGCTGATATTTAGAGATTACCCCCAGGCATGTTTGGGACTGGGTGAAAAGCCACCCCTCCTAAAGAAAGGCAGAAATATGAGGTCCCTAGGGAGCTAGCTACCAGGAACCAGTGTTTTCCTGAAGCATAGTAGTTGGAAAGCCTGGCTACCATGTATGTTCACAGAATCACATCCTGTTAATTAAGGTGCAAATTTGATGTCCACATCTATGAGACCACCACACAAATAGACATACAGAAAGTTTGAGTATAACTCAATGGAATGCTTGAAGGCTGTAAGTTCAAACCTGTACGAAATGTGTGTGTGTGTGTGTGTGTGTGTGTGTGTGTGAGAGAGAGAGAGAGAGAGAGAGAGACAGGGGTGGGGGTGGGGGAGAGGCGCAGGATACACCAACCAGGAAGTATTTTATAGCTAAATGGAGATCTTTGTGGGCTCCCTTCCAATTGATCCCTTCCTTTTGACGTAGCTATGCCCTCTGACTTTTAGCACTATTGACTAAACAGCTTTTCCTAAGAACATCCTATTTCTTAAGAACTACACAATGTTCACCTTTTCGTATCTAGTTTCTTTGCTTCCACCTGCCATCAGCCATGTTGTTCTGCTATCATGTTCATCACTGTGTCAGAGATTTCCCAGTGATTTCCCAGTGACCACGTACCAGTTTTCCATCACGTGTTAATGGGTTGTTGTATTGTTTTGGTTTGGAGCTGCTATGAGTAACTTGCTGTGGATGTCCTCTGGCTAGCATTCCCCTGGGGTAGTTCCTAGGAATATACTGCTGAGTTTTATAGCCGGTGTATATTTAGTTTTGTGAAAAACTGCAAGGTTCTTTTCCAAATGTACAACCATACATTGCTACAGAGAGTTCTGTAGGTTGCAGTGGGCCTTTTTTCGTTAGTGGCAGTGACTGGCTCTTGAACCTTTTCCCAGGCTGCCAGGCCATTTACATATCCATTTAATGAACACTGTCCTCTGTTTTTTTTTTTTTCTTTCCCCCCACACAAATTTTTCATTTGACTTCTTCCAATTATTTTTATTGCTTGGATAGGGGTCAGACATACTATTGAGAGAATCTTTCCTGAGCAAAATAATTTCCTTTTCTTAAAAAGTGTGTGATGTATCACAGCATTTGTAAACAAAGAAGGCCAAGGTGGGTCATTATATGCAAATTGACTGAAAGGGATCCAGCAATCAGAGAGGGCTGTGAGCTTGGCTGAGTCAGGGCTGGAGGCAATTGTGAACTAGGAAGATAAAACCCGTGAGTCTCAGGTGACTTCACTTCTAAAGAATGTAAGTGGAGATGGTCAAATATGTTCCTGGACAGTGTCTGAACAGGCCACTCATCTGCAGGCTACTGGGCATGACTGCCCAAGTACCACTTCCTGGGAAGTCCTGTGCATTTATGCCTACAGATGTGCCATCTGACCAGCCAGTCTGGACCAGGGGAGAGTCTGGTCTGATAAGCCTCCAATAGGGCCTAGCACAGCAGTTCTCAGTCAGGTTGTGACCCTCAAACTACCCTTTCACAGTGGTTGTCTAAGACCATTGAAAAATGGATATTTATATTACAATTAATAACAATAACAAAATTACAGTTATGAAGTAGCAATGAAAATAAT
Organism: Mastomys natalensis; assembly: GCA_021653895.1. NCBI lineage: Eukaryota > Metazoa > Chordata > Mammalia > Rodentia > Muridae > Mastomys > Mastomys natalensis. Next base: position 915,394 of record JAJTUV010000393.1, read on the forward strand.
TTTATGGGGGGGGTCACTAGAACATGAGGAACTGTATTAAGGGTCGAAGCCTTAGGAAGGTTGAGAACCACTGGTCAAGCACAATCCAGACTCTCTTTTCTTTGACTCTTTCTTCTCTGCTTATGTCTCTTTACTTGCTGGGGTCTGTAAGCCCTACAGAAATCCCTTCTGGAAGCCAAGGATGGTACTGGTCTGTAATCCTAGGACTTGGGAGGTGAAGGTAGGAACTCAAGGCATTCTCAGCTACATCCTCAGCTTGAGCTATACGAAACCCTGCCTGCCCAAACCAAATACATAAGGTCCTTTCTGGCAAACAAAAGAACAATGTGAGCAATGAAAACATTTGCTAGAGTCACTCAGTGACTCAGTGCTGGAAGCTTCCCAACGGCTGTGTCTGCTTGAGTCTCACGAGGAACAGAGGATGGACCAGCAAGTGGATCTGACTTATCTGGGTGCCCTCGAATCCACTGGGTATGTATTGAGCATCTCCTGTGGAGACACACATAAGCAAAGCAGAGGAAGCCCCGTGCCTGTGGCATCGCTCCACAGAAGTTCACCTGAAGGATGCAGAGGTGGGATGCAGCAAATGCTCCCAGATCCAGCTGCTTCTCGGATCACGTGTTCCTGGAGACAATCTGCTCTCAGATAGGGTGGCCACAACAGGCTTTAGCTGAGATAGAATCTTTTAAGGAAGACTCAGAGGAAGTAAAGGGGTGAGTGAGTTGGGTGGTAGAGGGAGAGGGGAGAACAGTCTGGCAGAGAGAAGAGCTAAAGCAAAGACATTGAGCTAAGTTTAAGAGCGCTGGTGGGAAGCTGCTGACTGCCATGGGGTCAGCAGGGCAAGGGGCTCTCACACCAAGTGGCAGGGGTGGGTGAGGGGGGGGGCGGGGGAGAGCCCTCTGCAGGGGTTTATGCATGATTTCAAGCACATATGTGGATACAGAATAGTAAATACAGTCCTATGGATCTACGTGGTTGCTGTTTGTCCTCATTTAACAAAATTTAAAGGCGTGTTTATATACAGTAAGAGCTCCTTTGAGTAGGCATTCCACAAGCCGCTGAACCACCACCACCACTCCTCCGTCTAAAACAACATCCACCTGACGCTTCATTCAACCCCTTCCCCACCTACCTGACCAGTTTTTGGTCCCTGTGCTTTTTTGCCTTTGCCACAGAGTGTCACACACCAGGAACCTTGCAGCTTGTGGCCTTTTGCTCCCCTCCCCCCATTCTGATACCCCTGCAGTTGGCTGGTTCACTGGGTCACTCAGCACCCCCGATCACTTCGCTGCTACATAAGATCTGGGAAATGATGCTATGTACTCCTCTGCTAACTGCACAAGGGTGGGCTAGAAGTGAACAGGGATCAGGGACCCTGCACTGGTCCCAAGGACAGTGACAACATGGATGTTGTTCTGGGTCCTAAGCTCTGCCCCCTAGTCTCCATGACTAGGAGGTCTCCATGGAGCTATCTGCACATTGTGAACACTTTGACCCTTTGCTGTGCTACTGTGACCATCCTGGAAAGAAATAAAGATATTCTAAAGACATTGTTGTGCCTCTCCATCTGACAGACTGTTGAAACAATCGACCATGAGGAAGTAGGAATTTCCCCAGGAATTGCCTGCTGGGAGAAGGGAAAGGCACTAACTAGCCAGGAACTTGACAGTCGAAAGAGGTCTCACCCAGGTAACAAGCTGTCAGAACACCGCAGGATGAGACTGGAGCCCAAACAATGACTGACAGGTCCACAGGAAGCAGGAAAGCAGGACCACACCTTGTCTGGCACTGCTTGGATGTGCTTATCCTTGGCCCTCAGTTTAAACTTTGATTTCACTTCAAGACCTTGAAGACTTGAGGATTTGCTGGAACTCTTCATCACTGTGCCACATTGAATACTTTTTGTTTCTTTTTTTTTTTTTTTTTGGTTTTTTGAGACAGGGTTCTCTTGTGTAGCCCGGCTGTCCTGGAACTCACTCTGTAGACCAGCTGGCCTCGAATCAGAAATCCGACTGCCTCTGCCTCCCAAGTGCTGGATTAAAGGCGTGCGCCACCACGCCCGGCTACTTTTGTGTTCTTTTTCTTTTCCGATTTCTACTTTTAATCTGGCTTTTTAGTTGTCTCATTAAGGATGGTGGCCAATCTGACTGGACGAAGGTTGTGACTCCTCCCCCATCAAGTTTGATAATAGTAACAGGGACACAACCCCAGGGAAACAACCTGACCTTAGAACCGAACCAGCCAGAGACCCACCCTCTTGCACAAGTCACTTGGCTTGATGTGAGTGACCTCACCCACTCCTGTAAGGGAGCTGAGCTCCAACAGGAGGGATGTCACAGGACTCAGTACCAGGTCTTGGATGATTCTGTCTGTTTGTCCTACTGCCTACAGTTGTATCTCTCAGTTTTCTCAGTGAACGACTATCATAACTGTCTGTTCAGTATCAATTGAGATCAAGCCTGATTAGACGTACTCCTGCTCTGTGTGTCTTAGCATCCTACTGCTCTGTCTTACATCCTCCACCCTGCTCCAAGACTGTGTCTGTGTCTCCAGCTGGAGTCCACCCATTCTCCTCGGACCCTTTGCTGGCTTGAGTGAAGTGTGCACAGGTGGGATGGTGGCAGCCTCTCTGTTCAGCAGCTCAGCCGGTTTCCAGTGAGCCCTCCACCCTGACCTCACCTCTTGGTCTATAGCTATGTTTTCAGATTAAAAGCATGAGGGGATGCTCATTTTGAAAGCTTAGAAAAAAAGTAGGAAAATATTAAGATAAAGTCCCACTTAAATCCATCCACCTTGCAAGCCTGGTGTGGCCACATGTCCTTAGAAAGAAGCCTAATCTTGTCACCCATTGTCCACCCACCCACCCACATGTGCTTTCTGAGCTGCAACCACATGTTCTAGACTATTGACACAGTAAGAGCTGAGGCAAAGTGCCTGCTCACACAGAGACTTGGCACGAACACAGTTTTGTTTTTGTTTTTCAAAAAATGTCATCAACACATTTGCTGAATTTTCTGTTTTGATTATTTTGGCTTGGTTTTGGAGACAGGGTCTCTATGAAACCCAGGCTGGCCTTAAATTGCTACCCTGCCTCAGCCCCTGCATGTTCAGACCATAGGCATGCACACTTTTTTCCCACTTAACAATATACTATGAATATTTAATTTTTTAATATATAGGAAACAGATTCATTCTTTAAGATATTTTTTGTTGATTTTTTCTTTTGTTTTATTTCTTATTGTTGCTTTTTTGAGACAGGGTTTTACTCTATCTGGTTGGCCTCAAATACTTGCCTTATCCTCCTGAGTTCTGGGATTACAGGTCTCCACACCACCATGCCCAGTTCAAAAATACTTTGCAATACCATTTTAATGAGGTCATTGTTGTAGTTTAGATCCGAAGTATCCCTTCCAGGACCCACATGTTGAAAGTCAGTCACTAGTTTGATCCTATTGAGGTTGGTGAACCTTTAAGAGGCGGGCCTATTAAAGGAGGGTAAGTCACTGGGCTGTACTCTTGAAGAGGGCTGTTAAGCCCTGGCCCCTTCTTGTCTTCTTTTACTTTCTGGCCATGAGGCTAGTGACTTGTATCATCACAATACTGCCACAGGTCCCAAAGGAGGGGGTCTCCAAAGCTGTGGCCCAAACCTCTTCTCTTTATATGTTTATGACCTAGGATGTTGCGTTAGACTGGCAGAAAGCTGCCAACAGAGTTGCAAAAGTCATATTATATATATATGTGTGTGTGTGTGTGTGTGTGTGTGTGTGTGTGTGATTTATTATTATTTTTTGTGTTTCACTGTTTTGCCTGCATGTATGTCTGTGTATCAGTTTATGCCTGATATTTGTGGAAGGCAGAAGAAATCTTTGGGTCCCTGTTGAACACGTCCAAGAATAGAACTGTGTGAGTAGATTTCTGAGTGCTTGTGAGAAAACTCCAAGAAATCAAGATAAGAGTCTCATGAACTCCATTTCTTCAAAACAGCATGTTCTTGGAATGCCCTTTTGGGTGTGCCACATGCAGCTTGCCCTTGTGACTATTCTTTACTCATGTGACTTCTATTATCCCTCAGAGCACAAATTGTCTGATGCTCTGAATAAAGCTGACTATTTGCATGAGACTTTAGCCTGTCTCATTTGTTGGCTCCATTCTCCCAGGTCCTGCGTCTCTAGAGTGGTAAAAGATGGCTTGGTATTGGAGTTAGGATGGGTGTGAACCACCATGTGGTGCTAGGAAACAAACCTGGATCCTCTGTAAGAACAGAAGTGCTTTTAAGTGCTGAGCCATCTCTCCAGTCCCCCTCAAAGTCTTGCCATCTCTTATCTGTGAGGCATTGGCACAGTGTGTTCCCTTGCAGACAGCATGCCCACAAAGCCAGTCTGACAGCCTTGCAGATGACTTTAGGCTTTGTCAAACTGACAGTCAAAGCTAACTATGATAGGCCTCATATTGCATGAAATCTGTCACATCCTTCTGTAGACTCATGATGACTTATCATACCTGGCATAGTGTGAATGCTACAGAAATAGCTGCTATGTTGTCTTTTCAGGAAATAGTATCAATGAAAAGGCTGTACATGCTCAGCACAGATGTGATATCTTTGTGTGTGTGGTATGTGTGTGTGTTGTGTGTATGTATGTGTGTGGTGTGTATGTATGTATGTGTGTGTAGCGTGTGTGTGTGTGTTTTGGGGCTGGAACCCAGGGCCTTATGAGCACTAATCAGGGCTCTACTACTGAACTGTATCTAGTCAGTCCCTGAATGTCTCTGGCCCATGTTTGGCTGGAAAGACAGATCTGGAATTTGTGTGGATAAAGGCTCACTGTAGGTTCAGAACTGGGGAAAACCTGCTTCCCATTTTGTCTGTCATCTGCTGAACTCTGCATGAGTCACATGCAATGGAACTTAAAAAAAAAAAACCTGCCCTTATGAATTCTTCTAGAATTTTATACCCGTAAATACAAGTTAGGATCAGTCTGTATTTGTTCTTTTTTTTTTTTTATTTTTAATTTTTAATTTTGAGACAGGGTCTCTCTGTGTAGCCCTAGAGGTATAATTCAATTATAGAACACTTGCATGGCATACATGAGGCCCTAAGTTCAAATCTCCAGTATTGCAATATATAAACAAACAATACAATTTAAATACATTAAAAATTATAACTAGAATATCTTTGTTCAGCTGTGGGGTCTAGGTCAACCTCCAAATTCTCAAATCTCTGAGTGACTATGTTGCTATTTTTTTTTTCCTCTCTTCTCCTCTCAGGAGAAGGTGCTAGAAACAGCACTGAGTCAGCCTTCTCATGCTCAGCTTCCTGGTGTTACCTGATCAGCTCTGCTTGCCTACCAGAATCTGGGGCCATGAGATGGAGGTCACAGCCTGAGAGCACCCAAGGACTCTGCACAGCAAGCCTCTTTGGTGACATTTGGGATGTGACCACCAATGTGAGTCCGGAATCTGACACCTTGAACTGTGAGTAAGCAGGGACACCAAGAAGCTGGCCTGTCCCATTTGTTCTGTGGTGAAAGCAGCATCAAAAGAACATAGAAGAGCCTGGGCTTGCAGGGTGTTGCTCAAATGAGAAGACATCTGGGAGTCCAACAAGAAGAGACATGTGGTCCTGAGGGGCTGCCAGCCTTGTCTGGGATCTGGTCACTGCAAGTGTTCACTGTCAACAGGAGCTAAAAAGCAAGCTTTGCTCTTTGGCAATGCGAACACTCTCTGTGTGCTTATATAGTGGCAATATAGCAGAACTCAGGTCCACGCTGTGGTAGCTGAGGGAGGGCCAATGCCTGCCGGTACCTCAAGCTACCCACAGATATCTTCTCTGGGTAGGTATCTGTTTGAATCTTTCATGCATTTTTGTTTGGCTGGATGCTTTTACGATCTCTGGTTGTAGGAGTTTTACACATATTCTGATACAAGTCCTGCATCTGAAATGTTTTGCGAAAATCTTTTTCTCAGCTTGCTTTGAACTTTAAACAAGGTCATTAGCACTTAGTAGTGGGTGCTAGAATCACTGTCAATATTGCCATAATTAGTTCATTGCCCCATTATGACACCGGGGCTAGGGACATGAGCCCTTAGCTCAGAACTGCCAATGGCATCTCCCCACCAATTCTTAGTATCCCAAAACCTGTCACTCAGATCCCTCAAGTTAGACTATTTGAGGAAGCCAACAACCTCTAGTAGAGCCTAGGGCCATGGTTGTGTCTGATATTTATTTATCAAAACCTGTCAGCTGGCCCAGGCTGATTGCTAGAGTTGTTCATGGAAAAGAAGGGAGGTTCTAGGATTTTGACCTCACCCTCCCTGCCCTGCCTGAGACACACAGCCACAGTCTTCCCCAACTCCTAGCCCACTCCCACAGCCTGCCTTTGCTGGGTGCCTGTGGACAGGTCTTCTCATCAGAGCCTTGTCTTGTCTCATTTCTGATTCCTATTTACTGCAAAAGACCACTGAGGCTCAAAGATGTGGCTATACAAAATTCCTATAGAGGAGAGGTATAGACCAAGAGCTGCTCCAGGGACTTGTACTAATGATAACATTCTCATGGGGACAACTGCTGAATATCTAGCAGGCTCCACATAGAAGCTTCTTCCAGAATGGTCACACATCAGGGAAGTTCTTGTCCTTGGGTGATTCTTCTGTTTGACAAACTTAAAAGTCTGAGGATTAAAGACCCAGAGCTTGACTACTGGGTCAGATGGGACCTTTCATGTAAAGCCCACAGGTTCAGAGAACCTAAGTATGATGTGGGTACATCTTTGCTAATCATCACAACAGTCCCCTGAGTCCCACTTTACCTATGTCCCCTTCCCTCCTTCTTCTGGTTCATTCTGGGCCTCCATTTTTGTTCCCATCATCCCTTGGAGTGCTACATGTTGTTCTCCTCTCCTGAAGCTGCCATCACCCGTATCTATCCAAATTTCCTGGGAGAAACAGGAGGCCCTGCTGGATGCTTGTGCAGAGAGCAGTTTGGCCCCATCTGTATTTATTTGGATGCAAAGGAGATTTTCCCAAGCAGTCCCTTTCACTGTCTTCTTCAATGCACTCCCATTCCGGAGGAGGATTGTCTGCACAAGGGCAGTCACTATCACTATAAATTATTGGAGCCACGCAGATGGCTAAATGCACCACAGCATACAGAAAGCCATTCTTAGACTATTAATGGTGGGGCCCCTGGGGTTCTTCCTACCTAGTTACTGGACACTCAGCTGATGGGACCTTTGGGTCAATCCCAGTGGAACTTTGGTCCTTGGGAACAGAATAGACCCACTCTTTTATATTAGCTGTTTTTGTTTGGTTACTTTGAGACAGGGTTTCTCTATGTAGACAAGGCTGGCCACAAACTCGAACTCAGAGAGGTCTGCCTGCCTCTGTCTCTTGAACACTGGGATTAAAAGTGTGCACAACCATGCCTGGCTTCTACTAACTGGTTTTTTTTTTTTTTTTTTTTTTTTGTTACTAAATGTAGGCTATTTTGTATCAGGAAAGGGTATAAGCTGAGCAGTGACTTGAGGGATTCTCTGTTCTCATCATTATTCCTTAACCAGCAGACACCTGCTATAACCTGTCAGATACTGAAGCTGTTGGGGCGGCACTAATTCAGAAAGTGGTTTGTGTCAAGCCCTAGCCTACAGTTCGCCCTGCACAATGAAGTAGAGTTAACACTAGAATCAGGGACATTTGCTTTGATACCATGTCCTGCCTCCATACCCAGCAGATGCCACTTGAGTCTGGGGGCTTGAGTCACTACATGGTGTTGAGACCCTTTTGGATCCATCCTGCCACTGAAGATCTTGGGTTGGTGATCCAGGGAGGCTACATGAAAGGGATAGGATTTAAGCCGTATAGAACAGGTAGACTTAAAAAATCCATATTTCATCTATTTATGTTAAAATACTATTAAAGTTAATCATATTATTCCATTTTTTGATATTTAAATCCTAAATACTTAAAATATCCTGAAAATATCACCTACTTCCTACAGAAATATTTGATGGAAAAAACCCTTTCTCTCTCTCTCTCTCTCTCTCTCTCTCTCTCTCTCTCTCTTTTCTTTCTTTCTTTCTTCCTTTCTTCTTTTCTGTCTCTTTCTTTCTTTCTTCCTTTCTTCTTTCTTTCTTCTTATTTTGGTTTTTAGAGATAGGGTTTCTCTGTATACCCAGCTGTCCTGGAACTCACTCTGTAGTCCAAGCTGGCCTTGAACTCAGAGATCTACCTGCCTCTGCTGAGGTTGAAGGAGTGTACCACCAATATCTAGGAATTACCAGGGCTGTGGATACACCTGGCTGGGGTTAAATAGTGAGTCCTTTTCTTTAAAGAAAAAGAAAAAGTAGAACAATATGAAAGAAGATACCCTATGCTAACCTCTGGCCTCCACATATGCATGCACATGCATGCATGCACACACACACACAACTGTCATGGCTGAGCAGCAGCTCTTTCCTGTTTTTACCTAGGCAGCCCCACCTGCCATAGCCCATGGCAAACTCTTCTCTGACTTCTGTGGAAGAGTGACTAGTTGGTGAAAAGGAGTGTCCTACCATCCACCAAAGGACTCCAGGCTAGCCTGGCTCTCTCCTTGAAACCTCTGTAGGACCCCTCCCTGTTATCACAGTGGACCTTCTGCTGCTCTGGTACCAGCCTCCCTTGAGGTGTGGCTCTGCCCTGAGGGGCAGGAATATCATTTGTTCATAAACCTGCCAGTTCTTAGCTCTCAAATCCCTCATTACAACTAATAAACTCAGGCTCAGAATAGCTCTCAGCACAATAAATAAACTCAGACTCAGGACAGTGTAGATCTTGAGGGCTAAGTGGGCACTGCTATCAGGGTATCCAAGGCCTGACAAATCACTCAACTGGTAAACTCTCAACCCATCCAAGTCCTGTGTCCCAGGAGAAGAAATTTACTAGCCCCCTATCTAGACAAGTCCTCTCAGACCCAGATGCAGCCAGAGGCCAAATGTACAAATACACCTCTTCCCCAACACAAGGAAGGGTAACTCCACACTGGACACACGACATGGATGCACAGATGGAGGTGCCAAGGCTTCCTCTTTGCATAGGCAATGGAAGATGTTCAGAGAAACCCTAGCATTTTGATACCACTTCTTTACTGTTTGCCTGGGTGGGGAGGTACTCACTCCCAAGAACAGATCTATGATTGGCCTGGGAGTGCGGCTCGCTTGCTCTCTGGCCTGATATCCTTGTGGGAGTTCATAGACCTCCAAGGCCTGGCCATGAGGCCTACGCTTTGTAATCCAGGCCCAAGGCCATGCTCTCAGGTAAAGTTGGGGCGGGGTGGGGGGAAGTGTAACTGGGAACCCTTAGGTCAGCTCCTTCTGCCTGCCTGGCCTAGATTCCTCTCCTCAGGATGCTGCCCTAGAGAAACTGGGTACCAGGGATAGGGGTGTCTTTTAAGCCTACCTTGGTTCTGGGATGTAGCCAATGCTATGGTGGTATGGCTACCTGTCTGGAAGTATGACTAGGTAGGTACAGGTGGTCACTGTGGCTCAAGGTACAAAGGCCAAAGTAGTGATGGTATCTTCACCCATATACCTCTGCTGAGAAGCCTGTGGCTCTTTTGTGAGCCCATAGTTCATGGGTGGGGTTTAAGAGTGACCCTAGATTCTAGTTTGGTTTTTTATTTTTCATTTACTCCTTGGCTCCCTTTCTTCCATTACTTTCTTCCTCTACATTTGTCCTGTGTCTTGTGCACAGTGGCCCTTTTCATTTTCCCCTGAGGTACCTTTTTTATTTTTATTAAAGCATAGTAGGCACATGGTTCTAGATGCCAGATGGCACTATAACAGCAACACAGTAACCAGCAGCCAGGGGCTCCCCAGCCTGGTAGAGCTAGAGAGTCTGCATCAATCCCTGCCAGGCCCCTTACGTGGAAGATGAGCCAAGCTGACCAAGTTCCTATCCTGAAACTCCCCTTCCTTCCCTTCGTCTGTGCACACGGCTTCTGTCCTCCTTCCATCCTTCTCCATTTTAGATAGCATCCAATGGCTTCCCAACATGGAAAGTAAAGACTCAGCTCTGGTACAAAGGGGTCCATATATCTGACTTCCTGCAAGTTAGATGGACCAGTGGACAGACCCCTTGACCTCCTGGGCACCAGGCAGCTGGAAGCACTGTTAAGACATTAAAATTGCTTCTCAATGTTATTATATTCAAGGCTAAGATTGCGACAGCTAGCTTTTATGTCAACTTGACACAAGCCAGAGAACTTCAGTTAAGGAAATGCCCCAGAACATCAGGCTGCAGGCAGTTAAGCCCATAGGGCAGTTTGTTTATTTATTTATTTATTTAATTAATTGATTAATGGAGAAGCCCCAGCCCACTGTGGGTGGTGCCATCCCTGGCCTGGTAGACCTGGGTTCTATATGAAAGCAGGCTGCCAGTAAGCTGCACTCATCCATGGTTTCTGCATCAAGCTCCTGCCTCCAGGTTCCTGCCCTGTTATTCTCCAGTGATGAACAGTGATGTGGAAGTGCAAGCAAATAAACACGTTGTTTCTACCTTGGCATTGGTCATGGTATTTTATCATAGTAATAGTAACCCTACCTAGGACAAGATTGTAAGCGTTTGTTGTTGTTTGTTTGTTTGTTTGCTTGTTTTCTGATGTTCACTTCTGTAAATGAGCAAAGTAACTGGGGTGGGCAATGAGGCTCCCTAAGTAGCAGCAGCTGGACTCTCCCTTGCTGCTCTTAGTGAAAGACAATCAGTCTAACGGCCACCAGACTACCCTGTGCTAGCACCAGCTATCTTGAATACTCCACAGACACTCTTACAAGTGTGAAAACTTATGAAAAAAAAAACATGGCTGACCACCTTGGCTTCTTGAAGGTGCAGCTTCAGCCATCGATGTTTGGAATCGTCACACACCCGCCCCCCCTCACCCCCCGCATCTCCCCCCTTTCTTCTGAGACAGGGTCTCTACCTCAGGAAAGCCTCAAACTTCCTATGCAGAGGAAGATAACCTTGAATTTCTGATCTTCCTTGCTTCCACCTCTCAAGTGCCGGGAGTACAGGCATGTGCCACTATACCGGGTGCTGGGGATTGAATCTGGGGCTTTCTGCACGACAGGCAAGCATTCTGCTGAAGTACAACTTGACCCCTGTACCAGACTCCGGTAGCCTAAGTCTTGCTGAGCGCCGCCATAGGACTCTGCAACTATTTTCACTCTGCCCAGAAGGGGCGCAATTTCTCCAGTGATCCAGTGAGGGACTGCTGAAGCGGTTGCTTAGGGGAAACACTGTGATTGGCCCAAACGAACGGCTCTGAAAGGCTCAACTACGGCTGCTTAGGCTCTCTAGACAGTCTTCTGTGCTACCTACCATTCCTGGTGTTACACTAGGGCTCAATAAAAGTTTCTCTCAAGTTCTCTCAGCCCTTGCTTTCAGTAGTGTGGGCTGAGCTGGTGACACCTAAAGAAATAAGCGGAGACCGTAGTAAGTGGTGACTGTAGCAAGAAGAAGAGAGGCAACAAGAGGCAGCAGAACAGCAGTGGCAGTGACAACAGAACAGGTGGCAAGCCAAGCTGTGAAGGCAACAAGGCAGCTATCACCGGGAAAAAACAAAACAAAACAAAACAAAACAAAACAAAACAAAACAAAAACAAAACAAAACAGAACAGTGGTAGTCCTGGTGATGGTCCCAGTGGCCCTATGAGAAGGAAGGCCTGCTAGGTGTTCTGGCCTTCCCCTTGCCAGGTGCCTTAACTTCTCAGCAGCGGCTAAGTTGTGGAAGGAGTTTGGTAACTTGGGAGTGGCTGAGAGGGAACAGAAGCAATGATACCTGTGGATGGGGGAAAATGCCCTGTCCAAGCACTAGTTCAGCTAAAGCATGAGGATCAAAAATTCAAAGCTAGCCTGGCCTACATCTTGGGATCCTATCTCCCAACACATGCACACACACATACACACACACACAGACACACACACACACACACACACACACACACACAGTACACATGCACATGTGGCAGAGACAAATGACTGGCTCAAGGACTCTGTTACTTTGTGACTTAGGTTGGAGGAGAGCAGGTGGACCTGGAACTGCCTCTGTGGCATAGTTGATGCAAGGTGATGCACTTCTGCTTCTTTTTTCTTGGCTGTGTGACTGTGGGCAAGTTGCTGGTCTCTGCAATGCTTCTCGCCAAATCATGGCAATAAGAACATCCCTGTATTTCTGGATTCCAGACAGCAGGATAAGTACTCTGGTATAAGGCCCTACCTGGTGCTTTCAGCCATTCTCAATCATTTGAGTTAGAATCTGGCCTGCTCCCTCCCTGCCATCAGACCCAAGAAAGATGCTTGGGTTTCAGTTTCCTCATCTAGAAGAAAAATTCCAACTATGTCAGCTTCATTGAGGTGTGAACTTGTGAGGCCTGGCAGGCGACAAATGGCACTAAATGCTTGTGTTCTGTGTCCCGTACAGGAAGTACCGTGTTGGACACCTCTCAGCCTGGAACTCTTTCTTGCTGTGGCCAGAGAGCTCTACACAACCCTGTAAGGACCTGGGTAGTCCAGATCAAGGGTAAAGAACTACTGTCTTTCTAGAAAGCCATGGAAGAAGCTCAGAGAAAACTGTGTGGCTCAGAAGAGAACTGTGAGCATTTTAATGAGAGCAGGGGCAAAAAAAGGCAGGTGAAGGCACCATGATCTGCCAGACTGGAGTTTGAACAACAGCTCTGTTGCTGCACTGATTGAGTGTATGTGTAGTCTCTTGTCTTCTCCTCCTCTCTCTCTTCCTTCTCTCTCTTTCTCTTCTCTCTCTCTCTCTCTCTCTCTCTCTCTCTCTCTCTCTCTCTTTCTTTCTTCAAGCTGGCCTTGAACTCTTGGAGCTCTGCCAGCCTCTGCCTCCCAAGTGCTGAGATTAAAGGCGTGTGCCACCACTGCTTGGCAATCATCCTCTGCTTTCTATTCTGCTCTGTGTCCATGAAGATGCACACCTCCTTGGGAGGTGTGTGCTCCAAGTGTTCAGTGAGTGCCTACATGCACTGTCGAGGCCAGTAGCCAAGTGTGATGCTGCTCCCTACAGCTTGCCTCATAAGGAGTTTGCATGAAGGACCAACACACAGTAGGTAGGGCTGTGAAAATGGCATGTGCTGTTGTACAGGTAGTGTCATGTCACATGCATGAATTATCATGCATGAATTTCAAAATGGTGGCCATTTAAATACAGCAGGTAAAAAAATATATCTAAGAGGTAAGCTATCCCCTGTGTTTTTTCATATGGCAGAGGAAGGAGGGTAGGAAGGCATCAGATGAAGGTGGGGAAGGACATTCCTGGCTGAGGGAACAGCTTTCGAAAAGACAGGATCAAAAAGGAAAGCTTAGCTTTGAAGTGTCTGAATATGTCAACAGGGCCGGAGGGTTGGAAATTCCTACCTAGGGAACCAGGAAAAGTCTGAGCTTGGCCAGCCCCATTTCAGAAAGCTCTCTCTGTAGTATTGTGGAGGGTCTGCAGCAACTAGCACCAAAATGAGAAAGCTGGATAGCAGACAAAGCACAGAGAGTATCAGTTTACCCTGAGCCAGACACCCACAGAGCACAGCCACATTAGGGCTGGTCACCCTAGTTTATCCTGAGAAGGCACCCACCCTAGGTCAGCAAGCCTTGGAGGCTCTAAGATGGCAGGGCACTTTGCACACGACCAGAGCTGTGCATGAGCGCTGTACCTGTCAACAGGCCTGCCACTGTGCAGCCATACTAAATGCATAAAAACATCTCATGGGAATTCATGTGTGCTTGGGGTGTTTGACCAGTGCATGGGGAGGAGATTCTAACAGCATCTGGAAGGGCTGCATCTAAGGGAGCCTCTCACCTCTGACCATACCAGTGGTGACACAACTAGTTTGGAGCTTTTGCTTTCTGTCTTGGAAATGCTTATCCTTTCTCTTGCTTCTTCAATTCTCTGCTTCTGTGGCACCTTTAGGGAGGCTTTTCCTGACTGCCCTCACTAAAATCACACTCCCACCTCTAGACACACTATCTTCTACATTTTCCCCCACAGCATTTGTCAACCTGAGACACCCTATCATTTACCTTAGACCAGAAATCCATTCCTTTCCTGAGAGCAGAGTTGTATCTGTTTTGTTCATTGTTGATCCTCAAGGCTACATGCACAGTATGAGCTCAATGAATGAGTTGCTCCCCCCACCCCAGGTTTGGACCATCCCCTTTCTTCAACTCACAGTCACATGCTAATACAGGCTGAATCCTTCCCATCCCAAACCTAAGTTTTCTGTAGAGGGGCCTGCTCTCCCGAGTCAGGGTAAGAAGCAGCCTGCTGGGATCTGAGTCTAATGCTCTGGTCAGTTTCTGAGTGGTCATGTACTCCCCTAGCCTAACTGTGCCACTTAGGGACAGGAGGGTAACAGATGCTGTTGCCAGAGGTGGCCAGAGAGAAAAAGTCTGGTAGACTTCCATCATGCTCCTGACTTGCAGGTGCAGCTAGCCTGGCTTCCTGAGCAGATCTCTACTCCCTAGCCTGGCCTCTCTGTTTCTTCCAAGGATAGTCTCTTACCTCTCTTCCTTGTTACTAGTCCATGAAGGTCACCTTCTCTGACCCCACCCAGGTGAGGTAGGGCTTCTTCTTAGGACTCTTGTATCTATTTATAGCACCCCACATGGAGTCTGTGATCCCTGGGCTGTTTGTCAAGTTCTCTGACTAACTCATTAAACTCCTCCTGTTTGAGGGCCTTGTCTGAGTCACCCTGGTGCCTGGGAGGCTGGCACGGGACTAGAGTCACTTTACCCATGTCTGTGGCATGCTTTTCCTACTTCCTCTGTTCATTCCTCGAATAGTTCTTAGGCACCTACTATGTGCATGGCTCTGAGGTAAGCCTTGGGAGACAGCAGGGGATGAGACATTGGTGATTCCTAATGGGGAGGGGCAGGTGGCACGGGAGGAGGGCTGCGGTAGAAACCAAATATGCAAGCCAGGCATTCGGGGCCTGAGTGTTGGCCAGAGAGCTAAGACTTACTCGAGCTCCGACTGACTCTTGACCTTGTGCTTCTTGCCCTCACTAGACCTGGCTTTCCAACCGACCCCAGAGATTCCTGGTTAGTGTGAGGACAAAGGTTCAGCGACCGACGGCCGAGATGGAACCCCAGTCAAGGCTGGCAAAAGGTATTTCAAAGTTTGGAATGACACTTTGTTTAATCTGAGACTACCCCCGCGACGCGCGAGATGGAACCAGTAAGGCTGAAAGTATTTCAAAGTTGGAATACACTGTTTAATTGAGATTACCCACCGAGGAGTAACGCTAGTCAACAACGTTACTTTGTCACTAGGCAAAGGTTAGCCACTGAATTCCCCCGCTCCCTAGGTGCTGGCGTGCCAGGTGCTCATAGAGGCTGGACTTAAACGCGTGCTCGCACAACAAGGCGCAGTAAACTCTTTCCCACGGTCGGTGAACACTCACCTGGCACGCGCCCGCCGTGGGATCGCTCTTTTCCTGCTGCCCTAGGAGGCAAGCCGGTGGTCGCCTCTCTCTTCAGGGGAGCACATGGAAGCTCACCCTCGGTACGGCTCAAACATTTAGGAGTCCAGTCTCACTCAGGGTGCACTTTTAACTGCACCGAGAGCATCAGCCCGGCCTGGCCACCCTAGAGATTTTGAGCTTTTCCAGATTACGACCCGCACATGCTCTGCCGTAGAGGGGCACAGGCTGGGGTACCCAGAACCACGCCAGCACAAACCTGCGAGTGGGTAGGGCTGTCATCTTGATGGCAAGAGGGCGGAGCCGGGCTGGACTAGGGGAAAGCTGGGTTGGATTCCGGCTCTTGGAGGGTGGGGTTTGTGCGTGACAGTTCGAGCGGCGTCTGATAGGCTGGAGCATTTTCAGGCGGGCCAATCAGTACGATGGGCGGGGCCTGCGTGGCGCCGTCGGCAGGCGTCCGGCGCTGCCCAGTGTGGCAGTGGCGCCGCCCGCCTCGGACGCTTGGAACCGTCGCTTCTGTGTCGCCTGTCGCCCATCGCCTGCCGCCGCTGCCAGCCACCAGCAGCCATGAGCGCGCCCGGCCCCGGTGTAGTCTGCTGTCCTCTAGATTAGTGCTCTCCGCCGCGACGGTCCGCAGCATGGAGTCGCCCGCCGCGAGCCCGCCAGCCAGCTTGCCTCAGACCAAAGGTAGGCTCTCCCGCCCTACTTCGCAGCCCGATCGACATTCAATTTGAGCCCGCCGGTGACCCTGGACTCCCTTCCGGGCTGGGCACAGGCATCTGCACTCCAACTCAGACCTGGGTCCAGCCCAAGCCCGGAACCTCACGGGACCTCATTGGAATCCGGATCTTAGGCCGTGGAACTTCAACCAGGCAGGACCTTGTTCTCCTTACTCCTCTCCAAGTCTGGAGCCTCACCGTGAGCTTTAGGCTTCTGGGCTTCATCCTGGACTCAGCCGGGATTTCAGTGATCCCTGCTAGAGGGTCTTTGGGCTGCTTAGCCCCCTCAGGCCAGGCTCTTGGATTTTGTCCAGGCTGGAATTTACTCTCTTCTGGGCCCCAGGGCTGTGTTCCCAATGCCGGAAACCTGTCTACTCTTGAATTCAGAACTCCTCCTCTCTTCCAACTCCTTCCATCCTTGTAAATCCTCCTTTGCCCCATGCTTTGCTGGCCTGCACACTGGTCGCCTGCACTCCTCCCTAAGGCTGTACCTATAGAACTTCCTGGCGGCTCCACTTCGCAGCTCAGCCCATGCTACCTGCTACTTGTTGATTCAGTTGCAATCTTCTCACTAAGTTTTAGGAGCTGACCGATTCTTGCTCCTAGTGCTTCTTGGTCTGCTGCTGCTCTTAGATCTGCAGTGGGGTCCTTGGGCTAGCAGCAGGACAGGGGCTGACTGTACAAGGCTTGGACTTGTCTTCTCCAAGTAACTAACTGTCTTTCCTGGAAATTTCTGTGAGGTGGCAGTGGTGCTGCGTGGGCGCAGCAGCAGCACAGCAGCAGCAGCCAGCATTTGTCATGGGAAGTGAGGGGGACAAGATTTGGAGGTCAGAATGCTTTTTTTTTTCCAGGAAGAGAGAAGGATGTTTTTGATATGTCAGAGTCTCAGTAGGTTGGACTGCAGAAAAGATTTCCAAGCTGGACCTATAGATGTGAATGGGTTGACTCTCTGCAGTCTGAAGTGCCTCACCTGGCCAGTCTCTCGACATGTCTAGGCCTTATTAATGAAATGGATATTAGGGGTGTGGTGTGAGATTGACTATAGAGTGGTTTGAAGCAAGCATGTCTGAGATGATCAAGAACCCAGCATAGCACTCAGCACATAGTAGGTACCCAGGGGAAAATAGTTGCTGCATATCCTTGACTGTTTCCAGTTTTCCTGCTGGAAAGGATCAGCCCTGTGGGGTCTGGGCCCAGTTTTGGATTGCAGCTGCAGAGTACAGAGGACAACAGGGATGGCGAGCACTTAAGAGGGTGCTTGTGCAGTGGTGGCCTTCTCTCCTTCTGACCTAGGAAACCTCGGCCTCAGGAGTTCTTGTCCTGGGCAGGCTGTCCTGCGCAGGCAGGGGCCTTTTGGGTCCCCTGCAGCTGGCTTCCAGGGCTGTGCAGGAGCCTAGTGGGCGGGGTCATTGCATCTTACATAAGTGGGAGGCCAGATCTCTGACCATTGCCCAACTTCTGTGAGTAACTAGGGAGGCACTTATTGGGGGAGGTGGCTGGGGAGGGACTTGCCGTGCAGACCTCGTGGAACTTGAGAACCAGGAAATTAGATGCTGCTCCCATCAGGAAGGGTTTGGAAGCGGTGTTTGTTTTGGAGGCATTTCAGCTCTTCCAGGCAAGAGATGCCCCATCAAAATAAAAGTTGCAGTTGCAGATCACAGGGGGAGAGATTATGAGTGACATGGCAAAGCAGTGTATAGGGAGACTGTGGACTTTCATGTGCTTGGTGACTTGAGGCCTGGCACTGGACGTTCCGGGCCTCTCTTCTGAGAGGGCCAGTGTAAATAAGGCAGATTGTAAGTTAGGTAATTGGGTGGAGGCTCTTTCCAAGGTCCAGGATCCCTGTATCTTTTAGGGGTCTGGAGATAGCTGTAGTGGAAGACTGACAATATCCATTCACCAAGACTCTAGGAGGTTTTTTTTGTTTTGTTTTTTGTTTTTTTGTCACGTGCTGTATATTGCTTTGTTTATTCCTCATCGCCGCCCCCATTTGCCCATAAACAGAGGCTCGGGAGCACTAACCATTCACAGAGGCTGCACAGCTATGATAGCAGAGCACAGCTACAGCAGGACTCTATGACGATTCTCCCCAGGGCTCTTTTCCATCCCATTCCATGTGAGGTGCTTAGGGGAGCTGTGGGACACTGGTACCCTGGCCATCACCCCCACGTTCACTGGAGCATAAGGCCTGCTAAAGCAGAGGACCTCCTATTGTGCACGCAGTCTTTACAGTGGATGCTTCCCTTAGTGTGGCCCTGCAACAGATGCAAAGTGGAGACCTTGGTGAGGCCACACCAATATGGATCCTGACAGGAACGCTTTTCCACCTTTGCAGGAGACTTAAATTAAAAATTACACTTATGAATACACACACACACACACACACACACACACACACATATGCATGCCACATGTATGGGGTCAGTATACTTTATGGGTTTCTGTTCTTTCAGTTCAGACATGTGGATCAGCCTTCCATGTGGGTTTCGAGCATGGAACTTAGATCATCAGGCTTGATAGTAAGTACTCTTACCTGCTGAGCCATCTTGTTAGCCTGTTTGCAAAGGACTTTGAACGGAGCGGGGAGTGGTAGCACCTGACCTTTGGTGGGGACTGCAACTTTATCTTGAACTTCCAACTGGCAGCCTGTTCTTTGTGTCCAAGCCTAGGACGTTCTCCCCACACGTGTGAGGCATGTAGGTCCCACAACTTTGTTGACTTCTCCTGTCTCCTTGCTCATTAGTGAGGCACTGGCTGCCATCTGAGGCCAAAGGCAGCTGGTACAGGGGCACATGTAGTCAGGGTGGTCTGGGTTTGCATGTCATATTTGTCCTTGTACATATTGTCAGGGATGGCCTTTGGCACTCTGTTGGAGGTGTCATCATTGGAACTCTGTGAGGCTAAGGAGCACTGAATGTCTTGTCCTGGTCCTGTCTGCTATGGTTATAGCTTTCCTCCTGTCCTGGGAGTTGGAAAGACTAGAGGGTGGCACCTTGGGGACTTCCCCCAGTCCTGGTGTGACGCACAGGAAACTCTCTATCAGCCAGCCTGTGGCTCAGGGCCTGAAGGCAGTAAAGTTCCCAGTCAGCCTGTGTGGGGAGAGGCAGCCAGGCTTCCGGTGTGTGAGTCAGCAGGCGCTGGGTGCTGACTCACCATAGACATGCCAGTCACTGCCTATAGCTTAAAGGGGCAATACCGGGCAGGGGCTTACATACCTCCACCTGTAGGCTGCTCCTGGCCCTGGGCAGGACACCACAGGTGGTCTGTTCTGAACCTTCAGTTGAGCTGGGATTCTGGGCAGATCCTCCTGTCCTGTCAAGGAACTTCCTCTGTTAGGTAAACGACTCTTGCTTCCTCTTGCTCACCACATGAGAGTAGATGGCAGCTGTTGTTGACTGCCCCTGGCCCAGGGAACAGGCCTGGTGAAAGCCAGGAGCAGTGGCTTTGCAGGGTAAGCCAGATTGAACTGCCTGGAGTCAGCTCTGCCCATTTTGCAATGGAACATTGAACAAATTGTATCTAGTGCATTCTTGATACTTTGTATAGGTTTGGGTCCAGTGAGTATGGGGCATCTTTTAGAGAAGAAGCTGAAGTGCCTCCCCCTTCCCCAGCAAAATGAGTATGGGAGCCTTGCCTGTATGTATGCAGATGGTCCTTATCCAGTGGCATTGCAGCTATGTTATAATGGGCCTAGGATCCCATCCCGACTCTTACTTCCTCATCTGGGCAAATGGCATATCCTCTTTGACTCTCAGTCCTCTTCTGGGCAGTGGGAGGGAGCGCCTCCCCTGCAGGGTGGTAGTAAAGATGGGAGATAGTGTTTCCCAAACAAATAGCATCTGTCATTATTTAATTGTTGGGATTGTGGCTGGTTCTTATTGGGAGGTGAATAAATGGCTTCTGATGATATACTCATAGAATTTGTAACACAAGGCTTCTTTGGTCAGAAAGCCAGAGTTTGCCAGGCTCTAGGACAATCTTCCTGATGCTGCGACCCATTAATATAGTTCCTTATGTTGTGGTGACCCCGCCACACAATTATTTCCGTTGCTATTTCATAACTGCAGCTTTGCTACTGTTATGAATTGTAATAGAAACATCTGTGTTTTCCAATGGTCTTAGGCGACCCTTGTGAAAGAACTGTTTGACCCTAAAGGGCTCTCGGCCCACATGTTGAGAACCCCGAACTCTCGGCTCTCTTTCTCCTCTGCTTCCTAAGCTGTGAGCTACTATTGCTGCCTGAACTCCCTGAGGAAATCAAGAAGGAAAGCAGAGAACTGAGGTAGTTGGTCCTTTCTGCAGATCTGTCCCTGTCACTCAGCTTTCTTGACCAATGGCATTGAAAGCACAGGTGAGGGAAGCTTGGGAGGTATAGGGCCAGCCTCAGGGTAGACTCTCCTGGGCTAGTTTCTCAGGTGGTAGAATTTCATCCATGTCAGACCTGGTGCTAGCCTGGGGAGTGAGTGAATGAGTGGGCAGCAGGGCTCAGGTGTGAATTCTCCCACACTTCCCCTTGGTTGTTTTTCCATGTTGCCCATATCTGTCAGGTCTGTGTGCCCAGCAGCCCCTGTAGATTTTTTCTTTCCCCATTGCAGGTAAAGAGCAGAGACAGTGGCAGCTTCCCCTATCCTACTGGGGCACATAGACAACAAGCCTAGTGGTACTTGGCCTTGGGAGGGTCAGCAGCTTCCTAGCCCTCTCTATCCTTCTGCCTACAGGGTTATGGTAGTAGTGCCTTGGCTGAGTTGGAGTCCAGGACTGCCCTGGCTTCTCAGGATCTTCTGTCCAGCAGCGCCCACAGCTAGTCCCGACCCTGAGCAGTTCAACCATTTTCCATGTATGGGCCCATGGTGAAGCCTGCTCTGTGAACCCCTCTCCTGCTTTCCCCTCCCCCCAACTTCCTCCCTCTCCCTTTGCTCCCCATCTCCTCAGCACTGCTCATCTTTCCTCTCTCTCCCTCTCTCTCTCTCTCTCTCTCTTTCTCTTCTTTTTGAGACTTAATTACAAATGTTCCCCCCCCCCAGTTTTATGTGGTGTTGAGGATCAAACTCAGGGTCACTGGGGGTTCAAGTCAGGGCCTCATAGACACTAGGTAAGCACTCTACCAGTTGAGTTATATCTCCAGTTTTAAAAGTTGCACTTATTAGCAATCAATTGGTGGAGGCAAGAGACCAGAAGTTCAATGTTGTGATTCAATAGCTGTGGTGGTCTATACCTTTAATTTCTGCACTTAGCAGGAAGGGGCCATCATGAGACTTTGTCTCAAAATGAAATTTTGAGTATATGATGAGGTCTTACGTGATGCTGGCTTAAAATATACAGATAAATAAAATTGAACTTTGGTGTGCCCAAAGTGTGTTTAGCCCTCTGTCCTACAGAGGCCCAGGCTGTTCCACACTGTCGACTACAGGGTATCCCTGGGATGAGAAGAGGAGGAAGCTGGAGTCAGATTGCTAGGACCACCGTGTCTCTTCTCTCTTGGTTTTGGTTTCATTTGTATTGGGACCTCAGTGGAAGGGAAGTTCTGTATGCTGGTTGATGAGGTGCTAGTTTAGGATAGTTCAGAGTCTATGTGGGTGAGTGTTTTTCTGGCTGCCCCAACCTGTGTGTTGTCCACCTGTGGGGCTGAGTGGACAGCCTTGGCTTTAGTCACCTGCATCACTGCAGATGACACCAAGTTCAGGAGTTTGTCTTGAGTCAGCAAGTGTGCAGTGACAGGCCAGGCTCCTTGGGGACAGGGCTGAAAAGGCCCCTGTATATCAGCAACAGAGTTTGGGCATAGTAAGAATGTAGATGGTGGTATCCGGGATCCAAGGGTCAGTACTTTGGCTTGGCACATGATAATGCACTGAATTGCCATGGGAGTAGGAATAGGTGGGCTATCAGAGGAACAGTTTTAGCTGAAGGGAAATGAGCATTTTGACAGCTCTCAGGATGAAGGCTTAGTGAGGTCTGGCCTGAGGAGAAGGGCTCTTGGTTATGTTGACCTGTGAGGCCAGTACTGGGTCCTGGAATTGGTTGGAGCTCTGCCCTCAGTAGCCACAGCCTCTTCCCCTTTCCATCTGTGCTTGGCCCTGCTGCCATACTCAGAGGGCTCAGTCATTCCATGGTTACCCTAACTGCATCAAGTGCTTACCTGACTTCCAGGCCCTTGAAGCTGGCACATTTTATCTACCCAGAGGAAGCTGCTCACCAGAAAAGCTTGCCCTTCTTTTTGGTGCTCAGTTTATTCTGCTCAGTTGTGGATGGCCTAGCATGTTCTCTGAAAGACTGCTGCATGCAGATGGCCAGCTGAGTGGGCAGTTGGGACATCTTGCTTCTGACACTTAAGTGGCAGTATTAGCTTCCAATTTAGTTGCCCAGGCCCAGGAGCCATATGAAGCTCTGGTGATGGGGCAGGACCGTAAACAAGGCATGGGTGTCATTTTAGTCATTAGAAACCATTGGATAGGACTTACTGACTTATGGTGACTGCTCCACGAGGCCTGCTCTCAGACTATCCCTGCTGATGGGTGGATGTTAGAGCAAGTGAGTTTGTTCAGGGTCACATCCATACCCCACCAGGTGCCCACAATGCCCTTTGTCATGCCATCTCTTCACTTTGACCAACTTGTACAGTGGATCAGTAAACAATTTTCCCTGATGGAGCAACTGAGAGGGAGGTGTAATGTGGGTGGTGGCCTTAGTTATGCCCCCTGATCCTCTGTTGGGCACTGCTGGATCCTGGGAGGTCTGCCATTCCTCTTCACATCACACTGAGGCTCTGGTGCCCAGAGAGGTGTAATCATGTGTCTGAGAGTACAGAACAAAGAAGGCGCTGAGTGAGTGAGGGTTGAGCCCAGCCACTTGGTTCCAGAGTGGCCTGTCTGGGAAAGTAACTGTGAGAAGCCAAGTAGAGGCCGAGAGGACACAGGGACAGCAAGCAGACTAAGTTGCAGCATCATGTGCAGGGTCAGGTACCAGCCTTTTGGAGTTGAAGGGCAGAGAAAATGGTATGTACAAAGCAAATATGGTGGGAAACAAGGTGGTTCATCCAGGGAGGTGTGAGGGGACAGTGGTGTGAGGGCAGGAGAGGGGGCCAGAATTTCACCCTATCTTTGGGTACTTCATTATCAGAGCTGGAACCTCAGGTTAGTGGTTGAATCCCTCTCAGCCTCAGTGTCCCCACTTTCTGCCTGAGGAACTGCTGTGAGGTTGGAGTGAACTATTTTCATGCCTAGTACTGAGCTGGCCTGCACAAAGGACCCCGCGATCCTGGCAGGCCTGTGGTTTGCTCATGGTGGCCAAGAGCCTCTGTTTGTTGTGGTGACAGTCACCACCTTGGGCCACACCTGGGTAGCCCCAGGCTGCCTGACCATCTGGGCCCAGCCCTGGCACTGGCATTGGATAGTGCCAGCAGTGGCTGGTGGCTTGAGGCTTCTTTCTGGGCTGTCTCCATGACAGCCTTGCTATTCCCTCTGACAGCTGGCATAGCTGCCCTAGTAGCTCAGGTCACTCCTAACATAGGAGTTGGCTGTGTGCTGCCCAGCCTGGGACAATAAGAGAACCTTGCCACCATGTCCAACAGGCAGGTATGGGCATGACCTTGACAGATGGGGCAACTGAGGCCTGGCAAAGGGCATATCTTATAATATCTCCCAATCTACTGCAAGAGACATAGGAGAGCAGAAAGTGGAGGTGATGTGGGTGGGTAGCAGGTCCTACTTAGACAGGTTTGCCAGGGCTAGGGGTCAGACTGTGACTCTAGATGTTCTAAGCAGAGTTGTGTATTTTATTACAGATTTTTTTTTTGAGCCATGATTTCTCTGTGTAGTCCTGGCTGTCCTGGAACTCACTCTGTAGACCAGGCTGGCCTCCAACTCAGAAATCTGCCTGCCTCTGCCTTCCAAGTGCTGGGATTAAAGGCATGCGCCACCACTGCCCGCTAGAATGTTTTATATTTTGCTTACAGAGAGTCTCATATCAGAAATGAAAACTAGATAGTGCATGCCAAAGTGCAGAGAAATAGCTTGCACACATGCCAGTTGGGGTACATGCAGAGTGTTTGCAGCTACCCTAGCACATGTAGCCAGAGGTGGTGCCTGGCAAAGACTTGGACCCACGAGTGCATGAGACTCAGGACCTGTCCTTCAACCCTCGTACAAGGGGACACCTAACCACAAGGGAACGGGTCTGCAGTGAGCCTAGCTGTACCTTGTCTTCTGGTCAGTACTTTTGAGAGTCACTCTGGGCTGGCCTGAATACACAGGCTTTACTGCCTGAGTCACATTCCAAGCTCTATATTGTGCATAGCTATGGCTGGATCTGCCAGAAACTGGTTTAGATGTGGCTTCAGGAGCCGAGGTTTCCAGGGCAGGTGGTGGTAGGTATGGTGGGCAGTTCCCGACTATAGGGCTAGGTGGCCAGAGTGAACTGACAGCAGTTTGCAGGATGCAGTGGAAGCCTCTGGAAAGGGCAGGCACTTGGTCACTGCTTTTCTGCTCTGTGTGACACTGAGACTTGTCATGTCTACCTTTCTCAACCTGCTTCTCCCGAAGTTTTGTCCCCTTGTGGGGTCAGGCCCCTGCTTCCTGGAGAAGCTGAGACTGAAAAAATCAGTGCTTGCTGCCAGTGATGGGTGCTGAGCCACATGGCCCTAGAAGTAGCAGGTGGTGTTGTGCACCAGGCCATGTCCTCATTGCCCTAGTGGATGTCTATGCTCTGGTTTGACCAATGGGCAAACTGAGGCTCTGAGTGTGGAAATACTGTGAGCAGGGAATAGAACTCAGTCTCAGGCACTCCCCCACAAAGCTTGATCCTTGTGGAAGGACACAATGTGGCCAGGGTTATTGTCAAAAAGTCCCACGGCCACAGAGTGGGCAGCTTCCACAGCAGGAATCAGGATAGGCAGTTCTCAGGCCACACAGGAAGGCTGGCTCTGCCTGTGCTTGCTTTCAAGCCTC
This sequence comes from Mastomys natalensis, assembly GCA_021653895.1. NCBI lineage: Eukaryota > Metazoa > Chordata > Mammalia > Rodentia > Muridae > Mastomys > Mastomys natalensis. The sequence continues at coordinate 940,516 of JAJTUV010000393.1, forward strand.
TTGGGCTAAGAGGTGGCATCTCCCATGGCTCACTTATCTTCTATTTCTGTACCTGTTCCCTCTATTATAAGATACCAGTGGGACTGGGAGAGCACTTACCTAGGATTCATTCCCCTCTCCTCCATGCACATGTGTGTGCACATGCACACATGCAGACACACTCACCAGCCCTGTTGCTGGATTAGGGCCAATTCTAATGATATCATTTTGATTTAAGTAGCTGTGAAAACCCCATTCTCCAAATAAGGTCACATTCTTGGGTACTGGGGGTCAAGTCTTTTCAGCGTATAAGTTTTGAAAGACACAGCTCAGCCCATAACAAGAGACGTAGGACATGAGCTTTTGTGTGGTTGGGAACACTGGTACTGGGCAGACGACATTCCATTCCTGGCAGTAAGAGGCCTGGAGACTCATGCATAGCTGAGCATGAGTGTGTGTGTGTGTGTGTGTGTGCGCCGCGCGCGCGCGTGCGCGTGTGCTATAGGCACAGCTGTCTGGTGCCTCCCAGCTGCAGGGCAGCTCCCAGGAGGGTGGAGCTGGGCTTTGCTATTGTGGTTGGAGAAGGACTGAACCTGAGTCCCCAGCCTGAGAGCGACCATGCTCTGCCTACCTCAAAGCCCTGAGGCTCCTCTGGGCACTGATCACACTGACTCTCAGACATGTATGTGTATGTGTCGGGGGGAGGCAGGGCGGGGAGGGTCGGGTCAGGTAGTGAGGACCAGGGGCCTGAGTAGCTTTGGCCAACCTAGGACTAAACATGACCAGATCCCTGTCTTTTTTCCACTTCAGGAAAATCCAAAAGAGGGAAAAAGGATTTACGGATATCCTGTGTGTCCAAGCCACCTGTGTCCAATCCCACGTGAGTTTGCCTTAAGTTTCTCACTCTGTTGAGACTTGGAGAGGCCTCCTAGTAGAGGCCAGGGGTATGAGTAAGAAGCAGGCATATGTGGGTCAGAGGTGGGCGAGAGAGCAGTCTCTTCTCATCCTGTCCTGGGTGGCTCCAGTGGACTCAGGAGCATTGGCTGTTTGCCCCATGCCTTCCTAGTTCTTGCCTTGGGGTCTTTGTCAGGCTGCCTGGCAGCTGCACCATCACACTTTACCTAGCGGGTGCTCAACAATCAATGAGCTGAGGGGGCTGTGTAAGCTGCCCCCATAGCTAGCATATTTCACCCTCATATCCCCTATTGTTCCTTCTCTCAGAGAAGCTTATGGATCTGATTTCTCCACAGACCCCCCCGGAATCTGGACTCCCGGACCTTCATCACTATCGGAGACAGAGTACGTGGTGACTAGACACCGAGAGGCCTCCTACTTTATCCTATAGGGCCACTGAGAGGTGGCTATGGGTGGTAGACAGAGCTGGGCTCTGGGAGGAGCTTATCTCTTATCTTGCTGGTGGTTGTGGCCCTGGGCTACCTGCCCTTAGACCTCCTATTTGGAAGAAGTGCATTCCACCTGCCGTATAGGGGTGTGGGGAGCTCAGAGTGTGGGCTATGGATCCCACATGAATTCTGTATCACCTGACAACAACATGTGGGACATGCAGGCTCCTGGGCCCCCCACACCTCAGGTCAGACTCTAGACTCCATATTGTACATACCCCTGAGTGCCTTAGAAAACCTACTATTGAGAACTCTGATTTGGGAACGTACACTAGGGCAGAGTATGCCGGGAGCCTCTTCTTGGAAGATCCTCTCTCCCCAATCCCTGTCACTGCCTGGTGTTCTGTTAGTCTGGTTATGTAATCCCATGTCTCTCATTCAGGGGAGGGAACTCCCACAAAGGTTCAGTAGATGGTTGACTAATAGCTCCCTTTGCTGAGATGTGTGTGGAAGACTTCTCCCAACGTCTCCGAGTTTTTGTTTTGCACTCATTTTATAGAGATCAATGGCAGGGTCAGATTGGTTAAGTTCTTTCCACAGGGTCACACAGCATGGCATATAGCAGCTTTGAGCTCAGATCTGACTAGTTGGTCCTCTGCTTTTTTCTGGTTGAGGGACAAGAGCCAATCTCTGGCTTGATGATCACCAGTCACCTCTCCCTTTTGCCTCTTAAGAACTTCGAAGTGGAGGCTGATGACTTGGTGACCATCTCAGAGCTGGGCCGCGGAGCCTACGGGGTGGTGGAGAAGGTGCGGCATGCTCAGAGTGGTACCATCATGGCTGTCAAGGTAAGCAGGGCTTCACCCTACCTGGAGTAGCACTAGAGGAGGCATTGTCTGAGCTTCAGGGTGACTGCCTACCTGTGGCTCTGTCCCTCACTGTCATCATCAGCGTTGAGGCAGAAGTTCTCAGACAAGGCCCAGCCATGGACTTCCCCAAGGTTCCTGTCCCTCGTGGACTGGGTAAGGGGAAGCAGCCTAGACGTGGCCCTGACATGTGGCTCTCCTACAGCGCATCCGGGCCACCGTGAACTCCCAGGAGCAGAAACGTCTGCTCATGGACCTAGACATCAACATGCGCACGGTCGACTGCTTCTACACTGTCACCTTCTACGGTGCCCTCTTCAGAGAGGTAGGCTTTGCCTCTGCCCACCTCTTGCCAGTCACAGCTGCCTTTCCACTCCTATTGTGTGCAGTTCCCAGGACCTTGGATATAGGGGAGCTAGACCCAAGGTATAGGGAGCGCCCTGCTGCCTGATGAAATTAGCCGGGATCTTGAGAGGCAGGCTTTCCTGTTCCTGGCCAACTCCGTGCCTCAGATTCCTTGTCTGAAGATGAAGCAGGTGTCTGAGCAGTTCTCTTCAGGTTGTAGTCAGGGGCCTGGAGCTCTGTGGCAGCTGAGATTTATATTTGTGATCATTTGCTTTCTGCTAGTCCCATAGTGGCTATTCAGGGAAAGCCCCCAGGGGAGAAGCACTGGAGGGGTGAGGATCCGGGCTAGATTTTAGATATATGTTAGGGTAGAGGAAAGTTCATCATGTCCCTTCCCAGGTGGAGGCTGATCCTGGTGCTCAAGGCTAGACTGTTAAGATCAGGGCTGGGGAAGCCATGGGAGCCTGTAGACTGTCCAGGGCTGGGCGGCATTGGTGGACCAGCTAAGCACTGGATGTTCTCACAGGGGGATGTGTGGATCTGCATGGAGCTCATGGACACTTCCCTGGATAAGTTCTACCGGAAGGTGCTGGAGAAGAACATGAAAATTCCGGAAGACATTCTGGGGAGATTGCTGTGTCTGTGAGTGGCCTTGCCCTACCCAGTATGCACAGTCTGCTGTGTGACTGAGTCTTGGCAGAGCCGCTGTCCCCCTCTAAGGCTCAGTACTTCTGAAGCCTGAGAGCAGTACCTTACTGAAGAGGCCCCGGGGATGGGGCTCCTCAGGCTGGGCTGCTGTCATGAGTGGGGCTCTCATGTTCCCACTCACTTTGAAGAAAGGAGCTCAGTATTTCCCTCTGCCTCGTACTCAGATGCCCCATGACAGCTATTGGAGGTCCAGGCCGCTTTGGGGAGATGTTTGCTTTTTGAGCCTACTGTTTCTAGAGGAGGGCAGCAATTCTGGTTTGAGCATTGCTACAGGGTGGGCAGTGGAATCAAGGATGCCCTTTAATCCTGTTTGCATCTGGAAGCATTTAAACCATCCCATACCTCAGGCTCTTTTTTTTGCCTAATCTTCAGAGGTGGCTCCTGGGGGGAGTGAGAGAAACTTGGGGAGGGGGTCCTGGGAGGTCTTGGTGATAGCCCTTAGGAGGCACTGCTGAGGGGGTCCTGGGAGGTCTTGGTGATAGCCCTTAGGAGGCACTGCTGAGGGGGTCCTGGGAGGTCTTGGTGATAGCCCTTAGGAGGCACTGCTTGGGATTTGTGGAATAGGAGGAAGGCAGGAAGCTGACACGTTTGTCCTAGGACAGCCAGCATGGTAGGCAGATCTGGGTGTGGGCAGGAGCTGGGTGACGGGAGTTGGGGTATGTTTAGAGGAGATGGGGCTCGACTGCTTGGTTATCATTGCTGTTACCTGGAATAATAGCAGTCCTGCCTCTCCCACCCCATTCAGATCGTGCGGGCCCTGGAGCACCTGCACAGCAAGCTGTCTGTGATCCACAGAGGTCAGTGTCCTCCATCAGCCACTGAAGCTCAGGGAGGGACAGACTGCGATATTCCTGGTGGGGCATAGGTCACTTTCTGCATTTGTGCCTTTGGCTCTGCTGTGCTCTGAATAGGAGGAACTAAGTGGATCCCTGCTTTTCTGGGCTCCATGACCTACTTCTCATTTGTATGTACATTTCATGTGCTGTGAAACACCTGGGTTGTGGCATGTCACTCTAGGAATCTGATACAACCTCCCTTACCCCACACATAACCATCATGAGGTCTTCTGGGATTCTTTTGCCCCTGTAGCCACTGGTCGGGATTTCCCCCTCCAGGGTTGTACTTATTAAATATCAGCCTCCCATTAACTTGGTTGCGCAGTACCTAGAGAACAAAGGGGGCTAACTGGACTTTGATGCTCAGTACCCATCCCATTCTATCCTAAGGTCATCATTGTTGGCTCTTTGGCATGGAAACTTCCTGTCTTTTTCTGGGCATCTTAGTCTTTTACACATCCATGTGGCCCTTTGCTTAGAGGTTCCTGCCTCCTGTGAGGCAGGAGATGGGTGGGGCTCCTCATTTGCATGCACAGAGACCCATCGTACACCTTCACTGCACTGTGGTTCACCCACACCTCTGCTTGCTGGCTTTGTGTCCATAGCAGGTGGCGTTCTTGGGCAGCCTCAATGTAGATTCTCCAGAGCTCTGATGTTTCTCTTTGGTTGGGATAGGCTGAAGTACATTTTGATTTGTCATCCAGCCAAGTGATGGAGCCTGATGCTGCAGATCTCACTGCCTCTGTTTCCTTGTCTAATCCTTGGGGTACTGGGCAGCCTGCTGCTGACCCACAGGGCACTGGCAAAGGCAGCATCCCATTTGACATGCTATTTGTATGTCAAATGCTCTATTTGTAGATGTGAAGCCATCCAATGTCCTCATCAACAAGGAGGGGCATGTGAAGATGTGCGACTTTGGCATCAGTGGCTACCTGGTGGACTCTGTGGCAAAGACGATGGATGCTGGCTGCAAGCCTTACATGGCCGTGAGTGCGGGCATCCCTGCAAGGTGGAGGACAGGACAAGATTTTGCCTCTGTGCAGTGGGCTGGATTTTTCCAGTTGTACCTCCAGTCTTAGGGACCCTGCCACCATTTACTTATGATTCCTGTTTGGATGAACGTGTGCTCTCTAATGTTAGGAAGGCAGGGATCCTTAAGACTGGTGGTCTGGTGGGAAGGCAGGGGTTGGCTCTGGCTCTTGCTGGCCTGTACCATGCAGGCAGGAGAACCTAATGGCACTCTGTGTTGTAGTAGAAGAGAAAAGGTTGAATCGAAGGAGCCTTGTTGGGTGTTCAAGCCTTCTGGTCTCTCTTGCAGCCTGAGAGGATCAACCCTGAGCTGAATCAGAAGGGCTACAATGTCAAGTCTGATGTCTGGAGCCTCGGCATCACCATGGTACTGTCTGGGCTGGGCTCAGCACTTGCTGGTCTGTTGGGGTGGGAGTATGTCTGTATAGGGTCTGTGGGCTCCATCAAACGTTTCTATTTGAGCAGGAGGAGATCTGTGAATTGTAGGACCCCTTTCCTGACCATCATGATGTTCTCTGTATTCTGTGATGTCAGCCTTTTCCCAAGAGCTACTAGTGTAGATCAAGAAATCCCAGCCAATGCTAAGTTTAGTTGTTGTCATTACAAGTAATTTCCAAATCAAGAAGGTAAACTCTTATCTGGGTATGGTGACACCCTCCTGTGATATGATTCCCATGGTAGCATCCTTTTGTAATGTGATTCTAGGTGTTCAAGGATATCCTCAGCTTCATAGTGAATTTGAGACCCTGTCTCAATATCCTTCCCAACACTCCAAAACAAACAAACAAACAAACAAAACAACACAAAAAAATACAAAACCCGCACCTGATTGCCCCTACTCTTCCCTACTCTTCCCCCCCCCCCCCCCCAGCAGGAGCCGATTGCTGTAGGTTCCTTTTGTGTTTCTCCAGATTCAGTAGGATGAGGCTCTGGATTCTGGTTTGTGGAAGCTGAAAGGACCCTTGGATTGGAGGGAGGAACAGGGCCCAGACAGTTAGGATTGAGTTGGATCAGACAAATCTAAGTCCAGGCATGGGGATGGATGGACCTTTGCCTTCTAGAACTGCCTGGCAGAAAGCTCTAATTCACCTATTGATGTCATAAAACACAATAACCAAAAGGGGCTTGGGGAGGAAAGGGTTTATTTTGGCTTACAACTTTCAAGTTACACACCTTTACTAAGGGAAGTCTGGGCAGGAACCCCAAGGCAGGAACTAAAGCAGAAGCCATGAGGAGTGCTACTTTCTGGCTTGCTCAGCTTGCTTTGTTACATTACCCAAGACCATCAGCCCAAAGGTTGAGTTGAATGCCTATGGTGAGCTAGGGTATCCTACATCAATCACTCAAAAAAAATGCACAGGCTTGCCCATAGGCCAATCTGGTGGGGGCCTTTTTTCAATTGAGGTTCCCTTTTCCCAAATGACTTTAACTTGTGTAGAGTTGACACAAAACTAGCTAGCACAATGTTACAATGAAGTTGAATTCTTTGAAGACGGGGACGCTTCTGTATTGCACACATGTGAGAAAATGATATAGGGAGAATAGTCTATCTTCAGTCGCAAAGATGTTTAATAGAAAGGGACATTCTGACCATCAGGAGTCACAGTTACCAAGATATGCTGTTCCTCCTGTCTAATTGTTTTGAGACTGTTCAAGTTCCCATGATTGATCTCATGACTGTCAGGTAACACATTTTGTTATTTTTAAAGAGGCTTTATCTTGAAGGCTGGGGCCAGAGTTTTTATAGTAGGATTTTCAGGCCCCAGAAACAGGAGCAAGGCTTGGACTGTCTTCTAAACCCTCTCCCTCTGGGCCCACCGCTCATGTGTGTCCTTGGCCTAACATTTCCACTTAAGATGTTGCCATCCCAGGGAGCAGTGGCGGGCATGGTTCAATGCATCCCCCTTGGTGGGCTCTGGCCTTGGGAGCTCTGGACACACAAATTTTCTGTGTTCAGAAATGTGTTTCAGCTTCGGAACACAAGGGAATTACCTTGCACAGACACGGGTCACACTCAGGAAGGTTCTGAGCCAAGAAGGACCTGAGTGGTGTCACCATCCCCACTGCTGTCCCCAGCACTCAGCCATTATAGGGGGCTGGCTCCCAGAGGTGGTCTTGTGATAGGTAAACTGTCTTTGTGTTGAGGTAGTTTTTGTTTATTATTTTTTAATCTCTTTTTAAAAAAAGATCATCAGAATGGGCAGTGATAATGTATACCTTTAATATCACAGATTAAAGAGGCAGAGGCAGGTGGATCTCTGAATTCAAGGCCAGCCTTGTCTACAGAGACAGCTCCAGAATAGCTACAGCCACACAGAGAAACCCTGTCTTGAAAAACTGAAAAAGACAGGATGTTTGAGGTCCAGGCTCTGGTGCTGTTTGGTTAGGTATATGGGTGCTACTAGCTTTCTCTTATTGTCTGCAGAAAAGTCCTGCAGTAGATTCTGGAAATGCTGAGTGCACTTCTTTCCTGTGGGCAGGCGCACATGTGACACACACTGTCTTCCTACCTATGCAGTTCCCATGTCGGCTGGAAAGGCATGGAGACTGATGGGAAAGCCCCGTCTCAGCTTAGTTACTAGTGATCTCTGTGGGGTCAGTTGCATTTGCTATAGAGGTGTCTCCTCTATTCCTTATGGTGGTTACACCCTGTCACCAAGGCCTTCCGATGCACCACTCAGGAGGTATCCATGCAGGAGTCTGCCACTCCCTGTTGGCCTAACTAGTAAAAACAACAGCTGGATAGGTGGCCCTGGATACTGAAGTCTCTGTTGGGGAGATACTGAAGAGGAAGTAGCTGAGGCCGATAGGGGCCTAGGACTTGACTCAGTGAGGCACTTTGCTGACTGCTGCCTCATGGGAAGGTGTATGTGGCTGTCATTCCTCATGATCGACATGCTATCTGGAACCCAAGTTGTTAGATAAAATCATCCAATTTTAGAGTGTTTGAAAAAAAAAAAAAAAAAAAAAAAAAACAGTGATGGTCAAACCCAGCCCAGGGCTAGCCTTAGTCTGAGCTAGGTCTGCTAGTCCAGAGGAGCTCCAGTAGTTGGCCTGCTGCTCGGTATAAGGGCAGTCAGTGTCAGCACCACTGACCTGGCCTGGGGTGCTGGGGATGGATGGGTAGATTTCACTTCATGCTTCTGGGTACCAAATGAGCCTGTGACTCTGCTGTCCCTACTCCAGATTGAGATGGCCATTCTGCGATTCCCTTACGAGTCTTGGGGGACACCGTTCCAGCAGCTGAAGCAGGTGGTAGAGGAGCCATCCCCACAGCTCCCAGCCGACCAGTTCTCCCCTGAGTTTGTGGACTTCACTAGCCAGTGGTGAGTATCTGGCTGTGTCCCCTGCTCCTGCAGCAAGTTAACCCTTGAGCCACCTGGTATTAGAAGGCAGGAGGTAAAGCTAGCTCCAGCAGAAGTAAAACCTGGGTCCCAGTAAGTAGCTTTTAGTTTTGCCTTTACAGAAAAGGATGAATCAGGTAGACCCAAAGAGTGGACTGTGTGTGCATGTGTGTGTGTATCTGATAATATATATTATAGAAGATTAAAATGCATAATGAAGTTACTTTTTTGGTATCTAAAAGTTTTTTTTTTAACCGAATTACAGAATGTTCATAGAAGCTTTATAAATGTTATGTTTTTAAGCCAGGCAATGGTGGTGCACATCTATAATCCCAGCACTTGGAGGCAGAGGAAGGAAGATCTCTGTGAGTTAGAGGACAGGCAGGGCTACACAGAGAAATTCTGTCTCACAAAACAAAAGAGAAAAAAAAAGATGTTTGAAGTTACAAAAGAATAAGAATAGCAGTTATACAGACCAAACTCTCTAACCCTGATTAAATAACCGCATGGAAAATTAAAAGTAGATTCTTATAAATAACTCTTGGATTACAAAAGAGATTAAGAAAATACATTTTTAAGAAGAAACCAGTGAGAGCAAACCAATGTTTGTATGTTTTAGCCCAGAGATTCTCAGAGAACAAGTCAAAGCCTCTCAATGAAAAAACAAGAAAAACTGCAGGCCCATGAGGCCGGTAACAAAGTCATTGATTAGTTTGACTCTTTTTGATTGGGATGCATGCTCCAGAACCACTGAGTGGAGTCTTCCCTTCTGATAAAGGATAATCTAGTGTGTAGTTTAGGCAGAGCATGTCAGGGTTGTGCCTTGGACCTAGCCTGGATCACTATAGAGACAACTGGATTCCAAGAGGCAGGGAAAGTTGCTGCAGGACTATAGTTAGTACCCATGGACCCAAAGCCACTTTGCGAGACCCCCAGACAGTTCGCTCCTTCTCTGAGCCCCAGGAGTATGCTGCTTAATGGGGGCAAGCCCAGCCTGTCTAGATTCGCTTCCTCCGTGTGAGCCTGGCTTCACTGCCCTCTTTCCTAGCCTAAGGAAGAACCCCGCGGAGCGCATGAGCTACCTGGAGCTGATGGTGAGTGTGCATGGGAAGTGCCTGTCCTATCTCCTGTGCTGTGTAGTGGCTGGGTGGGGCTGTCTGGGACTGTAGGGAGAGGGTTGCATCCCAGGGTGGAGGGCTAGCTCTTCTGCCTGGCTCCTGCATGTGCTGTGTAGTTTCACCTTTGCTCATGAGTATACCCCAGGCCTTGTGGAAAGGTTCACAGGGCTGTGGCAGTGGGGCACAGGAGCCATTGTGGCATCAGGGAAGGCTTCCTAGAGGAGATGACATTTGAACTGAGCCTGGAAGGATGGATATGGGCTCTTTGCTGATGATGGAAGGGTAGAGGGTCTGGTAGGGCAGAGGTCTAGTACCACTGAGGAAAGAGATGTTTGTGTGGTGGGAGGAGTATTGCAGGAGGGTGAGGCAGAGTCATAAGATTTGATGGTTTTGGAAGGCTTCTAGGAGCAGTGGTCCTAGAAGGATTAGCAGGAGTTGGCCAGGTAGGAGCATGAAATAAGGGAGTCTCTTTTTATACTTTCTCCTGTACCCCTTCACCCCTAGAAACTGTACCTCTCTTTCCTACCAGGAACACCCATTCTTCACCTTACACAAAACTAAGAAGACGGACATTGCTGCCTTTGTGAAGGAGATCCTGGGAGAGGATTCATAGGGACTGGCCTGGGACCCCACTGGTCTGCCAGCATCCATACACCTGTGCTGGGGCAGCACTTACCTACAGCCATAAGCTACTGCCATTCTGGTCCTGGGCATTCGAGAAATTAAGGGGGTTGTTCCTGTCTGTCTCTGCAACTAGCTGTCCCAAGTGCCAAAGAATCAGACCTCAGGGGCTCCCAGCCAGGCTATATGTGCCCCACAGTGCCTCTGCTGTTGCTGCTCCCAGGGTCTCAGGCCTCTACCCAAGGGATGAATTTAGAGGGGCCTGTGTACCTCGGCAAATGCTGTTGCTTCTTGAAGAGCAGGCAGCCGGTGCCTCTGTGGACAGGCCATAGCCTTGGTACTGTCCTGGATGCCTTCCAGGCTGTATATATATATTTTAAATCTCAACTGAATGAATGGACTTTGTACACTGTGGCCTGGATCAGGGACATCTCTATCCTGTCTCAGGTGCTGAGGACACACTATGGGGATGAGCCATGTGAATTCCCTAAGACTTTCCTGAGAGATGTGTTGAGCTTCCCAAGGCCTTCACCCAGCACTGGCCAATGGTCTCTGAGGGGCACACTGCCCTCAGATAGCCCCTGGTTACCACCTCGGTGGTATCTGCCTTTCTTTTTGAACTATTATCCCTGTTGCCTTTTGCTTTGTGGGTGTTGCTGGTTTTTCTTGCATGGTTTGGAGCTGATCACTTAACCCTGGGTACCAGCAGGCTCTCAGCTGCCCAGTGCTCAGACTGCAGTCTGCAGGATGGCTCAAGCTCTTTGCTCAAGGCCACGAGGGAACTGTACCAACTCTCCAGGTGTGACCAGCTCATGGACGCTAATAGGTTTCCTTTGGTGGTGTTTTTAAACAAAAAAAAGAAGAAAATATATTTTTGTGAAGAAAGGCCTGCCTATTCTAGCCTTTTCCTGGGCAGGAACCTATTGCTGTTTTAATTAAAAAACAAACCAAAAAAAAAAAAAAAAAAAAAAACCCAAAACAAAAAACCTGTGTGAGACTGACTGTGATAAGCCTGCTCTTTCTTGGGAGTTGTAGAGCTCTCGGTGGAATCCTTACTTTGGGACTATACCTGGACAATATAGCCAGGGCCTGGAGGCCTCATTCTTGGCCATAGTTCACAGGAGGACACAGGTGCTCCAAAGGTGCTTCATTCCATGGCCACCCAGGCTAGCCCCCTGTAGAGGCAACCTGACTCACTGTCATCCAAGTGATGATTGATGGATGACTGGGTACGAGGAGGCAGGTTCCACATTGTTTGCATTGTTATTTCAGCTTGCAGATGAGAGAATGTGCCCGGAGAGCTTCCAACACTTACTCAAAGCCAGCTGAGGCGCAGGACAGGTAGTGGTGCCTACAAGAAGGCTCTGAGGGTGTGGCCTTGTATAAAGCTCTTGCTAGGTCAGTGTGGCCTGTGCTTCTTGAGTGTGGACTGGGAGTCTTCCACAGGTCGTGTCCTCCTGTAAGCAGGGATGTGTGTCATCTTAGACACTGGTGGATTCAGGACAACATCCTAAAGGACCTGTGTCCATACACTGTGAGGTCATCAGGATCTAGTGGCTGCTTCTCCTAGCTTAACAAACACAGGTCCCCAGCCACAGTCCTCTGGAGGGTTACTCCTGGCTAGGAAAGACTCATGTGCTCATGCCCAAGTCAGAAGACTGGAGGGTAACTTCAGGCATAGGCAGACCATGGGGGAGAGTCAGCCCACAGTTTGAGAGCAGGGCCTTGGTGTGTCTGGGAGAGTACAGAACCCCTTGGAGCCTCTGTCACCACTCTTCCTTCACCTCGTGCAATAGTTTCCCAGGTTTAGCTTTCATAGCTCCACAGAACCTCTTGCCTTTTAGATATAGGTTGGTTCTCACCCCAGAGGTCTGTTTTTGGCGGGTTCTGTCTCAGGACGGCCATGACTTAAAAGAATGGCCTACCAGGCTCAGGCGTCATCAGGACACATGTGCCTTGCCACTGTATTCCTGTGAGAAGAAACTGCCAATCCCTAAAGGGACTTGGTTAACTTTTGTTGAATGAATAACGAGAGAGAATCTAAGTCCGGGCCTGAGCGCCCACAGGCTAAAGTGGGAGGGCAATTCTGTTCGCACATGCGCAGGTTCTTCCTTGCGGCTGTCCTTAGTCTAGGGCGCGGCCACATCGCCTTTCCCTGGCCGCCAGGAGGCGGCAGAGCCTCGACCTAGTCCAGCCCTGTAAGCCTCTGTAGGTTCTGCAGGGTACCCTGCTGTTCTCCACACAGAGCTGAGGGAGCTGGCTCTGCAGCTGACCAACCATTCCACTTCTAGAGTGCAGCACGTTTTGCAGAGTGCCAGCGGCTGACCATACAGGCTCGGTACAGTAGATAACAATTTGCAACTCTCCAATATGTGGGGCTCCAAAGGACTTAATCACAGTTTGTTGAAATTTGGCTAGCACCTCACAGTTAGCATATTCCTCTTTATAGTATACTGCAAATAGTGATTTCTGTCCTCTTATACTATTTGGGCCTTACATCGTGTGCAGATCACATTGACATTTCAAAGCAGGGCCCGGCCCCATGGCTACAGTGAAGGTCCCACACCATGCTCCTTGCTTAGTGGCAGGCCCCTCTTGTCCTTGTTAACACTTCTTGAGTCAGGATCAGGAGACTAGGAACCTAAGACAGCCCCACAGAGACCCATTGTCTCTGTTTCCCATCAGGCAGCTGGCTAGGACCAGCAGGTATCTCTAGGCCTGGGGTTAATGTCTCTGGACTGATGGACACAGAGGGCTTTCTGTTCCAGGCACACCACAAGAGCCCTCAAACAGCACAACACTACAGATAGAGAGGCCTGTCCTAGAACAGCTTCTGAAGGACATGTGGCACTTACAAGATACCCCTTACTGGAGGTCAGAGCAGGTGGCGTTGGTTCAGTATCACCATTGTCACCTCCTTCAGAACTGTGCTGCAGCTCCTGCCTCAAAACTTCCCTACAATGGTCAGCATTGGCCATTGACTTCTAGACTCACCCAGGAGACAAGACCTCTGGGCATGGCTGTGATGGAGTTTCTAGGTTGATCTACCTGAGGTGGGAAGACCTCTTTCTAAATTCAGGTGGCACTGTTCTATGGCATAGCTTCCTGGACTGGATGAAATGGAGAAAGAAAGGAAGAAGAACCAGCGTCTGTCTCCTCTGCCTCTGGACTGTGGATGCACTGTGGTCAGCTGCCTCAAGCTCTGGCCTTCCTGCCATGATGGGCTGTATCCTCAAACTGACCAAAAGTTAAACCCTTCTCCTTTAAATTGTCTTGTCAGGTATTTTGTTGCAGTAATAAGAAAAATAGCTATTGCCTTCCAGGTGTCCTACAGTGCCCATTGTAGCTGGTCCTGCTGCCACCCCCACCTCCTGGCTTTTTCTATGCCGTCTTCTCCTTCCCCAGTACTTTGCCCTGAGGTGGTCTGCTCAGAAACCACCTCCCCAGAGAATCTGCCTCATTTCCTTTGTGGTTATCTGTCAGCATTCTTGTCCCTTCTCTGCCTCTGGGACTGGGCCAGGAGGGTCTGATTGCTTTGACCCTAGTTCAGTGCATGTGTGAGGTCTGGAAGGCAGAATGGGAGACAAAGACCTAGAAGAAGGTCCCTTCAGAACTGTGAAATTTGGGCAGCCCTTATGTGAGCCAGCCCCACCCTGGCTGACGTCCTGTAGGGGTCTCCCTGCAACCCAGGACGATCTAATTCTGTGCTGGGGGCTGGGCCAGGAGAAGCCTTTTGCTTACCTGGTTATGTGACACCCCCCACCCCCCTGCATGTGCCCCCCCCCCCCAGCTATGAGAGCTACATGGCCTGCCAACAACTTCCTCTCTTCTATCTTAAGGGGTTTCCCTGTTTTGGGGGCAGGGCTTTACCTAGGCACCAGGATCCAAGTTGCCCCATCTCCCATCAGGAAGGTAAGGGTGGATGCCTAAGGCTCTCCCCAGCCACTCATACCCATGGAGACTCTAGCATCTGCTGTATCTCTACTGCCCCCTGCCATGGAGGTCACTCTGTGAAGACAACCTTTCCAGACGGTCCTGGTTTGTCTTCTGGGCCCTTATCTGCTTCCTGAAGCCCACATCATGAAGGCCATGTGCACACTCTGGCCTGTGAAGCCATTGCTTCTCTAGCTTCTGGTAGCACACGGGAGGGTATGTATTTGCATTAACTGCCTCACATTCATTAGAGTGCCCTCTAGCTTCATGCACTGGGCAGCAGGCAATAGGGCTCTCCAGAAGCTCCTAGAGGCTTACCAGAGTTCTGGCTACTGGAGAGAACACAACCAGGCAGAACCCAGAAACCAGATGTCCACATGACCCAAGCTCTGCACCATTGCAACTGGGCTACCTACTGAGCCAGGATTAGTTAGCCACAGTTGACCTCTGTGCTACAGCAGGAGCCACGGACTGCTCTGTTTCTTTTGAGAACCAATATTTTGGGGGACTTGACTTAGGGAGGTGGCAGTGGCAGCCATCTTGGGTTGGGAATGGAGCAGTTGCTCTGTGCATTCGCTTCCCAAACCTTCCTTCTGTGGTGCTCTACTGCCCATGGCACCTACTGGAAATGGAATCTCTACAGCAGGGGGAAGGGAGGATTGTCTATGTTCTTTCAGGGCTTGACACATGGTCCTTGTTGCCTGAGCACCTACTGTGTAGCAGGAAGCATTGTAGTCCCAGAGAGAGAGAGACAGAGAGACAGAGACAGAGAGAGAGAGAGAGAGAGGAGAGAGAGAGAGAGAAAGAGAGAGAGAGAGAGCACCAAGTGGGGCTTCATGCCCTGAGTCTGCTCTCAGCTTGTTCAGCTAGCATCTCAGATGTGACTGCTCCACCTATCTTGTCGTCACTCTCCAGGGAGAAACATCTGGTTACATTCAATTAATTAATGTGATCATTATAACTAATGAAGTTCAGTTACAATCCAGTCATTCCATTTGATTAATTGAATTATTTAAATTGAATTTAAACGCTCCCAGGTGGGAGGACACTTACTGGCACCAAGAGGACATGGAGCTGAAGGAAGGTGGCACTGGTCCCTGTGGGATACACAGATATACTTGATTTCCAAGGAAGGGTTTATAGAAGGAGACATGTGACAAGATTGCTTTGTGCTGTGTCCTTATCTCAGCCCAGTGACAAGAATTTGCTTTTAGAGCTCTATTCTTTGCCCCTTACTCTCAATCCCCAATACAGACAGCCCTGAGTCGCATTCTGACCTTGAGGATGTCCTAGCGTCTGAGACTTTGCTTCCTCTGCTCCAAACTGACTTCTCCAAAGGCTGACCCAGTAGACTGTGATAGCTTCTAGGACCTCCCCTGCAAACTGTAAAAGACCCACTAAAGGCAGACAACTGAGTGCTACATCCCTCTGGTTCATGTCAGACTTCAGTTCACCATGCTGTCCACAGCTACTGCTAACTGAAGTCTCCTGTGTGGAGCCAAGCTTGCCCTTCCAGCCTTACTCTCAGTGTCTGTCCTGGAATGGACAGTGTGCAGGCTGCTGGGGCAAGTAAGACTTCAACAGTACAGGAACACGGAGAGCAGCTTGATTAGGTCCCCAAACTCTGCAGTGATCACAGGAACATTTTAGTGAGTTACCATGCCTTCCAGGGCTCAGTTTTACTGGCAGAGGAGCCTTGGGCAGCATGCCTTGAAGATGGCCCCAGACTGGGTAAGTGTGTAGCTGATCTTTTGCTACTTTGAGGATTTTTTCTTCCCACCTTTCTCCATCCTGTTTCTTCCACCCTTTCAACCCCCTAACACTAGATAAGAGGAAAAAAGGATAGAGGGGAAAGGAAAGACATCTTTGAATGAAGGCAGGGGTTGGAAAGAGATGATGTTATCACTAGACTACTTCCTGCTGATTAGGGGCATTTGAGTTCCTTGGGACAAGTTTGATTTTTGCCGTCGGAATATTTAATTTTTTTTTCTTTTTGTTTCTTCTTTGAGCACAACTAATTAACAAACTGTGTCAAACAACAACCACCCAACAACCCACCTCTTGGGGCTGGCATTTATACAAGTGGGAAACAGTATACTGTCCACCAAGGATCACACAGAGAGCTCCTTCCCTAAGCAGGGGTTGGATATTGGTCAGCCAGCTTACCCAGCATCGATTCACCTGACTCTTTTTGCCAGGGAAACCCACTCATCTTTCCCTTCTGACAGCTCTACTGTCCCTCATAAGAGCAGTCACCTGTGGTGGGTACCAAGATGCCTGTCCTACTGTAGAACCCATGTCCCTTGAAGATGTGGCTGCTTACCTTCCAAGCCACTCTGCCCAAGGCTGTCTCTGGGCTAATGCCACTTGTGAGAGTGGGAAGCAGGTCAGGTAGGAACTGATGTTTCTCAGAAGCATCCATAGGCAATGAGAAGGATCTTGTGTTCTGTGCTGTCCCGTTCATTACAAGAATGACGGTGCTGCTCATGTGCCCTTTGCCAGCTTCTCACCTCCCCCTCCAGATACTCTATTTCCTCCAATTCCAGGATTCACTGCATCTGAACCCTCTCAGTGTCCTAGTGTATTGGGGGTCCAGGTGAGCCAGTACCTCTAAGGACTGTGGTAGAGCAGTCATGGGGGCCATTACCTACACACCAGCCCTACAGTTTGGGGTCTTTCCCCCTGGGGTCTCCTCACAGCTTACCTCATTCTGTATCTCTGTTTCACCCTCTTCTTTCCCATCCAGCTTTTCCATGCTAGCTGACTTGGGGAAATCCCTGCAGTTCTGTGGTTCTGTGCTAGGACATACTGCCAGCATGGGCTTTCTGGCAGCAGAATCACGGGTCTCATGGTGGCCTCCCACCTATGGAGGAAGGTAATGAAGATGAATGGGAATGGGCTGAGATTTCCAGTGAAATGTTTATCTTTGGGGGCCAAGGAATCACAAAGGACCTACCTGTGAGACCCATCTTCTGGGTTCCTTGGGTGTAGCACTCTGTTGAGACCTTGTTTCTGGGATCCCATACCTAATCTCAAACCCTGAATCTCTGAATAGCTTTAGAGGAGTATAAAATGGAAGGTGTGGACCCTTGGCTTACAACTGGATGAGTCCCAAGTTCCTTTATGGTCCTGTTTCAGCAGGCTAGAGGTATTCCTCACTCCAACTGCCCCGACTCCTTCATTGATTCCCACTGGGATAAGAACCTCAGTGAAGGTCCTTTGTTTTTGGAGAACCCAGTTGAAGGTAATTTGCGAGCCTGGGTACCATGGTGGGTCAGTAGACTGAGAAAACTGGGTGTCTAGGCTTGGCTGCTTACTGGAAGACAAAGCAAATCCCATATGATAGGTGGTTTAAAGAAAAAGCTCTTATTCTGTCTCAAGAGTGGGAGGAATCAGTGGTTTGTCACAAAGTGGGAGTTGTACAGGGCCATTGCCTAGATCCCTTCTGTTGGGCTGCTCTGCCTTTCCTTGAATGTTTGATTCTGAGTCCACACCTCCCAGGTGATTGCAAGACCAAGCATGTGGCAGGATAGGGGAGGTAGTAACCAGTGTTCCCTTCTTTTAGAAGTGGGATATACCACGAGGCTCACAGCCCCTTGGTTATTTTTAGTTACATGGTTAAGGAAGGCTAGGAAGTATAGTCTTTCTATTTGTAACCATCTGCTGGCTATATACCCAGGGCTCTGTGGCCACAAGAAAGGGGCAGGAATAAGAGATACTTTTCCATATCTCCCATAGGGAGGATACAAGAATGTTACTTTGAAGCAGAAAGATTTTCTTTTTCTTTTTTTTTGGCCAGGGAGAGAGAGTATCTTTGTTTAAAGAAACATGCTAAGGACATTGTGGGTAGCCATGTAGAAAGTGTCTCCCAGGGGGCATTCTGGGAGGTATCTGGTGTCTCATGTCCCAGTCAAGGTACTGGAGGAGGGCACAAGGCATGACCAGGGAGGAGTTCCTGGGGAAAGAGACCTTCTCTTTGAAACCCAGTCTCAGGAGTTTTGATCCTCAACACCCATGTAAAAAGCCAGGCCTGGCAGCTTGCGTCTGCAGCTGCAGTGCTGACAAGTCCACACATCAGCCAATCTAGCCAACTTTCAGGGGACATTTAGCACATAGTGGCTTGTGAGGGGAGGGGAGACCCCCAGAAAAGGAGCGGGAGTGAAGGCTTCAAGGACCAAGCCAGCTTGAGGATGCAGTGTGGCTGACAGAGTACCTTGGAGGACATCGGAGGTTAGAGAGCCTACAGACCTTCCTTCTGTGTGGGTGAGTGTGGCTAGGGCTATGTGTGTGCAGGCTAGAGAGGCTGGAGGCCAACACGGAGTGTCTCCCTCTATCGCCCTCCACCCTATTTTTTGAGGCACTGGAGCTCCTCAAACCACCTCTCATAGGGGGTTTGCTTTACAAAGAAACTGGAACTCACCAATTGGCTAGACTGGCTGACCAGCGAACTCCAGGGATCCTCCAGTTCTGCCTTGTTAGTACTGGGACTGCAGACACATGCTGCCATGCCTGGCTTTTTACATGGGTGTTGAGGACCCAAATTTAACAAGCACTTAATCAACCGAGCCATCTTTTAGCTCCCCAGTAGCCTTCTGAGAACTGAGGAAGCCCAGTGAACGTGCCTCAGCTTCCCTTACTGGTCAGCTTCTAGTTGAACTGTGAGTGTTGTCCAGAGAGGGCAGGCTCAGTCTCCATTCACTTTTCTGGGGTTGATAGAACCAGTCATGTGGGGCTCAAAGCCATGTGTCCTCACCTCACAGAAGTCTGAAGCAGTCTATTCACCAATTATTGTCTTAGGTGGTTCTTCCTCATACCATCACCTACCTGTGCTGGATGTCCACAGTCTCCAGGCTTCCTAGCACAGGCATCCTGCACAGGCAGCCTGTTGACATTTCAGAGTCCGTATGATTCTGAAATGAACATGTTCCAGAAAGAATGCATGTGAGTAGAATCACATCTGCCTGTGAGGGTCACAGTGTGAAGCGCTCGGCTTCAGGGCCTGGTTGAGCCAATCCTGCCATCTTCCTGTAGGGTTAGAGAAGTTTGTGCCCTGTGGAAAAAGTGAGTTTTTAAAAAAGGAACTGTAGAATATACTAAGTAACTTGGAAAGAAAAACTTTATGTGTAATAATTTACACACAAAAATCTACACACCAATTTTTGTTATGAAAGTGTCCAACATAGCCAGCCAACAGTTGAGAGAAAGGCATAGCATGAGCCTTCTGGTACCCACCAGCTCTGACTGTCATACCCTGTCTGTCCTGGCTCTTTGCCTTTGCTCATTTCCCCTCAAATCATCTGGACATCCATGCAACTCAGCTCAGACATGGATAATTTAATTTTCAAATATCCCAGTGTATTTCTGGAAGATTAGGGTTTTTAAAATGACAATAGCATTAGTTAGTATTCATACGTGTAACAACAATCCCTCACTATTGGCAAATACCTAGTTTCTGTTCAAATTTCTAATTGTCTCATAAACGTCAAAATTAGTCAAAGAAGTGAAACAGGGCCCCTTAATGTGGCTCACCGTGCAGCTGGCTGGCACTCTGTTCAGCATATTTTCAGACATGTCTCCAAGTGTTCTCCCTTAGAATTTATCTGTTGAAGGAATTAGGTTATTAGGTACCCACACCCTGTGTTTGCTGGAAATTGTTAGCAGGGTCTACAGAGTGACCAGATTCAGAGCCAGGTGTGGTGTCACATGCCTGCAATTGCAGTGCTTGGGAGACAGATGTAGGAAGATCAGGAGTTCAAGGTCATCCTCAGCTGTATAGGCAGTTTGAGGCCAGACTGCAGTATATGAGACTGCTTTTAAAAAACAAAATCAGCTAAGATTGTTAACCATATATGGGTTGTACTTAATAAGATATAATAATAAAATATAATAGTAACATATAATAATAACATATAAAATGTAACAAAGTAACTTTTTTGAGACAAGTTTTCTCCCTGTAGCCCTGGCTGTTCTGGAACTCACTCTGTAGTCCAGGTTGGCCTTGAATTGATCTGCTTGCCTCTGCCTCTCAAGTGCTGGGATTAAAGGAGTGTGCCACCACTGCCCAACACAAAGCCTACACAAAGTGATTGTGTAAATCATTAATAGCTGTTTCATTAAACATGTCAGTATTTGACACATTGTGCACACATCGGTGGGTGTGGTTTTTTGACTGGATGCATGCATGCAGTGTGCATTGGGAGAGTGTCTGTCTCCACACCTGGCATTTCTGTGTGTGAGAGCTTCCAAGTTCTCCTCCAGTCGTGCTTGCATCAGAGCATCTGACACTCCTTCCAACAGTGTTTTGATGTTCATTATCCAGTCCATATCCTCACTCCATCTTGCAGAACCTCCAGGGCTCTGTATTTTATTCTCTGTTATGTGGTCAACTCTCTCAGCTTCCTTATGCAAATGAAGGAGAATGTGCAGTTTGTCTTTCTATGTCTGGGTTATTTTAGTAAACTAATAACACTTAGCTCCATCCATGCTGCTGGCTGCATCGGACAGAGTTTCATCTCTTCAGTGGTTAATATTCCACTGGGTTCACAGACCACTTTCCTTCCTTTCTTTCTTCCTTCCTTTCTTTCTTCCTCTCTTTCTTTCTTCCTCTCTTTCTTTCTTCTTCCTCTCCTTTCTTTCTTCTTCCTTCCTTCCTTTCTTTCTTCCTTCCTTTCTTTCTTTCTTCCTTTCTTCCTTTCTTCTTCTTTCTTTCTTTCTTTCTTTCTTTCTTTCTTTCTTTCTTTCTTTCTTTCTTTCCTTCTTTCTTTCTTTTAGATTCATTGAGTTTGCTGTTGCTGACTTCAGACACACCAGGAGAGAGCATCAGATCCCATTACAGATGGTTGTGAGCCACCATGTGGGTGCTGAGAATTGAACTCAGGACCTCTGGAAGAGCAGCCAGTGCTCTTAACTGCTGAGCTCTCTCCAGCCCCACATTATTTTTAAATATGTTTTTGAAGATTTATTTTTTTTAAACTCTCTGTGCATACAGATACACGAGTATAGATGCCCATAGGAGCTAGAAGAGGACACTGGGTCCCCTGGACCTGGAGTTACAGGTGGATGTGAGCTACCTGATGCAAATGCTGGAAACTGGATGGGGTCCCCTGCAAGAGCAGTGCATGCTGAGCTGTCTCTCCAACCCTCCACTTCAGACCACACCTTTAAAACCATTCACCCATCAATGGACATCTTAGTAGATTTCATCCCCTGGCCATTGTGGATGAGGCTGTGATTGGGATGGGCAAGCCGGTATTTTTTTTTTTTTTTTTTTTTTTTTTTTTTTTTTGCCTGGTGTGACCTATCTCCTTTGGCTCTGTAGTCAGCAGTGAGCTTCTGGGCCATATGGTAGTTGTCTTTTCAGGTTTTGGGAAGTCTCCATACTGTTTCTCACAGTGGCCACACTAACTGCATCCTGCGAACATCCTTGCCAACATTTATTGTTGGCTTTTGTTTCTTCAGTAAGACCTGTTTAACTGGGGTGAGATGTCTCACTGTAACTTAATTTACATTTTCCTGGTGGTCAGATAGGCTGAACATTTTTTTCTTTTTCTTTCTGTAGTTGTTGCCTACTTCCTTGTTTGCCTTCATTTGAGAAATGTCTATTCCCCATTTACTTATTTATTTATTTGTTTATTTATTAAAAAAAAAAAAACAGATTAAGGTGGGTTTTCGGTTTTGGCTATTAATTAAATTCTTTTCCAGATGAATACTTTGAAGATGTTTTCTGTCAGTCTGTAGGCTCTCTCTTCACTCTGCGGATGGTTTCCTTTGCCGTTCACAGCTTCGTAGTATGACACAATTCCATCTGTCTATTTTTGCTGTTGTTGACTGTGCATTTAAGGTTTCCTCCAAAACACTGTCTTTGCCAGTGCCTCGGAGTGTTCCCGCTCTGGTTTCATCTGGCTTCCTTCTGCTTCTTCTGCTTCCATTCTCACTTGGTTTAGATTCATGACCTGTTCGGAGCTGATGTCTGTGTGCAGCAATAGGACTCCGGTTTCACACTCCCTGGCAGGCTCTTCTATTCCATGTTCCCAGCTCTGTGTATGGAAGAGACTGTTCTTTGGCTGCTGTGTATCCATGGTTTCTTTGCTGAAAATCAGCTGACTATAAATTCATGAATGAATTTCTGAGTTTTATATTCTTTCCATTGGTCTGTATATACCTCTACTCCACCCCCTGCCACCCAAGGCCAGCATCGTTCTGTTTTTCTTTTTACGGCTTTGTATTGTATTCTGACCTTAGCTTTTGGATGGTTGTGTCTGTGTAAAAGGTGAAAAGGTGAGCCCTTCGTTTAGGTTTTAAAATCCATAGGTCTATAACTGCTTGTAGTGGTCTTTAAGGATCAGGGTTTATTTATTTATATTTATTTATTTATTTATTTATTTATTCCTGTGGTATTTGTTGACTCATTTTTCATCTCTGATTTTATTGATATGATTATTTCCTCCTCCTTCTGCTCTTCTGAGCCTGGTTAATGATTATTCAATTTTATTCATCCTTAAAAAAAACTCACTATTGATTTTTTTTTGTATTTATTTTAGCTTCTATTTTAGTACTGCTTTGATATCTTTTTTTCTAGTAAATTTGGGTTTGATTTTTCTTTTTCTTCATTTTCTTCTCCCTCCCCCTCTCTTGCTCCTGCTCCGCTCGCTCTGGGCCACGCCCACTCCACCCCCACCCCCCCACCCCCCACTTGCTGATTTCACTTTTTCTTTTTCCTTGAGACAGGGTCCCCTTCTGCAACCCAGGCTGGCCTTGGGATTTACTCTGTAGCTGAAGCTGGTCTTAAATTCATAGCAGTCCTCCTGTCTCAGTGTTCCAAATTGTTCTCTCTCTTTAAATGTAATTTTATTATTATTCTTTATTTTTTAGACAAGCAATCACGATATAGCGTTGGCTGGCTTGGAACTCACTGTCTAGAGCAAACTGGCCTCACATTCACAGAGACTCACCTGCTCTTGACTTCCAAGTGCTGGGATTAAAGGCATATACCCCATTGCTGTATTACATGTATATTTCTGTGTGTGTGAGACTCTGTGTGTGCATGTCCCACAGTGCACAGGTGTCTTCTCTTTTCTACCATGGGTTCTGGGAATTAAACTCAGGTCATCAAGCTTGCATGGCAAGTGCTTTTACCTGCTAAGCCATCTTATTAGCCCTGTAACTTGTTTTGTGGCTCAAAGCTTACATGGTCTGTTTTGGAGAATAGTCCATATGCTAATAAAAAAAAAGTGAGTCCCGACCATTAGATGACCCACTCTGCCTGTGTGCTGGGGTCACTTGGTCTACAGTATAGTTTAAATCTGATGGAAGTGGGGTATGGGATTCTCCAGCTATTAACCATACTGGCTTCCACTGTTGCCTTTACTGTGGTATTTGTCTTATGTGTTGCTGCTGCAGCGTGATGCAAACATGTTTGTAACTCATTCTCTACGGGTAAGCTTACCCATTTTTCTTTATATAGCTGCCCTTCTGTCTTAGTTACTTTTCTATTGGTGGGAGAAGACACTATAACCAAGGCAAATTATAAAAGGTGAATTTATTTGAGGCTTACAGTTTCAGAGGGTGAGTCCATGTTCATCATGGTAGGAGCATGACAGCAGGCAGGCAGGCAGGACTGGCACTGGAGTAGTAGCTGAGAGCTTGCATCTTGAGACACAAGCATGAGGCAAAGAGAGCTAACTGGGTAAAGTGTGGGCTTTTCAAACCTCAAAGCCCACCTCCAGGGACACACCTCCTCCAATAAGGCCACACCTCTTAATCCTTCCCAAACAGTTCCACCACCTGGGGGTCAATTATTCTAACACATGAGCCTATGGAAACCATTCTTGTTCAAATCACCACGTCTTCCTTGTCTCCTGTTGAGTTTCTAAAAATCTTTTTTGATTTACTTATTTATTTATTTTTGTTTATGAATGTTTTGCTTACACATATGTACGTGCACCACATGCACATTTGGTACCTGAGGGGATCAGAAGAGGGTGTCAGATCACATGGAACTGGAGTTGCAAAAGTTCGGGAGCTACCATGTGGGTTCTAGGTCCTCTGCAAGTACAAGTGCTGCAAACTGCTGAGCCATCTCTCCAGGCCTCTCTTTCAGTTTTTGACTTAAGATTTACTTTATGGTATAAGCACAGCTGCTCTTGTGCTTTCTATTTGCATGGAATATCATTTCCAGCACTTCACATTTCAGCTTGTGTGCCTACTAGTAGAATGAATGTCTTGTAGTATACACTTGGATCTCTTTGGATTTTTTAATTTTAAATTCATTCAATCTCTCTTTCTCTGCCCTTCCCCCATCATTTACTCTTAGTCATCCTCCTTGTCTTTGTCTCCCAAGTATCTTGGATCAGTGCCACTCTGTGTTTTGCTACTTATACACTAATTGGGATTTAAGCTACTTATATTCAAGGTTGTTATTAATAACTATGAATCTACTCCTGCCACTTTTGAGGGTTTTTTTTTTTTTTTGGTTTTTCAAGACAGGGTTTCTCTGTGTAGTCCTGGCTGTCCTGGAACTCACTCTGTAGACCAGGCTGGCCTCGAACTCATGCCTGCTTCTGCCTCCCAAGTGCTGGGATTAAAGGCCTGCGCCACCGCTGCCTGGTGAGTATTTTTTTTTGTTAGAATAGAAAACCTGTTTAATGAGATTATATCTAAAAATCTTCTGCAGTCTTGGGAAAGATACACACATGTAGGCAGGAAATTCACAAAATCCTGATAGGCTTGACCAGAAGAGTCCTCTTAAGACTGGAGCTGGAGCTGGAGCCCAAGTGCTTGGTGTGTTACAAGGCCCTGGGTCTTTAGCCACCAATCCCACCAAAAAAAAGTCTTCCTCTGTCACAAAATTCAAAGTCCAAAACAGCAAGCCACATGTAAGGGCCTAGGCTAGATGACAACAGATTCCTTATCTTTTGTTGCTGCTGTTTATATTTCTGTATTCAGTGTGTATGTGTGTGTGAATGTGCATGCCACTGGCGCACATGTGGAGGACAGAGGAGTTGGGCTTCTTCACCACATTGGTCCTGGGAGTCCAACTCAGGTTGGCAGGCTTACTGACAAGTGCCTTTATCCTGGTAGGAGCCTTCACCCAGAACCATTTCAATGGCCCCTGATTCCTCATCTTTTATGTATTCTGTTGGTCTTCTAATGGTCAAGTCTACTTGTTTTTCTTCTTCATGTGCATCTATTGTGCCAATGAGTTTTATTATTTTGCCTGGACTGTTTTAGGTATTATTGTCCTTTGACTCCAGGACTCCCTTAATGTTCCGGCCCATTCTGCTGCTCTGGTCCTCCGGTCAGGGTCTAGCAAGAGAGAGAGTGGGGATGGAGGAGCGAAAGACGCAAAGAATGGAGACAAGACAGAGAGTCTGATCAAGTCTCCTTTATTGAAAGGAAATCTTGGGTATTTATACCCTTTACCACATGCCTTGCCCTTGTGGATAAGCATAGCTGAAGGCACTATGTCACGTGCCTTGAAGTGTGGAGACCACGTGCACCTTGCAGCTGGGGGCACTAAACAGCAAAACAAGATATGTGAGAAAAACATGATGTTTATCAGAGTGTGCTCAGCTGTTGTAGGCTGTTGAAAACAAGTCTCTTGTCAGGGTATATGGCTCGAGATGGCTACAAAGATGATAGCCGCTTTCTGCTAGGAGTTGGCTCCCTACACCTTAAGTGGGTTTGTGTTCGTAAGTGTGTGTGCATGTGCATGTGTGTGTGTATGCCAGTGTAGTAGTAACGGACTCTTTCATCTTTACTTGTCTAAGAAAATCTTTCTTGTCATTTTTGAAGAGCAGCTGTGCAGGGTATAGAATACTCTGTAGACAGTCTTTTCTTTCATAATTTCGAACATGTTATCCATTTCCCTCTCAGTCTGTACAGTTTCTATTGGAAAATCTGCTGTTGGTGTAACAAAATTCCTTAAGTGTGACTTGCAACTTCCTGCATCTGTGTGCTTGCGTGCACGTGTGTTTGCAAGTGAGACCAGACTGACATGTATACAAGCATGTGGTACATCTTCTTGATTGATGACCGATGTGGGAGGGCCCGCTGCTGGCAGTGCTATTCCTGAGCTGGTGGTCCAGAGTGTATAGGAAGCAGGCTGAGAAACCATGAGGAACAAGGACTCTTCTGTGGCCTCTGCATCAGCTCCTGTCTCCGGGTTCCTGCTCTGAATTCCCTGAATGATGAAATGCGCTGTGGAAGTGTAAGCTGAACAAACCCTTCTTTCCCCAAGTTGCATTTGGTCATGATGTTCATCACAGCAATGGAAAGGAAACTAAGACATTGTGGCTAGTCTGGACCAGGCTGCCTTTAGACTTGCAGCAATCCACTGGCTCTGCCTCCTGGGTGTCATGGTTACAGGCAGGCAGAACCTCATCTTGCTTTGAATTTTTTTATTAGTTCTGACTTTTTACATTTGGACTATACTGTACTGTGGAGAGGAGGAGTTTGGGACAGGTTTTATTTGGAATCCTTTGCTTTGAGTCTGCTGGTCTTGGATGTTTTACCTTTCGAAAGGCTGGGGAAACTCTCATCTTTTAGTTCTTGGAATGGTTTCCCCATGCTTTCCTCTTCTCCTGTAACACCCATAAAGTAAATATGTGTTTATTTAGTGCTATTCTGCAAGCCTAGGCTTTCTCCATTCTTTTTTACTCTCTCTCTCTCTCTCTCTCTCTCTCTCTCTCTCTCTCTCTCTCTCTCTGGTGTGTGTGTGTGTGTGTGTGTGCCTGAGTTATTTCAAAAGAACTTTCTTCAAGCTAAGTAATTTTTTTCCTGCTTGGTTTATTCTGTTGTTGAGATTCTCCACTGGGTTTTTTTTTTTTTTTTTTTTTTTTTTGCCACTGACTTCTTCAGTTCCAACTTTTTGTTTGGACTTTACAATGCTTGTCCTGCTCTCGAGATTTTTGTTGTTTGCTTTTTTTGCTTGTTTTTTTTTTTTTTTTTTTTTTTTTTTTTTTTTTTTGTTGTTGTGTTCCAAATCATCAGTTGATTTCTTCACTTTCTTGAGTTCTCCATCTGTGAAGTTCTCCGTCTGCGCAGTTCTCTGCCTGCACAGTTCTCTGTACTCTCTTGAATTTCTCCAGATTTCCTAGGGGCATTATTTTGAACTCAGCTTTAAGAATTTCTTAGGTTTCCTTTTTTCTGTTCCTGGGAATTACTCTGTTCATTTGCTGTTGCTTACTTAATCTGTCCCTCTGGGAGACTGTGGCTGTCTGTGCATCTCATATGGCAGTCACCTTGTCTGATTTTGCAGAGTGGCTCAGTACTGTGGGCGACTCACGGGTTGTTGTTAGACGTGGCACTTGATTTTGGCTTGGAATAGAGCATAAAGTTAGAGTTTGTTTGTTTGTTTGTTTATTGCTTTTCTTTCTCTGTGTAGCCCCGGATGTCCTGGAACTCACTCTGTAGACCAGGTTGGCCTTATAGAAATCCACTTGCCTCTGCCTCCTGAGTGCTGGGATTAAAGGTGTAAGCTGTCCCTGCCAGGCTGAAGGTCAGAGTTTCTGTGAGTTCTTTAGCTGTGAGCATCTCATTGGCTTAGATTGCAAATGTCTGTGGAGGTGGCAGTGTGACCAGGCAAGGGATGTGGGCTGACTGTTGTTCCAGTGTCTCTAAGATCCCTGAGGTTAAATAAAGACCCAGTGGTACTGAATATGGATCCAAAGTTGACCTAATGGCATGAAAATCATGATCTGTGCAGTAGCTTTCTGTACTGGGAAGGCCCAGACTGTGTCTTCTAAGCCTAATTTCCTACCAGGACCCTGGGTTCAGGTACAGTCTCATTAATTCATTAGGACTTACTCATGACCTTAGGACTTAGTGGGGCAAGCATCCATCACAGAAGTTCGAGTGGCAGGCTCACTCTGTCAGTGGGAAACATATCCTCAGGCCCTGTACTGCCAGTAGAGACAGCCAGCAGTGGGGTAACAACACCGGAAGCATGGAGGCAGAGGGTGTCTCACAGAACTGGGGAAGCTCCTTTCTAAGAGCTCACTCTCCACAGCTGGAGTTGAGAACGGGGCTTCACTATGACGCTTTCATATGTATGTATCCTTTCTGCTCCATCTCTCCTCCTCACTCGAACTGGTTCTCTCCCACTCTGCTCTCATGTTGCATATACTTCCATATGTAACAAAAACACACAGTATTTGTTTTTCTGCATCTGACTTATTTCATGTTACATAATGGCCTCCAGTGCCATCTATTGTCCTATGAATGGCATAGTTACATTTTTTTTTTTAACTCCTAAAGACCTCCCACATTTCTATGCACCACATTTTCTTTATCTACTCATGAGCTGGTGAGCGTCCAGGCTGTGTGTCTGGAACAGTGTCTGTGCTATGCTGACTTAGATTCCTCCTAGTGTATACCCAGGCATGCCAAAGCTGGGGCATAGCATATCTACACTGATTTCCACAGTGGTAGCGCCTTCCAGTTTACACTCCCATAAGCAGTGGACTAGGACTTCTCTTTCCCCACACCCTGAACAACCTTTATCATGGGCTTGTCAGCCAGTTGCATTTGTTCTTCTGAACAGTGTCAATGGACAGTTTCCCCGTTTATTGGTTAGGTGGTTGGGGGTTATTCGCTTTTTGGAGTACTTTGTAAATTCTAGACATTAACCTCTGTTGGATCTAGACCTACCTGAGACTTTTTCCTGAATCTGTAGAATCTGTAATTGTGTCTCCTACAAGCTCCACTGTAGGTGGAGCCTCTAGTAGGGGGATCTGTTGATCTCAAGGCCTGAAGCATGTGGACATGTCTAGAGGCCCCTCAGGAATGAGCCCTGCTGTTGTGGAGCAATGGTAGTCGCAGGGATGTGTAACATGAGGGACCTGTTCCCAGCATCTGCCATGGTGAGTGTTACTGGAGATAGCAGCTTCCAGCAGCAGCGGTGGAGCTGAGGGTCTGGACTAACAGAGGTGTGTCTTTAGGCTGCACAGTGGCCAGAACTCATGGGAGTTCTAGGGGACATGTGTAGTGGTGACCAGAGCCCTGGGTCCTGGGGTGCAAGTGTTTAAGCCAAGTGTCAAGAGGTGTACCTTCATTGTCCGCTGTTACTAGGACTCTGTTGTAAGTGGGTGCTGGGATGTCAGGACACAGGCTGGCCTTGTTCCAAGGTTGCAGCCTTTTGTGTGAGTGTGAGGAACTTCGGACTTTTTGTTCTTCCTACAATTTTTTGGGTTTTGATTCTCAGAATTTGGTCTCATTAATTCATTAGTAGTTTGCAAATAAATCTAAAATAGATTAGTAGATATACAGTGATGGTTCTGACTCTATCTTTTCATTTGTCTTTATGGTTGAAATAGTTGTATAGGGAACAGTCACCCCTTAATCAGATTTGCACTCCTTGGCTGCCTAATGGTATGGTTGGTAAAGGAAAGGCAGAATCCATGCTTCCCTGGCTCATCCAACAGTTCTTTAAATAAAACAGCTCTCGCAGTGGCCCACAAAGGCTAAGAAATAACTGAACTCATGAATGAAAATATACTTGCTGTGTTTTAATTGGCTGCAATAATTTTTGTCATTGGGTTTGAATTGTCCTATCTTTAACCAGTCCTGAGCCCTTGGCTTTGACTCTGATGTTCTTTTAGAAGTGCCTGCTATCTGGTTTGGAAAAGTCTAGAATCCTTCCTATTCAGGCTGGACTCAGCCATACCTCTGTGCAACCCAGGGCCTTGATGGGAAATTAGGCTTAGAAGACACAGTCTGGGCCTTCCCAGTACAGAAAGCTACTGCACAGATCATGATTTTCATGCCATTAGGTCAACTTTGGATTCACATTCAGTACCACTGGGTCTTTATTTAACCTCAGGGATCTTAGAGACACTGGAACAACAGTCAGAAAACTGTCCTCTTGAGCCCACAGTACATAAATAAAATTTGGGGATGTGATGGAAAACGCTAGATGATTTTTCCAGTTTCTTTTTATTATTGCATTAATTAATTAAATCAGTCAGTTATGAAGGGGCAGCCAGTGTGCACATGTGTGTGGAGGTCAGAGGACCGCTTCTGTGAGTTGGTTTTCTCCTTCCACTTGGGTTCTGTGGATTGGATTCAGGTTATCATGCCTGGCAGAAAGCTTCTGCTGGACATCTGAACTTCTTTTAAATGTTAGGGTGTATGATAGTGGAAATGGCAGGCTATGGGGCACCGAAGTCCCTTGGATTGGTTCTTTTTGTGCTGGCAAAATCGGGGTGCACAGGCCCATTTGTTTTCAATGTTTACACTTTATAAATATGCATTGTGGAGGCCTGCCCTTTTCTGAAAGGAAATGGAGCAGCAGTGGATCTGAGGGAGAGGGGAGGTGGTGGTGGAGGTACCGGGAGGAGTGGAGGGAGGGGGGTTGCGGTAAGGATGTATTGTAAATTATAAAATTAAAAGAAAAAATAAATTATTTAGAGCTAAAAACCCCCTATGTATCATAATTGCATTGTTTTGAAATCAAGTCTAGAAAATAAATCATTGAGTTGACAATAAACACTAGACAGGATATCTACCTTCTCTGGTGTTCTCTGATGCGCTCACAGACCAAGGTGCTCTGAATTCCCATGAAGATCTTTGAATACAGCCTCTGCACTTGGCACTTTGCCTGGGTTCTAGACTCCCTGTCCCTTACTTGGTCTCTTTACAGAGGATGCTGCCCTGGCACCCCATACCCTGGGTTTTCTGCTGTGGAATGGGGGTGGATGTGAGTCTGATTGGGCTGCTTTCCCTGATTTGTGATGTGGTCTTTCCCTGACTCAGTGGTATCATTGAATGTCTATTGGCTATCACCTTTCTATGGAATGTTCTGGATCAGTTTTCCCCTTCCTCTCTCCCTTCCTTCCTTTTTTGAGAAAGGCTGTCCTTAGGGTTACTATTGCTGTGATGAAACGCCCTGACCAAAGCAACTTGGGGAAGAAAGGGTTTATTCAGCTTATGTTTCCATATCATTGTTTGTCATCAAAGGAAGTCAGAACAGGAACCTGCAGGCAGGAGCTGATGCAGAGGCCATAAGTGGTGTTGCTTATTAGACTGCACTTTATAGCTTGCTCAGCCTGCTTTCTTATAGAACCCAGTGTTGTAGGATCTTTGATTACATTGGGAACTCTAAGATTGTATTGTTTACTGAAAAAAATTTGTTTTTTGTTGTGGTGTAGCTAGCTTTAGCACACACTTTCAATCCCTCTGGCTGGAATACAGACATGCTCTTAGTACATACTGTTGATCCCAGACAATGACGGTAAAATTAGTTTGTAGGAGGAAGCATCCATGTCTGAAAATGATGTCTAATTGAGTGGCAGACAAATGATGAATCAGAGAAAGATTTGACAGACTAGGATCTGCCAACTCTCACAAGAAGAGAGAGGAAAGGGAAGCTACGTAAGAGAGAGCAGCACACAGAGAGAAGAGGCAGTTTTACTGGGACAGTTGTACAAAGACAGGGTACTGAGAGACAACAAGCTAGACACAGGTGAAGACAGAATAAGCCCAAGATTGAGAACAAGCTGGAAGATTAGAACAGATTGCCAAAGTTAGTCTGAGGTCAAGCAGAGCAATTCAGGAGTAGCTGAGAGAAGCCAGATTGAATCAGTCAGCTTGGAGAAGAGTTTGAGCCAGAACAGCTGAGTTGACCAGCCAGTCAGAATTCAGAAAGATCTAGAAAGGGTGAGCTTATTCAGCAGGAAGTCTCAGAGGCTGGAAACATTCTAGGCCTAGATAAGATTGTATGGAGGCTAGAAGCTTCCAGGACTAGGTCTAGGTTAGCACATGGAGGCAGTAAGCCTTGGAGACGACAATTACTTCAGGTGAATAAAAGATAACAGTTACAACCTAGGAGTGCCAGCCCAGGATGACCCCAACCACAATGGGCTGGATTCTCTCACATCTATCACTAAATAAGAAAATACCCGCCGGGCAGTGGTGGCACACGCCTTTAATCCCAGCACTTGAGAGGCAGGCAGATTTCTGAGTTCGAGGCCAGCCTGGTCTACAGAGTGAGTTCCAGGACAGCCAGAGCTACACAGAGAAACCCTGTCTCAAAAAACAAACAAACAAACAAACAAACAAAAAAACAAAACAAAACAAAAAAAAAAAAAAGAGAAAATACCCTACAGACTTGCCTACAGCCTTTTCTTAATTGATGTTCCCTCCTTTCAGATGACTTTCACTTGCATTATGTTGACATAAAACTATCCACTACACAAGGTCTTCCTATACAGCTTTGGCTAGCTTGGAGCTCCGTATGTGGGTCAGGATGGCCTGGAACTCACAGAGATCTGCCTGCCTCTGTCTCCTGAGGGCTGACTAAACTTTTCTTGATGTGAGGTAATTAAATGTCTTTATAATCATAGCACTGTGATTGAGAGATTATGTTACCTGCAGCTGAACACTTTTTGACTAATAAACTATGAAACAGTCGGCAGTCCTAGAGTAAATGTATCTATTTTCCATTGCTACAACATAACATGTGGGTAATGGATACAGGAAAGCTTATTTAGCTAACAGCTTTAGAGGTTCAAGAGCATGGCATCAATATCTGCTTGAGCCTGGTGAGGGCCCCCATAGCTGTCATATGGCAGATGGCTGGAAGCCAGAGTAAGAAGGGTCAATTTGACCCTTTATACCCATCCTTTCATAAATTTACCCAGGTCTCATGAGAACTACACGGTTCCCTACAGCTCCCTCGATGATCAACAGCCTATTTTTTTCAAGGTACCATCTTCCAACATAATCACACTGAGGACCAAGCCTCTAAAGATGAAGGCTATGTGGGTGGGTGGGGATAAATAACATCTAAATCATAACAGTGCATACATCTGCTTTTAGTGCTCCCATTCAGTGCTCCCACTCCCCCTCGCCCATATTTTATCCTCACTAGGTTTCAGAACTAAGAGGACCCCTAGGGTCTACTCTAAGAACACCCCAGAAAGCTGGAGTAGTGACTCCCTTCTTCGGCGTAGAATTTGCCTTGTCTCTCCAGCCTTGGCACCGGTCCGTGGCAGGTAAGGAGGGTCCTTATTCTCCTCTTTAGAGCTGCACCCGAGTCCGAGAGATGTGCCAGGCAAAGAACAGTTGCTCAATTAATATTTCAGAATAATATACATGTTGTTTTAGCATCCCCACCCTGCCCTACCCAAAATAGGTTTAAAACAAAAACAAAAACTTGTGCAATGAGGTAAAGTTCTCACGACACTCGGAAGTGGAGACATTCAAAGTAGATGACTGACCCCTGCTGCACACCACCCACCACTTTAATACCTTCCTGGTATTAAAGAGTCATATAGGAAATCAAGAAGCTGATTTTTAAAAAATTCTCTAAAATTCTAGTGGAGTTAGTTGGCCAATAAAAAGATAAAATATGATTTATATAAGCAACCAGATGTTACTTATCTTTAAAAGAATGGAAATTCTGATCCAAGCCAACCATGGAAAATGAACATGATCAAGTTCCACCTGTAGAGACCCACAGAGGAATCAGACTTATGGAGGCAGAAAGAAGAAAGGTGGGGCTTGGGCTGGAGGAGTTTTTGGGAGATGGGTTAAATAAGTCTAGATTTCAGGATGGGAGAGAGCTCTAGAGATGAAGGCAAGGATGGCCACATAGCACTGGGACTATATCCAGTACCACAGAGCCACATGCTCACAACAGTTAAGACGAGGGGCCAACCATAAGTTTTATCCTAACTTAGTCTTTATTTGCCACACATAGTACGGATATTCAAAAGAGTGTATGAAAGGAATGAACATCTGGTTTAAACCTAACTCCAAGATGAACCCCAGAGGTCCACCTCTTGTCTAAAGAAATAGTGTCCCGTCGAAGCCCTAAGTCCACTCTCAACTTCCTCCCCACCCCACCCTCAAAAGTCTCCCCTTTAAACATCAGGTGGGTCATTTCTCAGATGATGCCAATACCGTGTCCTCTGTGACTCCTTTCTTTCATGAAGATTTTGAGACTGTTTTCCCCTTTCCTTTTTTCCTCCTTCCCTTCCTTCTTCCCTCCTTCCTTCCCTCCTTCCCTCCCTCCCTTCCTCCTTCCCTTCCTCCCTTCCTTCTTTTTACCTGTTAAACTTGTGCACATGCCATATTATTGTGCTGTCTCATGTATTTTACAGTTAAATATAAATATGTAAAGCGCTAACTATGAAGACTGACATCTTTGAAAAACCCTGACTATTTTGATAGCCTCTGGATAGAGAAGCATAACACTAGAGACAGAAGCCACCGTGCACAGATTGACACATTGGATGGTGACACAGCTTAATGTGCTTGTGGATAAAATGTATCTTAAGTAGAGCAGGAGTGGGACATAAAAACTAGAAAGAAGGCAAGGGAAAAGTCCTACAAATCAGACTGATGGAAACCTCCCCCATCTCCACTCCAATCTGTGCTGGCTCATAAATAAATCATTCTTTTACCAAGGAATCCCACTTTTAGGAAACAACCAGAGATGTGCACTAAAATTCATATACAAGACATCCTTCACAGTCACGTCTGTAATCAGGAAAAAATGGAAGTGACCCAAATGTTAAGCAGCGGGGGACAGCTCCAAGCATCAAAGTGCCTGAATTGTTCTCCAGAGACCGGTCTGTGAGAGCAGGGAACAGGGGTTGGAGTTTAGTTTCATAAAAAAGAAAAAAAAAAAAAAAAAAAAAGCAGACAATGCTCTAATAGATTGCAGGCTGGAGGGCAGCATGGTGTAGCTGCTTTGACAAGCATTCTGACAGTCTCTTAGCAAGGCAAATATGCGTATATTGCACAACCAGAAAACTTAATCTCAGCCCCTAACCAAATAGAAATAAAAGTGTGGGACCATGCAAACCTGTGGCTAAGTGTTCACTGCAGTTTTATTTACATAAACAAACAGGAAACAGCCCAAGTACCAGCAATTGCAGAGTAAGTGATGAGCACACTGTGGTACGCTATGCTATGGAATAGCACTCAGCACTGAAAAGGAGGGGCCTCTGGACCTGTCTCCTAAGGGTTGAGATGAAGCTCTTCACAGAAGACTGTGGTCCCATCATGAAATCTCTCACACATGACATTTTGAAAAAGGCAAACCAGACAGGACACAAGCCAAGTTTGCCAGGGGTTAGGGATTGCCTGCAAACAGGCAGAGGGGGCCTTCAAGTTGAAGGAAGTGCTCTGTATCATGACTGTGGTGATGGTTCCATAGCTCCAGCTTCAAACCTCAATAGAGTCTTCCTGATTGATCGGGGTACAGCTAGAGCACTCACCTCACAGGCAAGAATCCTTGGGTTCAATCCCCACCACTGGCAAAAAACAAAACAAACAAACAAACAAACAAAAAAACCAAGCCAAACTGAAAACCCAACTAAGCTACATTTTAAATAGTTTTCAAATCAGTTATAAAATGACATGGTAAGAGGGGCTTCAATTCTATGTATGTGTGTGTGTGTGTGTGTGTGTGTGTGTAGGTGCAGAGAGGCTTTGTAATAACAAAGCCCACAGTTTTGATCGCTGGGCCAGTCTTACCCTGTTGTAACTGACTGTCTGAGACCTTTTCCACATGCTGACCCTCCCTTCCCTCTTGTGACTCAAAGAGTTTCCACAGTGACCACCAACAAGGGAGACAGTAATGGAGGCAGTGTCTGGCCCCTCAACTGTCCTAGCCTGGAATGTTCACTGTGAATTAAGTCACAAGACCATGCATGCCTCAACAGCAGGAAGGCTGCGGGGTGCAGGAGAGATAGACAAACAGCTAATGCCAGCTCTTCCTTCTCTCATTCCCTCAAAATCATTTGTTTTGCTTACACAGGAGGACCTAACCGTCACTCTCAAAACCTGTTCCTGCCAGTGTAGCCTGTGGGCTCCCTGGGCAAAATGCACTAGTGGTCAATCCATAATTAGAAGGTGCCTTTACAACAATATGTCCAATATGTTTTCTTCATTATGTTTTTAAAAAGAATATATATGTCTGCCCACAGCCTACTGGGCTAAGAAAACAGGCCTCTGTCCTTTCTAGGTAGCCCAATAATATAACAGATATGGATCAGAGAGGCACAGGAATCACTTCTGATAGAACCTGTCTAGACATTCCAAATCCTGAGCCATTTGGGACGCCCTGTCCAGGCACAGTCTGGCTACCCCATGTATCCCCCAAAGATCTGCTGCCCTGCTTTGGGGAGGAAGCCACCTGCCGGGGTCTTCCAGAGCCTCAGTGTGGTTTCAAGGAGAGATTCTTTCTCTCCATTTTGTTTTTCCGTCTTGCCCTATGGAGAGAAAGATTTCCTACTTTCCCCAGCTGGTATCTTGTTTCTTAGAAGGGTAATGGTCTAATTTAGTTCCATTTTAAATTTCAAGTCATCATAAGCCCGGACACGGGAGCTATACTTCCCGTAGAACCTGAGGCCTCTCCTCCCTGGTTGCAGTAAATGCATCTCCTACACCCCGCCCCCACCCCCTTGATCTCGCTGCCCTTTCAGTAATGCCAAAGGCAGTCTGTGTGGAGCAGCAGGTAGGAGGCCACACCCTTAGTCCAACCTTTAGCCTGAGATACTGTCACCCACTGACAGGGTTCACAGGGTTTAAGGTTCCAAGTGCTTGAACTGCTGAACTCTCTCTCCCTGGAAGGAAACTAGAAGCGGCAGGGATGCTCCCCATTCCCCGCCCCTTCTTTGTCCTGGATTTCTGACTTATCCAGTCCCTTTTGATTCCTTTTAAATGTCTTCCTCACAAGACTTGCTGAATGCAGCTAAAAGCTATAAGCACAAGTTCACTCAGTCCTCTCTGCCACCAGGGCTAGGAACTCAGGACTAACTGAGTTACCCTCTAGGTGACACATAGCTGTGGGGTGGGCCTCAGTCATGCTTGGTCGCTGTCCTGGCCAGCTCCACCACAGCCAGGCTGAGGCTGTTACTGTGGAAATCCCGATGGCAGTGTTTCTCGGCTTAGCTCACTCTTTGGCTTTGCTTGTTTGTGTTGTCTTTTGCAGAGCTGGGTGGTACCCAGAGCCTTGCCACTGAAGGCCACTGAACCACACCTCCTGAGGGCCTATGTAAACAACACTAGAACAGACTGCATTAACAAAGTAACCTATGATTCATATTGGAGAAGTTTGCTCTGTCCCTGCACAGTCTCCTGCAGCTGGATGGGGATCTAGGACTGAAGATCTGGCTCCCTTCTCCTCTGGCTCAACAACCCCCTCCCACCCTTGGGGTAGGAATACAGCTGCCTTACTGAGCAGCTGGACAGGCAAGGCAAAAAGCGCTCTTCTTGCAGTCTATGATACGGAAAAGTTGGTGCCTCTTCCTTCTTCTCTCTGGGGTCAAGGTGCTAATTGTGCATGAGCAGCTAGTGCAAAATGCTAGGAGCAATTAGAAGGTGCCTGAGTATCTCTACAATAATATGTCCAATATGATGTTTTCTTCATTATGTTTTTAAAAAGAATATATATGTGTATATATATATAATGTATATGTGTATACATATATGTGTGTGCCTGAGTGTATGTATGTGTATCGCAAGTGTGCAGATGCCTATGGAAGCCAGAAGAAGGTAGGATCCCCTATAACAATAGTTATAGGTAGCTGTGGGTGCTGGGAACAAAACTCCAGCAAGAGCAGCAAGCATTCTTAACTTCTGAGCAACCTCTCCAGTCCCTTAATAGTGTTTTTGATGGTGTAACCCAAAGTACTGTTAGAGCGTGTTACTCAGCCCCAGTCCTGGGTGCATGCTTCTCTTCATATTCCAGATGGCTTTGCCCCCAATTAAAACAACTTACTAACTTGTAGAATGGGGATATGTGGGTTTTTGAGTAGTTGTGGCCTTGTTGGGAGAAGTGTGTCATTGTGAGTGTGGGCCTTAAGACCCTTATCCTAGCTGCCTGGAAGCCAGTCTTCTCCTAGCTGCCTTCAAAATAAGAGGTGGATCTCTCAGGCCCTCCACCCCCACGTCTGCCTGGACGCTGCCATGCTTCACCTTGATGATAACAGACTGAATCTCGGAACTTCTAAGTCAGTCCCAGTTAAATGTTGTCCTTATAAGAGTTGCTTTGGTCATGGTGTCTGTTCACAGCAGTTAAAACGTAAGACAGCAGTCATATTGCAGTTTATCCATGGTGAATGCTGCCATTCGTTCTATTGATACTCACATTTGAGCTCTTCTGACATGTCAGGCCTTCTGCTCATTTTATTGATACCACAGAGTAAAACAGTGCCACAGTTTCTGCACCTGAAAGGTTTGATAAAAGAAACAGGAAGTCAGACATGGGTCATCCAAGGTGTCTGAAGTCAGTGGGAGGTTTCTTCTATCAGATAGAAGGTTCATAATGTACAGTATGGATGGCAAACAAATTTCAACATGCCTTTATAAATGCCAGTAGTTGTGGGCAACTGGAGCTGTCTCTCAGTGAGCCCCCATTGTTCCCTCATGTGGTCTGTCAGCTCTGTTCCTAACAGCCATGTCACAGAGTAGGTGCGATTGTGTGTCTGAGGTGGGTTTGGGATTACAATTCAACTATGTTTGGCTTTTTGCAGCTGTCCCAGGCCAACTGGCCTTGACTCCCAAGTGTGAGCCATTCCCAAATGAGCTGTGCCCTCAGGTTCCCACACTGAGATGTGTGTGCACGTGGGCTTGGTAGGCAGGTGTTGAGGAGAGGAGTAAAGGCTGAGCTGGACCTGATCGAAGCCTTCAACATATGAGAGAAAAGTTCTCTAGACATCCCATCCAAGACTTCAGCCCAGACCTAAGTGCGTGAGCAGGACCCTGCTGCCAGCCTCTCCTGGCCACGGAATGGCTGAGCTCTTGGGGTCTCCCAGCATTGCTTTCCTATCTGATGTGTTTGTTGTATGCAGCTGCAATGGGATGAGACATCTCGCCTTCCCACCCTCCACCCCCCCACCCCGCCAAGCTGCCCCTTCTCAGCTCTTCGGGTAGCTTGAGTGAGAAATGTGAGCCCATAGGCTCAGGTGTTTGAACACTTGGTTCCCAGTTGGTGGCGCTGTTTGGGGAGGTTATGGGAGGCGCAGCCTTGCTCGAGAAATTGTCACTGGGGGAGACTTGATAGCTTTGATCTACTTCCAGTTTGCTCTTTCTTCTTTGTGTTTGTGATTGAAGACTTGATCGCTGGTTCCTACTCTGCCTGCCTGCCACGTGGTGTGTGGCCTCTCTGCCATTATTGGACCCGTATCTCTCTGGACTCCAAATCCAGATGAGCTCTTCCTTCTCTAAGTTGCCTTGGTCATGGTGTTTAATCACAGCCATAGAGAAATATTTTATATGCCTGGAGAGGAGAATTCCCATCTGAACCCAGCGCCTTCGGCCTGCCCTGGGATGGAGGTACAGGGCTGGGGACCAGTGGCAGTGTCAGCAACAACAGGACCAGGATTGTTGGTTGGGCTTTTTTCTTAATTTCCATGATGAGGTTCTAGGGTTAGATATGCACTAAGCCTGTCTTGAAGGTGAGAAACTGGGGCAGAGAAAGGTGAGTGAGGTCGTCTGTCTAAGCTTGCACAATGAGTCAAGGCGCAACTCTGGAAACCCAGGGATGGCAGCACACACCTGAAATCCCAACATTGCAGGCTGAGGCAGAATCGCCAGTTCCTGGGCAGCCTAAGATACTTAAGGAGAGTCTGTAACAAAGTAAGGAAAGATGTATGTGGCTTTGGAAGAGCCCTAACATCAGTGGTCCTGCTCACACACACCACGTTGGCCAGATTCGGGGGCGGGGACCTGAGGCCATGGGCACCATACCAGCAGCAGTCACCTGCTGGCTTGGAGCTGGGGAATTGGGAACAGTGAAGCTAAGTCATGTGCCCAGAGTCACATAGCTTGTAAGTTTCAGTGGCAGGAAGTGGCTGTAGCAGAACTCTGAAGACAAGCATGCCAAAACACCCCAAGCATCAGGGCCAACCTGGGAAATGGGCCGTGAGTGACAGGCAGCCATCTTTCCCTTCTGAGGGGACAATCTCAGAAACATGCACCTCTGAGGTTCCCTCTGACCTGGCCAGTGGAGGAGAAAAGACGTTTGTGGGGTGGGCCTATCCGGACTGATTTGGGGGACACGAGAATAAATGAGTGCTCATCCCACTCGGTGTTGACAACAGACTGAAGCAGTGATGTCACTTCTTAGATCCCACCTGGTGAATTAGAAGTTTATTGGGGTCACTAACAGGGGTATGAGTGAGGGGTCACAGTTCAGAAGCAGGAATGACTCCAGCATGGCTAAAAGGTCCATCCCTCCTGAGAACTCTCAGGAAGCTTGGCAGCCTAGAGTGGTGTCCTCTTCCTCCCCACCCCCTCCACCCCCACTATCCCTTCCCCCAGGCAGCTCTGTGGGTGAGGGAGTCTGCTCACCTAGCACTTGTTTTCTGTGACTCTGTAAAACCAGCTTCCCTGGATTCATGCATCTATTTTCCAGTCTCATGAGCTTCTCCTCAAGGAGGGCATGTCTCATTCTGGAGGAAGTTCCTAGGTAGAGCCCAGGAAACCAGGAAAGAGTGTCAGGACGGTGCTCACTGGTCCCTTGGGGGGGCTGGGTTCTTCATCTGCCCCTAAGCTCAGCTCTCAGTTCTAGGTGGCAGGAAGACAAGTGCATGCTGGGCAGGGTACTCAGCCAGCAGGCAAAAGACTGGGGTTGGACTCTACAGGTCTTGCTATGGGGTCTCTGCACCCAGGTCTGATTGCTTAGGAAGCTAAGGTCCAGGGAGCAGAAGGGACTTCCCCACTTCCCCAGCACTTGCATAGAAGAGCCATAACTGAAATTACCAGTGGCGTGGTTGAGGCCTGTGCCTTGCCTCCTTCAGCCTGCAGGAGCACTGGGGATAGTAATGGCCTTTCCCTCAGAGAATCTGTTGAGAGAGCAGATGAAGTGGAACAGCTCTTAGTGTGGGCAGGTGCTTAGACAAAGTAAAGGTGTCATCGACTCAGGTGGCTGGGAACATTTATACTTATGACAGTCCAGTGAAACAGATGGCTGGGAGTGGCCTGAGCCCTTGAGCTGGGGACATGAGAAGGTAGTATATCGATGGTGGCCTGCCTCTGCCAGGCCCCGTAAGCTTTGAGACTCGGTGCCCCATGGATGGGAAGGGCTGTTTGCTGGTGGCTTCCTTGGCTCTCTTGGTCAGGCCACAGCACTGGTGGCATGGGATGACATGAGCTTGTGTGGCCTGGGGCAGGATCAGCTTTTTCTCATGTCTTATGCCAGTTCCTCTCAGCTGGAGTGGCAGAGAGGGCTAGGGGGCAGATGCCTCAGACAGACATCAGCTAGGGGGGCAGGCAGGAACTGTACTTGACAACCACCCAGCTGTAGTGCCTTCATTACTTACTTCTAAGCCAATATTGGGGAAACTGAGGTACAGAGGGGTCATGGATTTTGACAAAAGCCAAACAGCCAGGAAAGGACAGAGCTAGGATTTGAACCTAGGTCTCCTGGCCACAGATGCAATGAAAGTGACCATGAAATCATCAGCCTTTCAGGGACCTTCCTAACCCCTGACCTGTATCTCACTGGATCACACTTCCTGTTACACCTCCCTGTCAGTTCACCTGTGCCCCATCATGCATTTCCTTTGACTGGTCAAGGGACTCATGGTGCTCATCTGAAAATAGCTTCTAATTGACCAGAGATCCGGGCCTCAGGTCAGCTCAGGTGCCAGTCCAGGCTCTCCATAGCATGATCTTGGAAGCACACAGGTTTTCCAGGTTCCTGCTGGGAACTCCTGTGGAACCTCACCTTGGCCTTGGGAGTACACCTTGTGGGGTGGGAAGGGATATCGTCCCCCTTCCTTCAACACCACCTCACCACCCCACCTTCCCTCAGGCTCCAGAAGCTTCTTTAGGGATTCAGTGTACATCCTGACCCTCCCCCAGCATTCCTCGGGCCCTTCTCCTCCCTTTGATCTGTCTGCCTTGCTGCAGAAGGAGCTATTCATAGCCAAGATGATGCAAAATTTATAAAGTGTGGCTGGCAAGGCTGAAACCGCCCCCAGCACATGGCACGCTGCCCCCACCCCCACCCTGGAGGTTCGTTCTCCATGTGAGGGTGTATGTGAGAGTGAATGAGCGTGTGAAAGTGAGTGGGTGTGTAGGGGGGTTGGATTGCTTCACTATTAGACTGCTGTCGCTGTCATGATCCTGGTGGGTCATCTTCCTCTTCCTCGTCCTTCCCCTCCTTTGTCCTGACAGGACTGGAGATGGAACTCAGAGCCTTTCACTTGTCACTTGGTGCTTTGCCTAATCTGTTTTTAGCCATTGTTGCTTTTAATTAATTGATTTAACTTTGTTGTCATTGGTCTCCGTTTTGACACAGGGGCTCACGAGCCCAGGCTAGCCTCAGACTTGTATAGCAGAAATTGGCCTGGAACTCACTTCCCTCCTGCCTCTACCTCCCGAGTGTTGGGATTGTGGGCGTGTGCCACCACGCCCGGCTTCAGTGTGCTGTTTTGAAATATGTATTCCTTGTGCAACGGCTGCTTCCAGCTGAGTGACACAGCGTGACCGCATACACTTGTCGTTTCTTGTGGTGAGCACACTGCTCACTCCTTTCCAAGGCTGAATGATTCTGTCCTGCAGACAGACATGAGATTCTCCTCGTGCCTGTCTCATCATGGATAGGCAGAGCTTGCTCTTGCCTTCTGGCTGCTGTGCATGGCACTGTTGCCAAAACTGGGGCCCACATTTTCTCTGAATACTTGCTTCAATTCTCCTAAACAGAGACGTTCAAATCCAGTTGTGGGTCATAGTCCTGATGCTATGAGGGCCTGTTGTCTTTTTGGTTGAAGCCTTGCAACAATCCTCAGACCCCACTGCCCCTACCTCCTCCTCTGGCCCTATTGAGCCAGAAAGCTGCACGTGCTCCCTGGCCCTGGGTGTGTCTACCCCAGGGCTACTTCCATTGTTCACTTCTCCTCACCTGTTAGCCCCCCCTGTATTACCTAGAGCTCCAGCCAAGGCCTCGAGCCCACAGGGACAAGATAGAAATGGCAAAGGCAAGACATAGGGAGTGGGCCTGGCCTAGTGGGTCACAGTCAAGTAGAAATTGAACTCCAGATCTGTGGGTTTTTGACTGAAGCTGTATATCTTCAGTGGGGACACCCACCCACCTCCCCACCTACACAGAAATATCAAGCCACAGGCTATACACAGCTCATTTTTCTGGAAACTAGTTTTCCTAGGAGATCTGGGAAGGAAACAATTCTAGGTAGACTCTGCTGATTGTATATACATACATACATATATATGCCTATGTATTACAATATAGTCATCTATCTATCTATCTATCTATCTATCTATCTATCTATGTATTTGTTCTCTATCTATCTATCTATCTATCTATCTATCTATCTATCCATTTATTCTACAGTGGACATCTAGGTGTGTCTTAGTTAAGATTCCTATACCTATGATACAAATCGTGACCAAAAGCAACTTAGGAAGGAAAGGGATTTTTTTTTTCCCCATCTTACAACTTTTAGGTCACACTTCATTACTGAGGGAAGTCAAAGCAAAAACTCAAGGCAGGAACCTGGATGCAGGACCTGAAGCTGATGCCATGGAGGGATGCTGCTTACTGCCTTGCTCCCCATGGCTTGCTCAGCCTGCTTTCTTATACAACTTAGGACCATCTGCCTGAGATTGGCACCACCCAGAGTAGTCTGGGCCCTACCACAGCAGTCATTATTAAGAAAATGCCATGCAGGCTTGTCTGGAAGTCAGTCTGGTGAGGGAATATTCTCAATTGTAGTTCCCTCTTCACAAATGATTCTAGCTTGTGTGACCTTGACATATAAACACATCACTATCAAACCATAAACTTCCCTTTCTTGTTTGTCCCAAAGATCTTATATTAATATCACTAGTACAATATAAAACATTCCAACTTCAAAAAGTCCTACAGTCTTTAAAATTCAAATATTTTAAAACATCCAAAGTTAGCTGGTGGTGGTGCATGCCTTTAATCCCAGCACTTGGGGGCAAAGGCAGGCAGATTTCTGAGTTTAAGACCAGCTTGGTCTACAGAGTGAGTTCCAGGACAGTCAGGGCTACACAGAGAAACCCTGTCTTGAAAAACCAAAGACCAAAACAACACAGCAACAACAAAAAAAGCCCAAACAACAACAACAACAAACAACACAAAAAACATACTGTAAAAAACAACAAAACAAAACAACAATAAAAAACATTCTAAGTCTTTCTAAAATTCCAAAATCTCTCTGAAGCTCCTGAATTTCTTTAAAAGTTCAAAGTCTCTCAACTTTGGGTTTCTGTAAAAATCAAAATAAATCACACCCTTTCTACCCCGGGAGGGAAGAACCAGGGAGCAGTTATAATTTAGTCAGAGTAAAACCAAAGTCCACCAGCGTAAAGCTCAGTGTCAGACTCTGGGGCCCAGGCAGGATCCGCAGGGCCCCCAAAGGCTGTAGACAGCACCGTTCCTCCCGCTCTGCCTTACCCAGCACAGCACAGCCTGTCTCAGGATCGGGCTGGCTCCACTCCACAGTCACTGCTGTGCTTGGCTGTCATCCCATGGTGCTGGCATCTCTAAAATGCTGGGGCCTCTGCTGCAACTGGGCTGTACCTTCACAGATCCTCTCCTGGGTTCTCTTCAGGGACACTGGCTGTCACATTGTGCCCAGCTTCAATTTCTCTCCATGGCCCCTTCAGTCCTGAAGCTTCTGA
Organism: Mastomys natalensis; assembly: GCA_021653895.1. Lineage (NCBI taxonomy): Eukaryota > Metazoa > Chordata > Mammalia > Rodentia > Muridae > Mastomys > Mastomys natalensis. The sequence continues at coordinate 985,265 of JAJTUV010000393.1, forward strand.
CTGAACTGTGGCTGCATTTCCGCCATGGCGTCTCCTGGTTTCTTGTGGCGCCAAGCTTCAGCGGCTCTCCATGACCTCTTCATGCCTCCAAAACCAGTACTGCCTGGGAGGCTGTTACACAAGACCAAGTTTGGCTGCTAGCGTGTGTGGTATATATAGCCTTGGCCCTCTCTGGACCATAGCTTCTGTGTACTGATCCTGAGGAAACAGTTCCCAGAAAAATCTTGCCTCGATGCTACCTCTTATTAATCACAGATCACAGCTCTAGCTGAACAGAATCAATTATCCCAGAAAAACAAAAGTTTTTGCCTTGGTGGTTCTTAGTTCCAAATATCATGTAAGCGGTCCTGATACGGTCTTTGCTTCCCTTTGAAATGTCACAAGGTAGGCCTCCACTGTCTGCTCTGCTGTCAGTCTCTCATCTTCTAAGTTCCCACAACATCTCTTTAGGATCTTGAATTAAGATTTTATTGATGTTTAAACACCATGACCAAAAGCAAGGCAAGGATTTAACTCATCTTAGAACTCTTGGGTAGCACTTTGTCATTGTGGGAAATCAGGACAGGAACTCAAGGCAGGAACCTGGAGGCAGGAAAGGAAGCAGAGCCCATAGAGGGATGTTTCTTACTGGATTGCTCTTCATGGGTTACTTGGCCTGTTTCTTACACAATTTATGACCACCCATCCAAGGTTGGCACAACCCACAGTGGTCTGGGCCATCTCACATAAATCATTAGTCAAAAAAACAGTTCTCCCCAGGTTTGTCCCCCCGCCCAATCTAGTACAGATTTTTTTCAATTACAGTTCATTCTTCTTAAATGATTCTAGTTTATGTCAATTTGACATAAAACTAATCAACACAGCGGGCTTGCCTCACTACCTCTGAGCCTCTGAATCCCCAGAGCAACAGGAAAGAGACCACTGGCCGTGTCACCTGGGTGGCTAAGCAACCCTTTGCCACTGCTGTGGACATGAAGCAGGCCTGTGTTTGCTTCCCTGCCCATTAGGGACCATGATTTCTCAGACAGTGGTTAATCTTTCTATTGCTTTCTGAACAACTATATGCACTCAAAACTGTTTAGCTGACTGACTGGTATTGTTGGAATTCAGACCTGGGACAAACAGCTGAGGTTCATATTTAAAGTGGACCTGGGCTCCAGCTTCTCCCAGCATCCCTCATTCCCTACCTGGTATACCCCATCCTCTAACCTGAACTTTCCAGTCCAGGGGCTGGGCTTCCCTCCCCCAAAGGCTTTTTTCTATACAATCTAGACATTTTGGTTTCTCTCTTCTTGTTACCTCCCTCTCTTTGTGTGTGCTCTTTTTTCTCTTTCTCTGCCTCCCTCCCCATGGTGACTTCCCTGGCCTCGGTCCTTGGGACCAGTGACCCCACCTCTGAGCTACTTCCCAAAAAACCCTGTCTATATGCTTTAATCTTTATGCTCTACTTGGCTCATTTCACTGGTGGAGAAATAACTAGTCAGGTATGTTCTTTTGAGAACCCACAAAAAGACAGGGGAAATCTTGGGTCGATAAGACAGAGAGAGAATCGAGAATCCAGTCGAAGCCTTTCAGTAATAGAGAGCAATAATTCTACGATGATTACTAACTTTTTTTTTTTCTAATAGGTTTTCAAGACAGGGTTTCTCTGTGTAGCCCTGGCTGTCCTGGAACTCACTCTGTAGACCAGGCTGGCCTTGAACTCAGAAATCCGCCTGCTTCTGCCTCCCAAGTGCTGGGATTAAAGGCGTGCGCCACCACTGCCCAGCTGATTACTAACTTCTTAAGTTCTTCCTCTCCTACAAGCCATCAAACTATATTTTTTCTGGAACTCTTATAGAAAACCCATTTATTGAAAAGGATGTAAACCTTTTGTGCTACCCTGATAGCCTCCAGTTTTATCTTCTCAGATTATATATATTTTCATACAAGGTGTCTCCAGCCCTACCCTGTATTCCCATTTACAAAAAGAAAGGAAAGGAAGAATAAAAATCTATTGGAAACTTAGTAACTAACTAACTGCAGCTCTCTTGAAGAGTTTGTACCTTGGCCTGGAGAAGCCTTTCTTTCTGAGATTATTCTCTGTGGAGCTAACATTATACTTAGGTATATTTCACTTTTTCTTACTGTCCCATGGGAAGACATCTCCACACCTCCTAGGTGTATCCTCCTGGCTACCTTGCTTTTTCCTAGTTCTCATGCTTATGCTTTGTGGTGGATTGAACATGAATGGCCCCATAGGATCATACATTTGAATGTTTAGTCCCCAACTGGTGGAACAGTTTGGGAAGGATTAGGAGGCATGTCATGGCGGACAGGCTTTGAGGTTTTAAAAAGTCTTTCCCATTTCCACTTAGCTCGCCTTGCTTTGTGATTGTGTCTCGAGATGTGATCTCTCAGTTACTGCTCCAGTCCATGTCTATATGCCTGCTTGTCATGCTCCCTGTCATGATGGTCATGGACTCTAGCCTTCGGAAACTGTAAGTCCTAAATAAACTCTTCTTTGTAGAAGATGCCTTGGTCATGGCATCTTATCACAGCAATAGAAAAGTAACTAAGACAGAAGTTGGTGCCAGGGAGTGGGGTATTGCTGTGATAGGCCTGATCATATTGGTTTGTTTTTTTTTTTTTTGATATATGTAGAAGTTTTCAGTACTTTGGACTAGGAAAACCGTTGAGCTCTGTCAGCAGAGTTTAACAAGCCATCCTAGTAGGGGCTTGAAAGACAATAGTGCTGAGAGTAATATGGACTATGGAGGCCCAGTTCAAAATGCTGTAGAGGGTAACAATATTAGCAACTGGGTCAGAGATACTTTGTAATATTTTGGTGATTAACACAGCTTCCTTTTGCCTGTATCCTAAGAAAGGAAAATTGAAAACTACTGGATTACTTTCATTGGCAGAAGAGATTTCAAGACAGCCTAATATTGACCCTGTCTTGTGGTTATTAGTAATCTTTTTAATATAGGTTTATAATTGGAAAAAAAAACCCAAAAAACTTCCAAAATTGGTAGTTGAAGACAGGGAATAGATTCAGCCCAAAAGAGAGAGATGTGTGTTGCAATCAGCAAAGCTGGAGGATGGAGCCATCTAAACCCTCTCACATCACACATGGAGTTACAGGATTTAGAGTTTTCCCTGCTGAGTTGTGGTCTTGTTTTGGTACATTATTTTCACACTATACTCCATTTTTTTTTCTTTTTGGAATGGCAGTGTATATTCTGTACCATTGTATGTTGAAAGTATGTAATTTGTTTTTTAATTTTGATTTTGTAGGAATTTACAGTTAAGAGATTATCTGGGGTCTCAGAAGAGACTTTGAATTTTTAATTAAAGAGTGTTAAGACTATGAAAGATTATGGGGAGCTTTGAAGTTATGCTAAATGTATTTTTCATTATGATATGACTACAGGCCTATGGGAACCAAGGAATGGAATATGGTAGTTTGAATGATAGGCTCATATGTTTGAATACTTAGCTGGTAATTGGTGGAACTATTTGGGAAGGATTAAGAGGTGTGACCTTGTTGGAGGAGGTGTGTCACTGGGGTGGGCTTTGAAGTTTCAAAATCACATGTCTTTCCTAGTTAGCTCTCTCTGCCCTGATGGTTGTGTCTCAAAATGTAAGCTCTGAGCTATTGCTCCAGTCTATGCCTGCCTGCTGACTGCCAGTCCACGCCTGCCTGCCTGCTGGCATGCTCACCACCATGATGGTCATGGATTCTAATTCTCTGAAACTTTTAAGTCCCAAATAAGCTCATTCTTCTGTAAGTTGCTTTGGTCATGGTATCACAGCGGTAGAAAGTAATGAAGACATGCCTATATTAAAAGATTTTTAGTAAAATCTTCAACTCTTCTTTATCATACCTGCTAGTTCCAAGATTCTTCTTGATATCAAAGCCATGAATCCTGGTTTTGTCTCTAAGAGATTAGTGGAACTCCTTGGGCTGCTGAGCTCAACAGTATGGAACTGTCTCTGTTTTCTCACTATTCACACCCTGTCCTGGCCTCTTGGGAAATCTTAAGAGCCCTTAACTTTGGTATTTGCAGACAGCCACTGCACAGGTGAGAAAATTGAGTACTTAGTGGAGTGCTGATTTCCAGAGCTCTCCACCCAGTTTGTGTGATATGGGTGAGTTGGCCAGCCCACTTGACTCCTTTGGTTAAATCTCAAGCTGCCTTTAGACCCTGGAGCAGGCCCTGGTTCCAATACCATGGTATTCTGTAATGCTAGATTATTGATATCCTCCAAGACATATCCTAGCATCCTGAAGTACTGAATGACCCGGTCAACAAATGTCAATCATCATGTGTACTCCAGACAGCCCAAGTTGCCTCATGGTGTGCTGATGTCTTTAGTAGAAAGACAGATGATAATAAATGTGGAGCAGGGAGAAGTAAGTGATAAGAAGAACAAAGTAGAATAAACAAAAGGATATGAGGGAAAATCTCAGAGAAGACCAGCTTGACCAGATACCTGAAGAAAGTAAGCAAGTGGGATTCTGGGAGACTAGCTTTCCCAGCAGAGATCAGCAATGTTTAGCTCCTTTGTGGGAACTGCTGGGTTTGGTCCAGTCAGATTGACTTTGGTGACATAGCTGCCAGGAGAATCTCACCTTTTCATCTAGTAAAAAATGTTTTTGAGGGTAGGTGATAGTCCAGAGTAGGAGGGGCCTCTTGGGGTACCAGGTGGCAGCTTACATGATCTGGCCTAATCCTTTTGTCTCTGTTGCTGTGGCCCAGCCACTGGTGCCTAATCCACAGAGCCCAGGAGGCTGCAGAAGGAGTGGGTTGTGGACTTTGAGGAGGATGTGGCCTGTATATCCCTGGGCCCCCAACATTTGCCACAGAGGACAGCTGCCCCAAGGTTCTCCTCAAGTCACCCATCAACCACCCCTGATCTAGACTAGCCTTTCAGATCCTCACCAAGGTATGGCATTTGGACATCTACAAGATGGAGACATACACATCTCCACCCTCCATCCCTGGCTAATGACCTCCGCTCCCTAAAAGGATAGCTGTTTCCAGAATGATAGAACACCATGTGGAATAGTTGTTAACATGATCTCCCTTCTCAACAAATCCAGTCCCTTGTGGCCAGCATGGGTGTGAACAAGGGACAAGATATCATTTGGAAGAAGGTGATTTGGGTGGAACCCAGCTGAAGGGTTCCATAAGGTGGTCCAAGTGCCAGAATCACAACTTTGTACCTGTAGTTGACACTTAGTGGCCTGGCTCGAGACTGGCTATGCTGTGGCTTCATCTCTGCTTTGGTTTATGTAAAATCTAGGCAAAACGTCTTTATGAGAAAACAAAATCCAGCTCTGACAACTGTGGACCGTGCACTATGGACTGTGCACTTCTTTCTATACTTCAAGGGATGCTGGAGAGTTAAATGGGAAGCCTGAATATCTGCATGGAGAGAGGAGCACAGGAAGTCATCCATCTTCATTCCTGCCTGAACCCTGCCTATGGCTCATCCTTGCAGGGACCTTATGTGTGGTAGATATTCAACTAGGGCTTCCATTGTCTGCAGGGTAAATTCCATACCCCTTCAATGCTATAGTCTTAGGGATTTTAATTCATCTCTCCCCTCCTCACCCTTTCTTGAATGCCTGGCATCCTTCCTTGCCTTCTTCAGTTTCAGCCTTTCCTGAAGCTCTGGTGTACCACTGGCCCTTAAATTTGAGCAGTTCATAAGAACACTTGTCACAGAATGCAGTTGCATAGATGTTAAATGCCTCCTGAACTGGGCATCCAGCCTATAGCAGGTGGGCACTGAGGGACTGGGTGAAATCTACCAGGAACCAGGAGTTGGTTTCTCAATGAACTCCATCTCTCAGGCAAAACAGCTCAGACTGCAGAGAAAGGGCAAAGTACCATGGCGGCAGGCTGAAATACAACACCAAGGTCACATGTAGCTACCAGTGTGTTTGGTTATACTTCCAGAATGGGGAGCTAGGCTTTCTTTCTGTCAGACAAGTGATGGAATAGAAGGTGACAGGACCAAGGCTGGTTCACTCTAATGTCCTGCCTACTACAGTGCCTCTTTATGGAGAGAAAATGGCCAGGGGAAGACACATGGATGTTCCAGGCTCTACATGGGAGACACCAGCCTGAGGGCTGGAGAGTTTAGGATACCTTTGGTGACACCACACCTGATCATGTCACTTCACATCATTGTACCAGGCACAAATAGAGTCTGTTTGGAAATCCAGGGGTCATGGAGGGCCAACCCCTAGCTTGAACATCCCTTTCAGCTGGTTCAACTCCAGGCCCTTTAGAGACTTCTCAGTATGCATGACATCTGCCTACAAGGACCAAGCTCTCTGCTCCTAGGCTCTAGAAGGGGTTAGGACCTGGGATGGTGAAGGATGAGCGTTGACATCTCCTCTGCAGTTGCTGGGCAGCCATATGGTCCTTCATTTATTTCTGCCCTCTTGAGAGCATGGGGAAAAGACTTGGTCCCCAGATCCAGACTCTTTTTTTTTTTTTTTTAAAGAATATTTTTTATGGTTTTATGTATGTATCTTGATGATATTCTCTCTAAGCCTTCTATTTCATCTGGACTCCTCTAGCATGCTCCCTCCCACTTCATGCCCTCTTTTTTTTTTTTTTTTTTCATTTTTATAACTTACTGGGTCCAGTTTCCACTGTCTGCATGCACATGGGTGTGGGACTTTGTCCCCTGTGGAACTGTGAGTACATCCACCAGAGCATGGGTCACCTACCAGTGGACACATTCCCAAAGGAAGAAAATCTCTCCTCCTCATTTCCCAATAGCTTGTCAGTGTGGAGCTCCTCAAGAGCCCCTCTCCTGCCTGCACTGGCTAGACCTTGTACAGCTACTACTCATGCACTGTAGTTTGTACACAAGTCACTCATAGGCTCGTGTGTTTGGATACTTTGTCACAGATGGTGGCACTGTTCAGAGAGGTTATAACAGGAAGTAGGTCACATAGCCTGGCCCCATTTCCTGTTTCTTTTCTGCTTCCATATTGTCTATGCAATATGAAGGGCAGGCTTCTTGCACCCGCCACAATGCCTTCTCCAGCATGATGGACTGTATCCCCTATGGAACTGTGAGCCAAAGGAAACCCTTTCTTGTAAGTTTCTTTTGTAGGGTAGCTTATCACTGCAACAGAAAAGTAACGGAAGCAGAAATTGGGATGAGAAGAGGGGATGTTGCTGTCATAAACCTGGCCATGTTCCAAAACTGGGTTGTGGAAAGAATTGGAAGAGTTTGGAGCTTCAGGCTAGACAGTCTTTGAATGCTGGAAGCAGAGCATAATGGGTTGCTCTGATGGGACTCTGGAAGATCAGAAAGCCAAGAAAAATATGGGCCTCGCTTATGAAGTGTGCTGGCTAGTTTTATGTCAACTTGACACAAGGTAGAGTCATCTGAAAGGAGGGAATCTCAGCTGAGAAAATGCTTCTAGAAGATCTGGATATATGGCATTTTCTTAATTAGTGATTGATGGAGGAGGGCCCAGCCCACTGTGGGTAGAGCCATCCCTGGGTTGGTGGTCCTGGGTTCTATAAGAAAGCAAGCTGAGGCTGGAGAGATGACTCAGACATTGAAGGCTAGGATCACAACCAGAAATATAAGAAAGTTGATTGAGCAAGCCATGATGATCAATCCAGTAAACAGCACTCCTTCATAGCCTCCGTATTGGCGCCTGCTTCAGGTTACTGCCCTGTTTGAGTTCCTGCCATGACGTCCTTCAGTGATGGACTATGACATAAGCCAAATAACCCTTTTCCTCCCCAACTTGCTTTTGGTCATGTTTTTTTTTTTTTTTTTTTTTTTTTTTTATTCGCAGCAATAGTAACTCTAACTAAGACATGACATTTCAGAGGGGAACAAAGACTTTTTTTTAATATGGGTGTCTCTGTTAGAGACTGTCTCAGTCAGGGTTTCTGTTCCTGCACAAACATTATGACCAAGAAGCAAGTTGGGGAAAGGGGTTTAGTCAGTTCACACTTCCATATTGCTGTTCATCACCAGAGGAAGTCAAGACTGGAACTCAAGCAGGTCAGGAAGCAGGAGCTGATGCAGAGGCTTGCTCCCCCTGGCTTGCTCAGCTTGCTTTCTTATAGAACCCAAGACTACCAGCCCAGGGATGGTATCACTCACTATGGGCCCTCCCCCCTTGATCACTAATTGAGAAAATGCCTTACAGCTGGATCTCAGGGAGACATTTCTTCAACTGAAGTTCCTTTCTTTGTGATAACTTCAGCTTGTGTCAAATTGGCACACAAAACCAACCAGTACAAAGGCCAGTCACTCAGGTTATATTCTGACAACTCTGGCTACCTTCTATCCTTTGATGGAGGAGATTTTTTTTTTTTTAGATACAACATCACATCTGTAGTTACTGCTAATTCCGTTTATACAACTCTACAATGAAAAGAGGCAACATATGAAACAGAAAGAATGTATGTTTTAGGCTGGGCAGTGGTGGCGCACGCCTTTAATCCCAGTACTTGGGAGGCAGAGGCAGGTGGATTTCTGAGTTCGAGTCCAGCCTGGTCTACAGAGTGAGTTCCAGGCCAGCCAGGGCTACATAGAGAAACCCTGTCTCGAAAAACCAAAAAAAAAAAAAAAAAAAAAAAAAAAAACAACACCAAAAAAACAAACAAAACAAAAGAATGTTTGTTTTTAGAGAGGAAAAGCACACTGGGATGCTTAAGATTGTGTCTGAGACAAGTGATGGAAGAGAGGCTGTAGCAAGAGATCAACACCATTCAAGAGAACCCCCTTGTTCTGATTGGAATAAGAGGAAAGATGCCCTGAGAGCCAAGGCCTCACCCAGCTAAGCCTCCAACCTGTGAAAGAAGAGAGCCCAAGATTCCTGCTCTGAAAGAGCAGCTGTCTAGAGATGTCTCCACCAGCATCAGCAAACAGAGGCTGTTCTAATTATGATCCAAAGCTTCTATGCCAAGTTGATGGCAGAATTTATCAGTTTCATCAGTATGATACTGGTTTTGGCAGCATAAAAGATGCAAGACTGAAGGTGTAACGAGTTCTTCAGCTTCTGTCTTAGAGAGCTACCATGGCCAGACAATATGTGGTCGGGTTAGAGTCCTTATAAGGAGGCTTTGAGAGGTCATTCCAGGACGCTGTGAAGGTAAGCTCCACGGTGTTGGAGATGCCAGAGTGATGGGATGTTTGCCTAGAAGGGATGCATACAGGAATTAGAAACAGCCCAATTCAGAGGCTTTGCATGTACTATAGGATTTGGTGTTTGCCATGTGTCTCGGTCAATGTTCTACTGCTGTGAACAGATACCATGACCAAGACAACTCTGATAAAATAAAGCATTTCATTGAGAGCTTGTTTACAGTTGTAGAGGTTTAGTCCATTATCATCGTGGTGGGAAGTGTGAAGTCACAGTGGCAGAAATCGTGCTGGAGAAGGGGCTGAGACCTACATCCTAATCTGCTGGCCCAGAGGGAAATTCTGGGCTTGCATTGGGCTTTTGAAACCTTGAAGCCACTCCCAGTGACACACTTCTTCCAACAAGGCCACACTTCTTAATCCTTTCAAATACTACTCCCTGGTGGCCAAGAATCCAAATCTATGAGCCTATGGGGACCATTTGTATTCAAATCACCAAACCATGCTAGATTTCAGTCTTGATATAGCCTAATCTTCTCTTGCTATGCCTCTCTTCTTCCCTTTTGGAAAGGGAAGATGTACTTTGTGCCCTTGTATGTTGGAAGTATGTAACAGTTAAAAGACTGCCTTGACTCAGAAGAGACTTTGGTCTTTGGAGCAGGGTTGGGACTGTTATAGAATGGGGACTTTTGGAGTTGGGTTAAATATATTTTGCATCATGAGAAGACCTTGAGCCTATGGGGCCCAGGGACAGAGTGTTGTGGTTTGAGTGTGGAATGTCTTCAACAGTGTTTGGACACTTGGTCTCAGGATGGTGGTGCTGTCTGGGGAGACTAAGAGACCTTTGGAAGGTAGAACTTGGCTAAAGGAAGTACATCACTGGAGATGGACTTTGAGGTTTCAAAATCTTGCTTTACTTTACTCTCTCTCTCTCTCTCTCTCTCCTCTCTCTCTCTCTCTCTCTCTCTCTCTCTCTCTCTCTGTCTCCTGGTGCAATGTGAGGGACTGGCTTCATGCTCCAGCTGCCATGCTTTCCCTGTCACGATGGACTGTTCTCTGGAACTGTAAGTAAAAATAAATGCTTTCTCCCTCAAATTGCTTTAGTCCAGGTATTTTATCAGAGAAACAGAAAAACAAGAAGACACCATAGCTGCTATGAGTTCATAAGCAGATGGTTGTGTCATACCCTGAAGACAGCCTTTTACAACAACCCATAGAATCTTCTGGTTCCTAAACTCTTCCTGCTCTTCTATGACATTCCTGAGCCGTGGTGGGAAGATGATATAGATGATCCATTTCAAGCTGAGTACTGACTTACTCTCAGCAGTAGCCTTGACTGCTACCCACTGCAAAAGGAAGCTTTTATGACCAAGGTTGATAATAGCACTGTCTTAGGAAAATAAACATAGTTGTAAGACAGGTAAGCTAAAGTAGCAGTTTGCCTCCTAGGGCCCGTGACGCCTTGAGCTGTGAGCGTTTGTTCAGGTTTACAGTACCAGACATGAATGCTCTCCTGTGGGACAGGCTTCCAATCCAATCAGAAAGTAAGTGGTTAGTCCCATAACAGTCATGCCACTATTGTATGTGTGGGACCTGTGTCATGAGCATAAATGTTCCCAGCCACCTGAGTTCATGACACCTTTACTTTGTCTAAGCGCCTGCCCACACTAGGAGCTGCTCCACTTCATCTGCTCTCTCAACAGATTCTCTGAGGGAAAGGCCATTACTATCCCCAGTGCTCCTGTGGGCTGAAGGAAGGTAGGCAAGGCACAGGCCTCAACCACACTACTCGTATTTTAGCTATGGCTCTTCCATGCAGATGCTGGCAGGTTGGTACTGTCCCATATGGAGTCCAACTCTGGATCAATCCGCTGATGAGTTTTCTCCCCTAGAGGCCTATGAGAACTATGAACTATGAGAACTAGCCATCAGGGAGAGAGTTTCTTGGTCAAGCTGGGAATGATTTCTCCATGTCCTGCAGCCAAAGTGTGTGTATCTTCACCAATAAGATCTTAGCATCTAATTATGATGGACAGTGGCAACAGCCTGTGGTGTTTTGGGGGTCTCTGGTGATTCCTTGACCAATCACTCCTAGGAAGGTACCCCACATCTGGCCCTTGGATTTCATTTAATAACCTAGGTCTTCTATGGGAAGCATTGTTCACACATGCAGGGCACCTCCATTCAAATGACTTTTAAACAATATTAGCTTGCAAAGCAGTCGTTTTCGGCAGGGTCTTTCTTGCCTCCTGGCATTTGTCTTCCTGATTACTTCCACCGAGTATTATGGTTTTCAGTCCCATTTCCTATAAATTTCATCCTTCTATTTTTCTTTATAGCTGAATGAAATTCCATTTTGTTTATAAACCACATTTTCATCATCCACTCATCCGTTATTGAGCATCCAGGCTGATTTCATTTCTTAACCACTATGAATAGAGTGACAATGAACATGAATGTGCGGGTATCTCTGCCGTGAGGGAGCTCTCTTGGGTATATGTGTAAGAATGGTATAGCTGGGTCATATCATACTTCAATTTCAAGTTTTTTTGTTTTGTATTTTTTTTTTAAAGAACTCACACTGATGTCTTTAGTGGATATACCAATTTTATTTATTTATTTATTTATTTATTTGTTTGTTTATGAGACTGGGTTTCTTTGTGTAGCTTTGGCTGTCCTGGAACTTGCTCTGTAGATCAGGATGGTCTCAAACTCACAGAGATCCACCTGCCCTTGCCTTCTGAATAAAGGTGTGTGCCACCACCACCTGGTTCGGTTTTTATTTTCATTAACAACAAGGCTCCCCTTTCCTCACGTCCTCACCAGCATCTCTTGCCATTTCTTCTCTTGATGGCAGCCATTCTGAGTAGGGTGAAATGGAATCTCAGGGTGGTTTTAATTTGCATTTTCCTTTTGACAAATAATGTTGAACATGCTTGAAAATAGAAGGCTGGGTAAGGAGGTGCATGCCTTTCGATCCCAGCATTGTGAAGCGGAGGCAGGTGGATCTCTATGAGTTCAAGGGCAGCTTGGTCTACATAGTGGGGTTCCAGGACAGCCAGTGCTACATAATTAGAATCTGTCTCAAAAAGCATACACATATACTGTGGTGGTTTGAATAAAAATGGCCTCCATAGGCACATAGATTTGAATGCTTCATCACCAGGGAGTGGCATTATTTGAAAAGATTAAGAGGTTAGGCTTTGTTGGGGTAGGTGTGGCCTTGTTGGAGAAAATATGTCACTGGGAGTGGGTTTTGAAGTTTCAAGGGTCCAAGCTAGGCCCAGAGCCTCTGTCCTGCTGTCTGTGGGTCCAGATGTAGAACTCTTCTACCATGTCTGCCTGTGTGCAGTCATGTTCCCTGTCATGATGATAATGGACTAAACCTCTAAAACTGTAACAAGCCCCAATTAGATACTTTCTTTAAAGAGTTGCCATGGTCATGTTGTCTTGTTTCAGCAATAGAACACTGATTAAGACCCACCTACACACCACACACACACACACACACACACATGTACACGCACACGCACACGCACGCGCACGCGCACACACACGCGCGCACGCACACACACGCACACACGCACACGCCCGCGCCCGCGCACACACGCGTGCGCATTTTTAGTTTTTCTTTTGAGAACTCTGTTCAGTTCCATAGCCCATGTTTTGATAAAGTTGTTTTTTTATTGACACTTAGTCTCTTGAGTTCTTAGTATGTTCAATTCTGTTGGATGTGTAATGGTAAAGATTTTCTGCCATTCTCTAGTCTGCCATTTTATTTGATGGACAGCTTCCACTGCTGACAGATGCTTTTTAATTTTACAAGATCCCATTTGTTGATTATTGATCTTATTTTCCGAGTGATCAGAGCAAGGACTAATTCCTCTGTCTCTGTCTCTCTGTCTCTGTCTCTCTCTCTGTCTCTGTTTTTAAAGACAGAAGTGCTATCTATGTAGCTCAGGATAGCCTCAAACTTGTCATCCTTCAATCTCTATTTTGGAGGTTGGGTGCCACTCCTGGCTGGAACTCTATTTCATGTTTACTAAGTTTGAGAGCCCTCCTGGCTCTCTCTGCTTACATAGTCCCGAAGTCTATCCTTTCTGAGGGAACGCAGTTTGGGTATGAGAGGGCTTCTTGTGTGATCTTGACTCTATATCCTAGGGCTTGTGCTGATACCCAGCTACCTTCTTTTTATTCCTGAACTTCTTCCCAGTGGTCCCAAGAGTCCCACAAGGGCCCAGCCTATGGGCTTCTAGGTCCTGCCTGCTTCATGTTGTAAGACACAACCACTTGTTTGTTTCTTCTTGTTTTCAGACCTTAGCCATGCCCTTGCTCCTCCCAGATGCTTGGAATGAAGAGCCTGTATCATCCCTTAGGCTCAAAATAGATGTCTCCCAGTCTGTTCATGGGAAAAGCAAGACTTTTCCAGGATCACATGGTGTTCACTGAGGTGGGACCCTACTCTGGCAATATCTATCTGTGTGTTAGTCTTCAGGGTGCTGTGAGCAGCTTGCCTGTGGCAGGAGGAGTGAGTGCAGTGGTCTCCCTGTATGCTGTGAAAGTGGCTCATGGGGGATGGGAGACAAGGTTCACTTGTGTCTGAACTCAGGGAGCGGCAGCTAATGTGAATCAAAGCGCTGTTCTGGGGAGAATAGTGTCTAAGCCGAGCTGACTACACTGATTTCTTCCTGGTGCCAAGACTGGCAGAGGTTGGGTGGGGGCAGCCACCATGAGACATGGCCTTCCTGGTGCCAAGACTGTGCAGGGGGAGGGGGGACAGCCACCATGAGATGGCCTTGGCCTGTGAGAATTCAACAGGGAACATACACAGCACACAAACAGATATACAAGGATAGAGTCATGCAGTTGCAAAGACTCTTAGGAACACAGACATATCAACACAGATGCACAGAGACATACATGTCCACACTTGCATTGGATACACCGAGACATACAAGTGGAGGAGCATTTTGAGACATTAGGGTCATCCTTCAATATCTAGACTTCAATATCCCCATATACCCAAAGTCACGGTTGCTCAAATGATGTTTTTGCATCCAGCCTGCAGCTTCCTGCTACCTTTTGGTTACATAATATCTGCTCCAATGAAAATCCCGTATGAATAGTCTGTAGCATTGTTTAAGGAATAAAGATGAGAAAATGCTCCCTGTTAGATATGGAAACCGCAGCACAGGCTGGGGACATAGCACACAAACTCCCCAGGGCTGGCAGTTCTCAACTATGGTGTGCCAGGAAGTGAGGCAGAGCTTTTAGGATGCCAGGAGCTGGCACAGGCTGTGTTCACATGTGGTTATGTATGTGGATTCACTGCGACTTTCCTTTCTGTTGTTTGTTCATTTGTTTTGTTGAGAAAAGGTCTCATTCTGTTGCCTAAGCTGACCTTCATGTCCTTGTGGTGAGGCTGGCTTTAAGCTTGTGACATCCCGCATCTCCCACCACCATTTAGCCTCTAAGGTGCCCAAGATTACAGGTGTGAGCTACCACGGTTGATTTTTTTTTTGATGTTTTATTTATTTAAAAATATTTACATATCTAAATTTTACATGTGTGGGTGTGTTGCCTGCTTGTATGGCTGTGAACCACTGAGCTACCTCTTCAACTTCCTGGATGCTTTAATGTGTGCTTGGAGGACCCATGGTGTGGTGGCCTGAATAGGAATGGCCCCCTCAGAATCCTGTGTATGAATGCTTGGCCCATAGAGAATGGCACTATTAGGAGGTGTGGCCTTGTTGGAGGAAGTATGTCAATGTAGACAGGCAGGCTTTGAGGTCTCAAATATGTGCATGCCAAACCCCACACACACACACACACACACATTCACACACACACACACACACTCAAACACAGACACAGCAAGCATGTACTATTCATGATATACCCATGAAGCTCACTCTGTGACAGCATGGAGATATGTACCACAAGGTCCCAATCTAGCCTAAGTCAGGCATCAAGCCTGAGGTGAGGATCTTTACCCTACAAGCAATGCACAGTCTCAAAAATACTGGGGTAGCATCAGGAAGAGCCTGGCACCCTTACCCCAGCACACAGGTACTGTCAACCCTTGAATACTGACCTGGGCATTTTCTGTACAGCCCAGATGTCTGCCTCCATCTCCCAGCTCCCCCACCTCTTCCCATCACCCTTCTATCCCACAGTGCCTTCTTCATGGTCAACTGTGGCAACTGCTGCAGGTGAACAACCTGGGCAGGGCCCCTGGGGTCATTGTCAACACACCCCTTTGTTACAAGCTTCCTTGTTCTGATTGTCTTCACTATGAAACACCAGAGTGGGGGGAGTTGAGAATCCCAAACCCAAAGGGCTGCTGGGCTTTCGAATGCACAGGCTCTCCTACCCCGCTTCCTACAGCTGTTTCCTCTAGGGACAACCACTGGGTTCCCATGCACACTTCTGGAGAGTCACACACTGTGATGGTTTGGTAAAATCATCTGGGAAGTGGGAACCTCAATGGAGAAAATGCCTCCATCTGATCAGCCTGTAAGCGACTCTATCGAGTGCTTTCTTGATTGATGATTGACCACTGTGGACCAACGCCACCCCTGAGCTAGTAGTCCTGGGTATCTAAAAAACTGGCTGAGAAAACCATGAGGATCAAGGATCAGCTCCTGCTTCCAAGTTCCTGCCCTGAGTTCCCTGAATGATGGACTGTGATGTGGACACGAGTGCCAAATAAACCCTTCCCTCCCCAAGTTGTGTTTGGCAGGGTGTTCATTACAGTGATAGAAAAGAAACCACTTAGATTATACATACATAACTGGTCGACAGGGCTTTTCTGTGGCCTTGGTTTGAACAGAAGAGGTAGCCAGTATGAATGCTATCCTGCTCTTCTGTTGTTTTAACTGGGTGCATCAGGTCACCCCATCCACAGCTATGAGCAGCCTGTTTTGCAAAACATGCTGCTCTTAGCTTTCATGCTCAGCTGTCAGGAGTTTGTCATTATTGGGCTTTGTAGACCTGTCATGTATGACAGTCTTGATCCCCAGGGTGGCCAGCCAGGCCTGTGTCACCCTCACCCATGTGTATTCATTCACCCGTGTGATATGAGGTTCTGCCTAATGAGATGGGTGAAGAATGGTGGGTTCAGGAGGATGAGATCAGCTTTGCACCAGAGCCGAGTGCAGGATCCTGGATGAGGAGGAAGGGCCTGAGGCCAGGCAGTAGGGCCTCTGTGGAGGGATAGCACCACAATGCTCAGGGTGGATATAAGCCATTTATGTTTTAGGCTCTCGCTTAGGAGCAGCCAAAGCTTCCTGTATAGCCTCCTTTACTGAGCCTGGTGTAAGTGGCAGGTATTACATCAGGATGAGGACGAGAGAGGTTCAGTCAGCACACAAGCAAAGCCATGGACATGTGATTGTTTGCAGGGAGCAGAGTGGGGCTATCTGTGGGCTTGGCAGGAAAGGAAGAGGACAGCCATCTCATCCAGAGTTTCAATGTGTCCTCTAGGTACCAAGGAGCCATGTTAGTATGGGGAGAAGGGGAGGAAAGATGGGCAGGGTCTTGTCTGCCTTAAGGAGGAGTGAGTGGAGATGACTTTACAAAGAGCCCTGTCCCCCTTAGCAAATAACGAACCCGGGATAGAGCGGAGGCCAATATTTTATTCATGGCTGGTGCAGAGCAATCAATTACAGGCTCCTGCCATCCAGCTGGGCACGGCCTTCATCATCCTGCCATCCCAGGCTATTTTGGGTTGGGTTTGGCCTCACCTCCCCCACCATCAAGGCCTCTTCCTGTCTAGGGTAGGGGGTTCTCATTGTGAATCAGTGCAAGAGCACAAAGGTATGTTCCCACTGAGCGCTGGGTAAACAGGCTCAGAGAGGTGTGATAACACAGCCAGGCTCCCACAGTCACAGAGGGTCAGAATTCATGGCCTCCCATGAAGCTCCAAGGCCCATGGGTAGGGGCTCCCTTAATCCACTCACTCCCTGAACCTTGCTTCCTACTTGGACCCTCCCTGCTGTAAGTAAGCGTCTTGTCACCCACTAACTGGGCATCTGGGGTGGGAGAAGCCTCTGAGAAGCCTTGGAGTTGTGAGAATGTCCTCCCTTCGGTGTGCCCTGCACATTGGGTAAGTAGAGCTGTGCTGCTGCGCAGGAGGTGCTGACTGAGGAAGCGAAATGTGGACCAGGGTGTACAGAGGAAGGGGATAGGGCCAGGATGAAGAGGGGGCAGTCAGCAGGAAAAGTTGGATTCTGCTTGAGGGCTGTCCAGAGCTTGCCTGTGAAAGACGCTTAGGTTCAGACATGGGGTGAAAGAGTGCCTCTGACCTGTGGCCACCCAGGCCACGTCCTGCTGGATTCTCCCCTGGTCTAGCTAGGGGCTGACCTGAGTCCTCTAGTGTCCCATGGATGTACAGACACATCAGTCACTTGTCCTCACTAGTGTGTGACTGTCAACTTACCCACCCAGAGCCCAAGCAGGGCCTGAATAGTTCTCCTCAGCATGTGTTCAGCGAGGGAAAGAATGGGGGTGAATACCATGGGCTCCCCAGGGACACAGTGATGTTTGCCTGGAGCTTGCTCCCTGTAAGTCCTCTTTGTGACACTTATCAGGGCTGTGCACCGACCTCTGTGCAAGATGATGGAGATGTGGAGTTGGCATTCGAGCTAAGGAGACTGATAAATATTGAGCTGCAACTGGCGCCTTGGAAACGTAAATCAGGGAGGGGCTCATGCTGCCGGGGAAGCCTTCTGTGAGCAGGAGACAGCTGCACAAAGATATGGAGCAGGTGAAGATTAGGATTTGGGGAACAGCATTCAAGGCATAGGGAACAGTTAATGAAAAGGCCCTAGTTGGGTCATTCCTAGTACCACCACCACCACCACCTCCACCACCACCATCATCATCTCAGAAAACAGAAAATTCTCCCAACAAGTCCAGGCTCTCCCACACTCGTAGAGCACTCTCTTACAGGTGAAGATAATCCTATGTTGTAATGTCCATCAACACAGGAATACATAACAAGACTTGGTCAAGCCACAAACCTGCACAATAAGTAGGTTCCAGTCCATGCATCTGCATGACAGACCGTGAAGACGGGGTGCCGAGGAAAGATATCCAGGGACATCAGGCCACCTGTGTGTGGCTCCACTCCCATAAAGACCCACAAGGGCAGAAAGCAGGCTAGTGGCTGGCTGCCTCTCCAGGGCAGGGGGAGTAAGGTGTACAGGTGTAAGCTTCCCTTTAGGGTAAAGTAAGCATTTTGGAACTAAGCAATGGGTAACACAGTACATATACCAAACACTACTATGCTGTATTTTACTTTTTTTCTGGATTTTTCTTAAAGACAGGGTCTTACTATGTAGATCAGGCTGACCTCAAACTCACAGTGATCTGCCTGCCTCAGCCTCTTGTGTGTTGGATTACAGACATAAACCACTAGGCCTGAATCTGTAAATAATTTAAATTTTTTTATGCCATATAAAGAGTACCTCAATTTAAGTAAAACCAGGTAGATTATTCTATCCCTGATTCAAATCTTCTAGCTATTCCCCTCGACACAAAACAAAATCTATCAGGGCCCATGGTCTGGAGAAGCCACGACTCTCCCCCGAAGATCACATTGCTCTCACTTCTGTCTGGGGGCTTCAGGCTAGCACCACCTTTGCCAGTGCTGACCCTTCTCCCAGAGTAACTGATGCTTATCTGCTTAGTTCTCCTCCAGAATCAGGGCCTTGGGGCTTGCCTGTCCTGCTTCCTGCTACAGAGCCATTACTCCATGGTCCCCAGCTCCTGCCTTGGGTGTCTCTGCCTCCTGTGGCAGTCCTGGAAGATGGCGGAGCCTTCAGGAAGTTATCCAAGGTCAGATGGAGTAAGGAAGGGACAGAGTGGTCCTGGTGGACAGAGATGTACGTTTGTTTATGATGGAATTGCTGTAGTAGCCAGGGTCCCTGGCTCTGTCCTCAGGAGCCTTTGCCCCAGCACACTCACTCCAAAGATCCTTTAGGCAACTTGGATAGTATGGCAGGCACTCAGTTGTAACCCCAGCATATGAGAGGTAGAGGTAGGAGGGTTACTGTAAGTCTGAGGCTAGCTTGGGTTCCACAGTAACACTCTGTCTCAAATCCAAAATGAAAACAACCTCAACCCCCAAACACCCAAGCAAAACAACCAAAAGCTTTTGGACAAAGGACTAGGGGGCTGGTAGGATCCACTCAACTAGAGGTGGTTACCAGCTGTCCCTTGGTCTTGCTCAAAAACTGGGTGTCGAGAGGCTGAATGAAGGCCTGGCACATGGTCAAGGTCTGGGAACATCACAATAATGGGCTGCTATTTCTTGTTCCAGGGCTCTTTGTCCTTGCCAGCAGATCATGGGCCCCAGATTCACTGGGTACAGACCAAGGGTTTGCAGGAGCCCAGACAGCCCTAAGCCTGTCTAGAGGGCCTTGTAGGGGGAAAGCAAGGAATAGTATAGGCTCAAGAGAGCATCCAGCAGAGGAAATAGCTCAAGCAAGGTCTGTATGGGAAAATTGAGACCTTGCAAAGGTTGACTCTGGCTGGAAGGATTGAGAGAAGAACACAGGGCTATAGAAGTCCAGGAGGGGGCCGTAGGCACCTCAGAGATATATTGTGACCTTCAATGTTCCAGAAAGGTGCCATCTTCTCAAATTATTCTTTCATGGAGATATCCAAACAATTATCTAATGCGTAGACCAGTAGAATCAGTTAGTTGATGGCTCACCGTCATCCACCTGTCGTCCATCCAGGTATCCCAAGTCCGGTTTGATCACCCACCTAAATTTCTATCTACCTGCTCATGCATTCACCCAGCTAACTACCAATCTGTCTGTCCACCCCCTCACCCATCTACCTACTATCAACCCACACACTATCAATCCCACTACCCTCTTACCATCACACCCCTCCCCCACCAAGCCACTTTCCACCCATCTAGCTATCCAGCCGACATCTCTGCCTCTGCATTTATTTCCTACAACCAGAATGTTCCAGAGCCTGGCATCATTCATATAATAAGCCCATTCTTAGTTTCCTATCGCTTAAGAGCTTCAAACACAAATTTCACACTTAGCCAGACTTTCAAGGCTATGTCATGCTGCCTTGTCTCTCCTTTCACGGCCATTACTGTGGCTCTGAGTAGATGTGTGACCGAACATTAGGTTTGCTGTGTCAGAGGGATGACTGCCACAGCCTTCTTTCTCTAGCCAGGGTTGGAAGCAGCGGTCTGTGACTGGGAGTCTAAACCCAGAGAAGAGGGAGCCATAAGCATCAAAGGAGTCCAGAAGGCATCAGTGAGACCGGATACATGTATTAAGACTCAGTTTTACAACATGTTGTGAGGGATGTATGGCCCTGTTCTCTT
Source organism: Mastomys natalensis (assembly GCA_021653895.1). Lineage (NCBI taxonomy): Eukaryota > Metazoa > Chordata > Mammalia > Rodentia > Muridae > Mastomys > Mastomys natalensis. Next base: position 1,005,744 of record JAJTUV010000393.1, read on the forward strand.
GATCACTGCAAGCTGGATGCCTGGTTTCTTGAGTATCCTGCAGGTACAAGGGAGGGTAACAGGGACTGTGGAGTGGAGGAGGGGCTGGGCCACTAGGTTCTGATGACCTTGGGTCCCTAAATAAGGGCCTACTATGGGAGGGGCACACTCATTAGCAGGGTTGACAGAGCTTAGGGAGCTAGGGGCCACCAGGGCCCAGCTGCAAGGCCATTAGCAGTCCATTAGCCCCAGCCCCCACTGGGCCTTTGTTCTCTCTACCCTCTACTTCCTGGCAGTGTGCCTACTCCCTGACCCTCAAGCCTCAGAGGTGCACAGATCTTTGAGGGATCCGCACCTGCCAGCCTGTGTAGAGCTGGGGCAGATCCTGTTAGAACCGTTGAGAAAAAATGTCAAGCTGTGTTGGGGGACGGCATGACAGGTAGAAGCATAGGCTAGACCCTAGGGTGGGGCTGCAATAGTTTCAGAGGCTGTAGGAGATGGCAAGTCCGGAGGGGTGGGTCTTGGGGCCAGCCAGTCAATTAGTCGCTCTGTAACTTTGTCAGAGAGATGCTGTAGGCTGGTCTCTCAGCCTTCCATCCACTCTTGGCGCATGTAAAGGGCTTCCCAACACAGAGGGTCTGCTCCACTCCATGGGCCAATCAGGACATTCGTTGAGCTTCAGGTCTCAGGCAGAGGATGACTTCTTAGACTGTCACAATGACAGAGACCAATCCCTTTCATTTCACAGTGTACGTCCTGTGCCCTTCCTTGGCATGCGCAGTGAGGGACACTGGGTAGGGGAAGAAGATAGCTTCTTGCTGACTTAAGGGCGTGGAGTCCCAGGATCAAAAGCTGGCTCTGGGTTTCTGGGATCCTTGGCTGGGCCTGGGTGTAGTGTGTGGCAGGTGCTGGGATTCCAGTCCCGTGGTAGAATAGAAAAGAGGGTGGACTTAAATCCACTGGAGTCATCAGGAATTAGAGTCCTCATGATTCTTAGAATTAGATTATCCTAATTAGAATGAGAATTGAATTAGATGCATCCCAGAATCCTAGGATGGAGGCTGGCTGGCAGCTCAGCAGGGTCTGGCCTCTTCCTAGGCCAACTGCTGTGACAGTGAGCTGTCTCCCACCCCACCCACCCACCCACCCACCCAGAGGCCCCTCCATGCGGTTGATCCCATTGTTACAAGCCTAGATCTGAGTCACAGGTACACTCACTAAAGTCTTCAGGCTCTTGTGTGCCAAGGCATAGAATTGGATGAAGGAGTACACATGGTTAGACATACAGAGAGCTTGTTAAGAAAGGAAGAAAAAAAAAAAAAAAAACCCAAACATTCTAAGAATGGGAGTGGGCTAGTGAGCTGAGGGAAGAGCATATGCTGAAAAGGTCCCAAGGCTCCTGACCCTTTAGAGGTCCCGTACATGGCACCTATCCCTTTCACAGCTGTGTGGGGCAGGCTTTTCTTGGGTGTGCTCCATACAGCCCAAGGACGGAAGGGTTTCCTGCTCTTCTTTGGCTGGCTTCTCCTGCTTTTGCCCTGTGTTTATCTATATGCTGTCCCTCCGTTCTCAACACCACTCCTTGACTTGCTCCTTATGGGACCAGAGGATGAAGAAACAGAATCATCGCTGTCTTGTTCCAGGCTCTCAGAGAGGTGCTAGAGCCTTCCCTGACCCCAGAAAAGGAGACCCAAGGCAGGCTGGGCCCTGCCAAGTGGAAGGGGGCTGCATGGTATTTTTAGCACTGCCTGCCCAGACTGATGGAGGAGTACCAAAGACCTGCTTAAAGGAGAGGAGTTGACAGTACTGTCTTGAGATACTTCCAGAAAGAAATTTGTTTCAAATGCTTGATTGTTTTATGATTAGTCCATCAGCGTGTAAAGAGAGCTACAAGCATTTTCAAAGACACACAAAGTGTGTGTGTCTATGTATCTCTCTGTGTGTCTGAACACATTTCTGTGGGTTTGTGACTGTGTCTCTGTGTGTGTCTATGTATGTGTACCTATGACTGTGTGTCTATGTATTTGTATTATGACTGTGTTTCTTTGTCTACATATCTGTATGTATAACTGTGTGTCTGTGTCTATGTATATGTATGTATGATTGTGTTTCTGTAATGTACATTATATTGGTAAATTGTCATGTTCTATTCAAACTTGTTCAAAATGGACTCTAGGCAGGAGGAGACCCTTCCTTGTTTGTTTCCAAACTTTGTTGTCCTGAGTCAGACTGGCCCCTAAATCTGTAATAAGGAGAAATGAAGAATCAACCAGCTGACTAAGGGCATTAAAAACATTGTGCCCTTGAGAATGGCCAAAGGTAGCCATTTCCAATGTACATTGTTATTGTTTGTCCCATTACAATGCCTATTCCTTTGAGAACTCCAGCTGGCTTCCCTGTTGTCTGCTGGTGCTGGTGTTACTTCTCTCAATTGGGCTACTCTCTTCCTAATGATTTACTAAGATCAGCTGTTCCTCTCTGCTGCCCACTACTTAGTCTTCACTTGTGCTTGCTACAAACTTAATAAACTCACTCATTTGAACCAGGAAGCAGGGCTGTTACAGTTCATTCTCCCAGATAGGACAGTATATGTGTTTGTGCCTGTGTTTCTCTCTGTGTTTTGTGTGTCCCTCTATGTATGTATGTCTCTGTGTGTACCTGTATTTATCAGCATATGCCTTGTCTCTGTTGTGTATTGTTGTATGTTTCTGTTTGTGTCTGAGTATGTCTCTGTGTTCCTGTGTGTATGTGTGTCTGTATGCACTGCTGTGTGTGTGTTTGTGTGTGTGTGTGTGTGTCTGTTGCTGATGGAGGGACTGCAGACTGGATGGAAGCCCCCTTTCTTGGTTGGTCACTAGTCTGAACAGGGAGGTCCTCTTGCCCTTTTAGTTACTTGCCTATGAGTCACTAATGGAGGGATCTCAGGCCTCGTGGGCAGGAACAGACACTTTCGTGAAGATCCCTGAATTCACGAGACCATCTCTGCCTTTAGGTGGGTGGGAAATGGTGGGTAAGCCGGCTTCCAGGACAGAGATGGGGAGCACCTTGGGAGGAAAGGCCCTCACTTACCTGAGTGCCCGGTACCATCAAGCTGACACTTCCCATAGATCCGTCTCCACTACCCCTTGGCCTCAGTGGTCTCTTATAACCCATCCTGCCAAACCCACTTCATCCCCTCCTCTGTCCTTAGTCTAGGTCACTCTGGTTCTCAGCTGGTTGGCTCTGATGCCAGGACTCCACATGGGAACTTTGCTTTCCTGCTTTCCTGAGTTTTGAGTTCTGAAACAGCTCCTCTCCAGTTTGCCTCACCAGGCAGCAGGGGATCCCCACTTGGGATCCCCACTTGTCTGCATCTAACTCAGAGATGGTGTGGGGACTGGGCAGTGTGAACTAAGCCTGTGGAATTCTGGAGTGCTCTGGGCAGAGCTCTGCACCCTAAAAGAACCAAAAGCAGAAAAAAATATTGCTGTAGTAGAGTTGTTTGGGGGCCCGGCAGCCCTAACACGCTAGGCTCAGCCATCTGTCCTCAATAGATCAATTAAACAGACAAGTGAAATCTAGAGAAAGAGATTTATTCAGTGTGGCTACATTGGAGAAACAAAGAGGCACAGTTGCTCCTGAGTCTATGTTTTGGGTCATGAGATAAGGTTTAGGTTTAACTAGAGGGCAAGATGTAAGAATTACTAAGGTTAGCCCCACCTATACCAACCCACTACTGCCTAGGCTTCAAATCTCCTCTATAGAAATCTCGTGAAATCCATTTCATTAAGACCATCCCTTTCTGATTGCTCCAGGCTTCAGCCTTTTCCTCTCCCAACATGACATTCTAGGAGATAAATCTCAGTCTGGGGAGGGGGCTCCATTGTCTCCACAGTTTGATGGCTTAAAGGAAGGGACAAATATTTCCCTTTAGAATATCTTTGTTCCAACCAAGACAGGTTACATTGTTATTTCCATTTTTCATAGAAACATTTTGAATTTTAAACTAATTTGGCTTTATGGTTACATCTGGTGCTTGACCAGCAGCTGGGAGAGGGTGGGGGTGGGTTTCCGGAGCAGTAAAGGGCTCCACTTTCTCCTCCATTAAGTTGAGTTACTAATCTCCCAAGGTCCTGGACAGGGGGAGGTCTCCAAGGAGAGCTGAGCTTACTAAGAGCCTCCATCGATGCTGAGTGGTGCCCTAATAGCTGGAGGGATGAGGATGGGAGACAAGAATAGCCTAGCACCTGGGAGCAGCGTGGGGATCCTTGGAGGCCTCCCCACATCTTTCCCTACCTCTGCCTAAGACACTGAAGCTCAGGAAAGACCCTTATCCAGGACAGGAAAGTTTTTAGGAGTGGGGCAGGAGTGCTGGCTGTACCCAGAGGCAGAAAAGCAGCAAGTTGCCACTAAAGGCCTCTCTCAAGTCCTTCCCACAGGAACCCAGCACCCCACTTCACAGGTGGAGCAACGAGCAAGCCTGGAGTCTCGGCTCTTCCTCCTTTCTCCCTTGCCTTGGCCACTTACTCTTTATTTTCTACAGTTCTCACCCCCAACACACACACACCACACACACACACACACACACACACACACACTTCTTTCTTCCTTTATTGTCAGCAAAAATGTCCATACCTGTACCACAGGCTCTGCCTTTAGCCCTTCTGTGGCAGGAGGCATTAAGATTAACAAAGAAAGAAAATAGTAAGAAAAGACTGGAAACCCTTCCTGCCTTGGGCTACATAAAGCAAACAGAGCATGCCTAAGAAAAGTCTGCACTGTAGTGTGGGAGAGGGTCCTGAGCCTTGTGGCCCAGAGTTTGTTCTGCTCACCAGCCCACTCCCATTCTGAGAACACATCTCCTTTCTGAACAAGCTTTCTCTGTGTCTTGTCAAAGGGCTTTGCCCTGAGCCATGAGAACCTGGAAATCATCAGGGAGTGGCCCTGGGACTCAGATACCTCAGGTGCCTAGAATACCTCTAACCACCATTGCTGTAGAGTTAGGACACTAGAGCACCCTCTGCGGCAGGGACACTTCTTGCATCCCATTTGAACCTGTCAGATCATATCACTTTTATGCTTTAAACCATCCAGTGAGCCAAGTCTGGGAGTACATACCATTAATCCCAGCACTCAGGAGGCAGAGGTAGGAGGCAGGAGGATCTCCATGAGTTTGAAGCCATTTAGCCAGGGCTACATGGTGAGACTCTGTCGGGGGATGGGTGTGGGAAAGACTCCCTTCCTCACCCATTTGCATGATATCTGCCAGTTTAAATATAATCTCTAACTCCTTTATTTGTTCATGAGACTAAGACTTAGGTTTCACAGGGCTCTGTCTGTTCTGCTAGAGCAGTGATTCTCAACCTTCCTAATGCTACAACTCCTTAATGCAGTCCCTCATGTTGTGGTGACCCCCAACCATAGCATTATTTCATAGCTAAATTATAGCTGCATTTTGCTACTATTATGAATCAAAGCTAAATATTGATCTGTGACCTCCAAAGGGTTTGTGACCCACAGGTTGAGAACCAGTGTGCTAGTGCCCACCAGCATTACTCTTAGTAGCTGAGTGATTGACTTCTTGCGGGACACCTTTCTTATACCTATTCGCCAACCTGGGCTCAGCTGGTAAGGAATGTGGAAGCCAAGGGTGAGTGGCATTTCCCATCCTTTTCCTCTTTCTTCTGCTTTGTGAACTGGAGGTCCCTGATGGGGCCAGTGTAGAAGGTGAAGACACAGTTAAATGTGACGGTTGGATTTGCCCTTCCAGCAGCAGGAGGCTGAGCGGATTTATATAGAGTCAATTGAGATGCTACAAAAGTCCCTGAGAGGAAGAGATTGCAAGGGTGAGGCAGTGATAAGGAAGGGTAGACAGACTCGTGGATGAGCAAGGCCAGGGCACTGGGAAAGGACATGCAAGCCGAGTTTTCCCCCAGTGATGAGTGGATGGGTGAGTATGGATGAGTGGATAGAGAGATTAGTGGATAGCTAGGTGGATGGGTGGATGGATGGGTAGAAGGATAGGTGAAGAGACAGTTGCTAGGGTCCAAGGAGGTGAATGAATGGGTGGGTAAACAGGAAATGAGCAGGATACTATGCTTGTCTGTGCTTTCTGTATACCTTATGGCAATTTTCAGAACCGACCTTATTTAAGGTTATTACAATTTTAAAGGAGGCCATTTCTATATCATCTGCAGATGCGAAACTAGCATTGGAGGGATGAAAGGCAATCTGCCTTTAAGGTTTCACAGTTTAGGAGCAGGTGAGACCAGGTTTGACCTCAGACATGCCTGATGCAGATGGTGTGTCCTTTGAGGCCCTGCTGTTCCTGGAATCCAAGTTGACTGCAGGCTTAGGACATGACTTATCTCCATGCCCTCAGCCGGAAGGGGAGAGAGACAAGTTAGAGAGACAGCCCTTAGTGCTGAACTCCGTAGAGTCCAGTGGGAGCCTGAGTAAAGAAAACAAATAGGAATAAAAGCAGCAACCCCGGCTTTCCTCCCATGTGTAGCTGTCCTGTGGGTCCAAGGCATTGATAGCAAATCATTCTGGAGTACTCTTTACTCTCCTTTCTTTTAAAATGGCTAAACAAGTCGGGTAAGGTGGGTTAGGTACCTTTAATCTCTGCACAGAGAAAACAGAGGCAGGTGGACCACTGTGAGTTCTGGGGTCAGCCTAGTCTATAATATAGCAAGTGCCAGGACAATCAATAGGTACATAGTGAACCCTGTCTTGGAAATCAACCAACCAACTGACCAACAAAAAAGCAGAGTGGTCAGGTGTGGCAGCACACACAGTTAATCCCAGCACTCTGGTGGCTGACGCCAGCCTGATCCACACAGTGAGTTCTAGACCAGCCAGGGCTGCAAAATGAGACCCTATTTAAGAGATTATAATAATAATAAGGGGGGGGGCCCGCAGGTCCTCCCTGAGGCTTCCTTATGCTGATTCCATTCTGTTACCAGCTATCCTGATACTGTTTTAGGTACCAGGGACACAGCAGTCAATAAAACAAAGAGCCATGACTTCCTGAAGAAAACTGGCAATTAGCACAACAAATGAGTAAATTAGACACCACGTCAGGTTCAGATTAGTGAGCTAGAGACAAACAAAACCTTGGAAGGAACACAGGGCCATAATGGTACAATTTTAAATAAAGTATCCAGAAGAGTTCATCCCTTGGGAGACCCGTAAGCAATGACCCAAAGTAAACCATTCGGAAGTCTGCAGTGTATGTGTGTGGGCTGGGTGGGTGGGTGGGTGGTGGGGTGGGTGGGGTAGTGGGGTGGGTGGGTTTGCAGTGAATGCAAAGGTCCTGTGTTCAGAAGTAACTAGGAAAGGTGAGAAGGAGGATGATGGGAGATGAGAGCTGAGAGGGGACTAGGGGTCTGTGGCTAAGCTGAGTTTTTGAGCTGAGGATTTTTTTTTTTTTTTTTTGCTGGGGATGAATCCAAGGTTAGCTGGGGCTGAGCCTTATCTCCATCCAGATTCATGCAACAGAGGATGTCAATAGGCTCTCTTAGCCTGTAGGGTCCCAGGAGAGGCTTGTCCTCTGGAGCAGCCCCTTCTCATGGTATTTGGGCTCAGCCTGTCTGCCCCACCTCCCACCCCCACCCCCACCCCACTGTCACCCTCTCATGGCTGTTGACTCACCAGGCCCAGACAAAGCTCCTGGGCTTGCGGACCAAAGTGGGATTCAGCTCTAAATGAAAGGAGATTGCATAAAGGCCACACCGTAGCGTGTGCTCAGGGTCTGTGCTGCCTGCTGAAACCCGCTTTTCCGTGGGCAAAGCCTGTGATCTGTGCTTTCCACAACAGGAATCCCCAAGGACCAGCGCAGCACAGCCAGGCATAAACTGAAATCGTTCAAAAGCCTCCTGCTACCCTTTCTGACGACGGAGACAGGCGCTGAGGGGCATTGGAGAGGCCAGAGGGCAGCCTGCACAGTGAAGCTATGCGCTGACACAGCTCTGAATTCCTCATCTGCCTTAGCTCACTGCACTCATTTAGTGTCTAAGCCCTAGTATGGCCAAAGGCCCAGGAGGAAGCCCGGACAATGGTGCTCAGTTGGTCTCTGACCTCATGGCCCTACTCAGCCTGCCTGATCTCACCATCACCTCACCCCACAAGCTTCCTGGAGGCCCCTATTCAGACCCTGAGTCACCCACCCCTGAGAGACAGTCTCTGCTATTGGCACCCTCCTGTAAAGTAGCACTCATTACCTTCCAAGGCTCCCGTTTCTATGCCCACAGGAAAACTGTGTGAGACCCTGCCTCAACATAAAAATGATTTTTTTTTTTTTTAATTAAAAAGGCCCGGGGTGCAGCTTAGCACACGCCAGACCTTGGGTTTCATTCCCACACAGTGCCAACGATAACGACCATAGAATCTGTCTGAATTCTGGGCACAAGCTTATTTCTCGTTCCCCAGACAGTATAGCACAGCGGCAATGCTCACAGCATTCACGCTGTATTCTATTGTGTGACGAAGTCATAGATGGATGAGCACAGATTTTGTACAAATTCTGCCCTCTGTTCTCTCAGGTAGCTGGCCCCTGAGGGCTTGGGAGTCCTTGAACAGATCCCCGCTGGGCTTAGGGCATTAAACAGCAGAGGGCTTTCTGGGCATCTCCTCTGAGGTAGTGATTCCACGACTATATGACACTGGACTTAATGTCTCTGGGGCCTCAGTTTCTACATCTTTGAAATGCTGTGTTAGGAATGGTCTGGTGTCCTGGAGAAAATCAGCATGTTGGCAGCAGGGGTGTTCAGAACTCCTTGGGCATTGGGGTCACGTAGGAAGAATGAGGGGCTAGGTTCAGTCCCAGTTCTGATGTGAGTGGCAGCTGCCTCCTCTACACATTGGTTTCATTCCAGAGCCCCTTCCCTGTGGGTAACCCTGCTGAGAAACCTGATGGGAAGGACCTTATAAACCTCACTCTTCCCTCTGCTCCTCCCTGGCCCCATGAGCACCCATTCTGAATACATCAGGGAGGGGGGCTATAGGGGACTCTGGAGTGGCCAGAGACAAAAGGCCTGGCCAGGATGCTGGGGTGGATGGTCCCTGTGGAAAGACTAGACACTAAAATTCTGGGAGTAAGGGTCTGCAGCTCCCCTGGGGCACAAGGTAGGCAGAAGCTGCCTGGCCATAGCATCCCTGCCTGGTCCCAGGGTTTAGATAAACCTCTCACCTAACTCAAGTTTCCCCCATGGCTATAGAGATTTGAGGTGCTTATGTAGGTAGACCTGAAGATGCCCAAGATGATGGGCTGGCTTGGGCCTTGAAGCACATAGTGACAAGATCAGGACTAGAGTGCTATAGTCTGGGTTAAGGGCATCGTGGTCAGAGGGTCCAGCACCCTGATGCCATTGCTGGAGGCATCCCGGCCTTTCTATGTACTGTTGACCTTTCCTTAGAATCTTAACTTATCAAACAATACTGCAGACTCTCCAGGAAGCCAGGTGTCCATAGGGCTGTAGCTGGGATGGTGGCACTGACCTATGATCCCAGCTGTCCCAGAGACAAGACAGAGGATCTGAAGGTCAAGACTTAGCTTAGGGAACTTAGTGAGAATCTGTCTCAAAGTAACAAGTGGCTCAGTGGTGAGCACTTGCCTAATGTGGAGGCTCTGGACTCTGTCTTTAGTAACACACACACACACACACACACACACACACACACACACACCCCACACACACTTTCATATGTGTATGAAGGATAGAAACAGGAGAGGGATGACACAGGGAATGGCACCTTCATCTGGATGTGCTTGAAGTCTGGCCACGTGGAACCGGAAATGAATGTGAAGGACATCTGGAGTCTGCCGGCCAGGAGTGGGTCATGACTTGAGTAGGTGGCAGTACCAGGTCCTGCTGACCCCTGGGGCTTGTGCTTTGGTTTGTGGCTGGATTTCCACTGAAGGTCAATAGACATAATGTTGCATCCCCTTTCTAATGCCAGCACCTGAGTTCTGCCCTGCAACCCTCTCTAGAGCTTTCTGACGGAAATGGTCAGCACCACCAGCAATGCCATGTGTAGCAAATGACAGTGGCAGTATAACCCTTCCTAGAATCTATAGAGCTGTTCTGTGTCAGCTCCCAGACCACCTGCTTCCCCCTCATGTGGCCCTGCCTCACCATAGCACCGTGAGGCAGGCACTAGTGCAGTGGAGTCTGTCCCACAGAGGAAGACACTGCGTCAGAGAGAGGCTTAGTGTAGTCTTAATCACACATCTTGCGAATGATGAGGCTTGGATTTGAACCCTTGTCTCCCTGATCCCAGAGTCTAAGCTACACCTTTCTAGTGGAGTGGATGGCCCTAGGGTGGCATAGGCCTGTCTAATTCTAGCACCTGGGCGATGGAGGCACCAAATATCATGCATGTGTCTACACCTCAAGTTTAAGGCTAGCCTGGGCTCTATGAGATCATCTCAAAAAGCATACAGGAAAAGAAAAAGGAAAAAAGGCATATTCAACCCACTCACAGGGTTAATGGGTTTCAGGTTCTCCCACTCTGTGGCTGGGCTAGCTTGAGGGAAGACTTCCTCCATTTCAGGGAGCTCGATGGTCCTGTGGGGGGTGGGGTGGGGAGAGGTCAAGATGCTAACAGAAAGAGCACTTGCAGTCTGGGCAAAAAGGAGGTGGGACCTTGAGTATCCCTGAGGTCAGCAAGCCTTCTGGTCCAAGACTGTGTGACAAGGGCATCCTTGGGAGGAGACATGGGCTCCCTGGAGTTTCGTAAGATCCAGGCCATTGTTGTATTTATTAATCACCACAGACAGGATGGGGCCGCACAGCTAGCTGCTCCAGGACTTGGGGAGTGGGAAGCAACCAGTTTACAGGGCTGGAGCTTAGCTGAGGACAAGTGTTTGCCAGAGACTTGGCTAGGCAGGGAGGACAGAGGAGACAGGTAGAATTTTTGAGGGATGTTACTTGGAGCTCTGTAATGGTGGTTGCCTGCGGAGGGACATGATGTGGCCAGAGGGCATGAGGGGCCAGTAGAGGACACCAGGTGAGGTTCTTCACCAAGCCCTGCTGCTATGCACTGCTCACTTGGCTGAGGTCTTTTGTGTGATGTTTCCTGGGCTCTTTGTGCTATCTGTCACTTACTGAGTGAGTGGTCAGAGCACTGACTATTTACTGGACCACTAGGCAGCATCAAAGTACTGGAGTGATGCAGGGACACCAGAGGCCACCGCATCTTTTTTTTTGTTTGTTTGTTTTTTTTTTTTTTTTTTTTTCGAGACAGGGCTTCTCTGTGTAGCCCTGGCTGTCCTGGAACTCACTCTGTAGACCAGGCTGGCTTCGAACTCAGAAATCTGCCTGCCTCTGCCTCCCAAGTGCTGGGATTAAAGGCGTGCACCACCACTGCCAGGCTTCTGCATCTATTTTATGGCTGAGGAAACTGCGGTTTTGAAGAAGAAGGCAAAGGTTTGGGCTCTGAAATCCCATTTACTTCCTTCCTAGATGTGCTCCTTAGCCCAGGACAGGGATGCGCCTATAAATAGGACCCTCAGTTCCTCCTGGGACTAGGTCTCTAGCATCCAATTGACACCCAGGGGATGGGGTCCTTTAAAGTCAGCACTGACCCAGCAGATTTACAGTTATGTACCTTCTGAGCTCAAGATAGTTGGTTGAGGCCCATCCCCTGGGACCATCACAGAGCCGTGGTCCCTCAGAAGGGTAGCTGCTGGCACACTGAGGTTCAGAACACAGAGGCTTTGAGCTTCCTGTAATCCCTGAAGCCCTAGTCTGTCTCCCATACAGAGAGAATCAGCCTTAGTGAGGGTCCCTATAATTAAAGCAGGGGTTAAACTGATGGCCAACTAGTCTGCTTTCCCCTGCCCCCAAAGACGGCTAAGGCCATGAGAAGCCTAGCCAGCCACCCCAACATGCCCGGCTAGACAGTCCTCTGAATGCCTAGTCCAGATCTACTGTCGTGTGATGTTCCCTGGAGAGACATGAACAAAGAGGTCTACTCACAATGGCAAGGACTCCTACACAGAAGAAAGAGGAACAATGCACCAAGTTCATCTTGGTGAATCAGTTTATTGGGGTCACCTTCAGGAGTACAGATGATTCAAAGATGTCTGTATCATTAAAAGCATGCCCTCCACGGATGCGAGATACGTGAAAGCGGCATCCCTCTGCAGGCAGCTTCACTTAAAGAAATCTCTATTTTCTCGAAGCTG